>OY294017.1:3902796-4488524 GCA_958510785.1 Exephanes ischioxanthus | reverse complement strand
GGGCGTACATTGCCGGTTAACAGTAGACCGTACGAGATCGAGTATACACTCGGCAAAGAAATAAATCACTGGCCGGTTGGGGAGGGGGATGTAGAGGAGGGAGAGGGGTGGGGGGGGGGGGGGGGGGGGGGGGTCGATCGAACGCGCTCACGGTTACGGATATTTCGTGCCGTTCGTGAGAGTTCGATTACGATTTTGCGGATCACGTATTCTCTCACCGGTTGGAAAAAAAGGCCCCTTGCAAAAGCGAGTGATCGGACCATAGATAGATTCTTCCTCGATCCAACACCGTAGGAATCTTCTCCTCCTCCGCCGCGGCCGCGGCTCCCTGCGCGAGCGCACACACCTTCGGCTAGGCGTGTGTGCCCTCGTAGGCTGCATGGAGGTTCTATGTGTGCCAATCCATAGAGACCGGCGGGAACGAGAAAATACCACGGCTCGTGTCTGCCGAAGGAAAGATGCCCATTTGTGGGGGAGGCGCCCCGGGAGCTCCTCGTCCTCGGGTCAACGATTTTTCGGTGTATATGTGTAACTACCTGGCGTGTATACTTTGCGAACCCGCAGATCGATACACCGAGCCGGGTAGTACGGTAGGCTCGGAGTGCGGGAGGTTTTCTTGAAAATAAAAAAAGAAAAAAAAAAAAAAGAAACGGGTTCCAAAGATGAGAGACCGGAATGCCCGCGGCTCTCTCTATACACCAATCCTCGGGGAGTTTCTGTTACAGAACCCGGACGGTGCCTGTCGCTCTCTCGGCTTGTAACACGCTATCGATATCGACTTCTACAACCGTCGCGACACAGGGGAACTATGTTAGATCGCACGGATGAACGATCTTCTCGTGTTTTTTTTTTTTTTTTTTTTTTTTTCCTTCCAGACGAACGACTCACCGCCAAATATCTCGCAGGAGCTTATTCTCGGAATCTATCGTTTAAACGTTCTAGGATTTCTTTCGTCTAGCCGCTCGTAGCGAGTTTCGTGGATCGGCGGTGGGAAAAATTTTGCGAGAGTTATGGAACGAGGACAGGTCGTATACGGAGGATTTTTATAATCCTGGAAAGGGGAGGACCCCCCACGGAAATTAAATATATGCACAAAAATATATTATAAATATATTATGTTCGGCTTTTTTGTATGACTAATATGTTAAACATACAAATTGCTGCATACTCGGGGACTTATACTTCCAGGATTATATGTTATGTATATTTTTTTTTTCGTGATTATTATAGGATAAAATATTATAAATAATATTATAAAAAATACTATAATATTATAAAAAAATATTATAGGATAAAAGTCGTGAATATGGCCGCAGTCTGGCCATTAGCACGTGGATAAATGATATAAGGACCAGGCCATATTCCCTACCTTTACCCTACTCGGACGTAATTTCGTTTTCTCGTCACGGGCCGCGCGCACGGAAATGAAATATATGCATAAAAATATATTATAAATATATTATATTCGGCATTTTTGTATAGCTTGTGTACGCTAAAGATACAAATTGCTGCATTCTCGAAGACTTACACTTCCAGAAATACATGTTATGTATCTATATATATATTTTTCTCGATAAACACCCGTAAAAAAATATTATAGGATAAAAGTCGTGAATATGGCCGCAATCCGGCGATCAGCACGTAGATAAATGATATATGGACCGGGCCATATTCCCCACCTCTACCCTCGTTGGACGCAATTTCGTTTTCTCTCGTCACGGGCTGCGCGCTCAATTTTCGTATAACGAGTTAACTAAACGAGTGAATTATCTACGCGAGACGCACACAGACAGACGTACGCATGAGGGGTGTTTGTTCGAGGCTGCGAAAAAGTATTTAAACAGGTGTCCCCCTCGAGTGCCCGTCGTGCGGATGGCCGCGAGAGTGTCCATAACAGCGGCTTATCCCGGAGAAGGGTATAAGTGAGAATAAGTTATCTCCGAGAGAGAGAGAGAGAGGAGCCATCGTCCTCAAGGACTATGTTGTAAATGAAAGAAGTAATCAGGGACGGTTGTTGGAACGAAGAAAATTGCGCGAAGAGAAAAGAGCCTCGTGTGGCACTTTACATTCCTGCGAGAATTGTCTTCCGAATAAAAAATAAATAAACAAAAGAATAGATGTATACACATACATATAAATATTTCCGTAGACAAAGGAGAGCTTTAACGACGTTTCGCCGAGGCGTCTCCCGCTCGTTCTTCGCATGCAAATGCATCCTCGGTGTATCTCGATGAATTATTTCCTCCGAGAAGTTATATCGTCGGGGTACATAGTTTTGCGGGTGGAAGATTTTCTTTCTCCGGGCGGATAGGTGACAGTTACAGCTGACGAGGTGCGCGCGCACGCGCGCATGCGCGCGAGCACCCGCGTACGCGCAGAGTCCATTAATCCAAGCTAAAGGAGCCTTGATCAGTCGGAAGCGCGGCGCGAGCGAGCGAGGAGACTCGTTACGAGAGATTTTTAATTAGAGTTCGAAGAGAGCTCTGTGGTAATGATGACGGAGAAGGTGCGGACGGACGGGTCTCCCGACCGCGGGTATCTCCTTCCCGCGTTCGCCGTCCACCTTTTTCGCCTTCGCGCAGCGCGCGCAACAACATCGCATCGCTCGGAGGGAGACGAGCCGGGAGTGAGAGAGGATACACAGCCACGCTGCTCGATCCGACCACTTGACAGTCTTCCTTCTCGGTTGAGGTCTCGGGGGGGCTAAGGGTTCTTGACCTTGGGCTATCACTCTGCGGCGCGCCTGCCGCCTTTCTAAACCTTCCCCTCTCGACCCGACGCCCGGCTAGCTCTTCAGTCCGCCGATTATGTGTCTCACGGATTTTTCGAGATGCTCTTTGCAATGCGATATTTAAAAAATATATTTCTCTATATCTCTCGGATGAAAGGGTGGGCACTAGAAATAGTGGCAAAACGTTCCCTGACTTTTTCCTAATTATCGTGGAAAGAATTATAATTTTCGTGGAGACTAAAATTTTAACTGATAATGGCAAACAAAGTCACCGATCTATACAGCTCGGATGTCAATCGGTATGCAAATATATCTTCGCAATGCGGAAAGATCTACCAGGGGGTAGGGCGTCCCGTTACAATACATGTAATACTGACGGAAAGTAGTGTTTATGAATATCTATGTAAAAAGAAGGTTATTGTGTTTTCGGACGGGAAGAACCTACAGGCGAATATCGGACACAAATGCGAAAAAACCTTTTTTGGATTCTGGGACATGCGAAAAATGTTTCTGGACCATAATCAGTGATTCCATTTTTGTTTTCTTACGATACTTTCTTACCTCAAATACTTCGTATGTAATAAGAAAGTGCACTGTAAAAAAAATTGTAAATTTAATGTGCCGGACTGGAAGTTTTTATGCAAAAGCTGTTACATTCAATTTAATGTACAATTGTGATGGAAATTAATATACTTTTCCATTGAACTTGAAGTAAATTATAAAAATTGAAGTAATTTTTTTTTTGTAAAATTCATATGAAGTATTAAAAATAAAGTATTTCCAATGTTTGTAATATACTGAACATTAATTTTTCATCGAAATTGTTCATGAAATGTAGTATTTGCATATAAACTTCCAGGCCGGTACATTAAATTACACACGATTTTTTTTTAGTGCGAAAGAAAGAAAAATTCTTTGACTTTCGCTACGTCACGTTCGAAAGCTTTTTATTTATCTTCCGTAAATAGTTATTTTTCCCTAACCAAATTTGCTTCCTCCTAGAGGAAGCTTTGTTTTTTTTTATTCTGTATTTTTTCCGACATTTTTGGGATCACCGGGCATTTCCCTGACCGGCGGCCATCGTGGATAAGTGTACGGAGCGTGTATGCGTCGATTCAATAGTTTCAGACACGTGGAATACAAACTGCTGGAATCGAATGAGTTTTAGGCGTTGATCGCTCGAGTCACCGAGAGGAGACTTCTACTAGCTGGGAGGCCACCTCTCGACGCTCCCCGTCTCCCTCGCCCCGGAGCATAACCGGCAGTTTCGAGAGGCTCTCTCCTGCGTACAGCCAGAACGAGGCCCCAGACGAAGTCACAAGAATTTACATATTATGATTTACATCCTTGTCCGGTGAAGCTCCTCTCCGCGTGCTTCATCCTCCGTTTCTCTCCCTTCGTTTCGCTCACGAGCGAATATCCTCGCGTTTTATATACCTTCGCCTCGTCTCCACCGGCCGGAGCTCTCATAGATTCCTGTCCTGGCCCTGTGCGCGACTGCGAGAGCAAAAAAAAAAAAAAAAAGAGGCGAAAGTTACTCGCGTTCCACACATACATTAACACACACACGCCGGAGACGGCTTCCTTCTCCCTCGCGCGTCTTTCGGTAGGATCCACCCTTTTTTTCACCAATTTTTTACGTCCACTTTGCTCCTCGAGAGAAGAGGACCGGTTCCCATCGGATGCATATAGTTCACATGATGACCCACCCTCTCTCTCTCTTTCGCTGCCTAAAATCCTTTTTCTCTCGTTTGCCTCTCGTTCGGGCAAAAATTTATCGAAATACCGATAGACATATATTTCCTTTATTAATAACCGGCGGTTCGGAGAGCTCGGAGGGAATAATATTATAGGAACGGAGCCACCCGAGATAAAGAGCGTGACGATAATAATGAGAAAAATATTTTATTATACTTATGGATATATATATTTTATATATATATATATATATGTATATGTATATATGGCTGCCGTGAATGAGAGAGATAATGGAGGGAGAAAATTGACGGAAAAAGATGCCGAGAACTTTGTCTCGGAGAGAATCTTGAACCCTCGGCTCGGAGAGTCGGTTGTACAGTATCCGCGAAACTCCCGTGTTCAATTCCTCTCGGGCCCTCTCGCCTTTTATTCGCTCCACTCGGGCGATCCTTAATCTCTCGATATCATTTCGCGTGTGCGCGAGAACGACCTCCCGAGAATTTTTTTCCATTTTTTTTTTTTTTTATTCCTCCCCGAGAGAGATTTCGTCCAGGAAACAAGCGCGGAACACCGAGTCGAACTGACTAAAATAATAAAAAGAGAAAAAACATTAAATAAAAAAAAAAAGAAATAAGACGCGCAACCGAGGAAAAAAATACACGGGGCGAATCTCTTCTCGGAGAGAACCTTTGTCCTCGGTTATCACGGACACGTCTCTTCGCGCGTCCGTTAATCACCGGGCTCCTTCGCGCCTTCCTTTCCGACCCGCGCGTACTGCTCTCTTCTCTTTCGCGCTCTCCCAAGAGCAATATCGCGAGGGAAGAGTCGTATTCTCGAGAACATCAGCACCGCAACGGCATTAATAAAAATAAAAATAAAAGTAAAAGAAAAAAAAGGTACCGGAGGATGTACAACGATTTGCGAGGAGCTGAGTGCCAGGGGGCAAGATAAACCGGCAAAAAGTTGGGCGCATCGAAAAATTTCGTAATTTCAAAGAGGCCTTATTATCGTTCGCGATACCTTCGTCGAGTGTTGGAGAGGACTCTTCAAGGGCGAAACTCCCAAGTTCGGAACTAACAAAAGTGCCATCCTCTTGCAGACTCCGTGTCGAGAAGAGAAGAAGAGAATCTCGCGCCCGATCTAACGGAAATGTACTCCGTGGCTATTCCGCGCACGGAGTGAAAAAAAAAGGCAGCTCGAGAAGGATCGGCGGTTTCAGAGCTCTCGCGCGACTTCCGATAAGGCTCCGGGGGCCCGGCCGGCTCGCTGCCCACGTTGCAGCGTATTGCGCGAATAACGCTCTCGGGCGTTCGCCCGCTCGGACGCAGAAAATCGGAGAATGTAGCCATTATTGCACGGCCCACAAGTCTCCCTCCCGACGGATATGTAGACTGCGAGTTCTCGTCGTCTCCGCTTTGCAACTTCCACTGTTACCTCAGTCTACATATACGAGCGAATTGCCGCATTCTATCCCTCACCCGATGTCTCCCGAGCCGGGCGAGCACAATGAACAAGGCACACTATAAACAGGCTATATACGCCCCTGCGATAGACCGTACGGACGGGCGACGGACACTGGAGCGACGAACTACGCCCGAGAGAGTTGCTTGACCAGCCGGGTATAATACCTTTTATTATATCTCGATACGTGTCTCCTCGCTGCTGCCTCTCCGTTAAAAACGAACGAGTGTCATGCTGCCAGTGTTGTTGTTATTATTATCGTATACGTTACAGTGTACCCACGTGATAATAATGTAAGGCGGGCCACGCGTACGGATCGTTTCGCTCGCAACGTACGTCTCCCCGGTGGAAATATCTCACCGTCTCGACACATTTGATTTTATATATTTTATAACGCACACACACACATCGGGCTCCCACCGCGTGTGCGGCTTCGCCTCGGCAAGTATATCGCGCGGTATTCGCCGCGTTCTCCGTCCAGCATGCACTCCTCCGATATCATAACTCGACGGTTATATTCTTTTGATGGAACTTTCACTCGGAAGCCCGGAACACGATTGTTGTAGCTCGCCTATGTGTTCGCGGTCTGTGCGGCCCACACGGGGAAAAACAAACGGTAAGAAAACGCCGGGCTGGTTGCTGTTGTACGCGGGCCGAGGGAGTCAGAGGGCGCCACCAGCGCTCAGCCGTGAGCGTGCTAGCAGTGACTCGCCTAGTCAGTTATGGAATTGGCAGTGCAATCGTAGTCACTTCGCTAGTCGGCCCAAGCCCAGAGATTTCGTACCGAAGATTCCCGGCCGATCCTCTCGAGTTTATTCTTTCTCCTCGGCGAGCCGCGTCCAGAGACCCGCGGGGATTTATTGTTGAACGTTCGTCGCAATAGAACGGCGTACCGCGCGGCGAATAACTGTTGGGTCCGAACGAAGTGCCCTCAACTATTATACAGATTAAAATCTTCGCCGACGCTGCCACGGACATTCCCGAGGATATGACGGGGGATCGGAGGCCCATCGGAAATGCCTGGTTGGTCATCGATGAGAATTATGGATCGTGAATGACCGCATGAAAAAAAAAAGAAACAGATGACGATGGGACTGCGCTACGACGAATATCGAAAACCGCAAGGAATCGTACACTGAGAATAATCCTCCCGGCGGGGTTTTTCTCTTTACATATATATCTATACAAATATATATGAGTGTATATATATATATATTTCTGTATACTTTGTGTCCCATTCTTTCTTGATATATCAATCTTTTTATTTCACACGACTTGCGGTCGGATTACAGATACACTTATACATTACTTTGCAAAGCCCACCGCCGGTGACTCTCTTTGCTGTTGGGAATTCCGCGGTGGGATTAATCGATAGGGAAATCGACCGCAGTGTATACACACGTCCATCTTGTGTGCCGGTATAAATCGGCCGGCCGATCGCCGATAATACGAATTGGCGTGTCCAGTAAGAATTGCCGACCAACATCGGAAATATTTATATTCTTGTTAACCGAGATGTATAAATGGATCCGGTTCTCTCATCGCGTCTGCGACCGTCGAGCGATATTACAGTCGGTCGCGTGATCGGGTTTTTATTATTTTTAATTTTTTGTATGCATGTGTAATTCTTACTTCTCATCTTTCCCCTGCTTCGAGGCTCGTAATTCAGTGCCGTTGTTCGCCTATTGGAAATAAAATATCCAATGAAAATTCATCATTGCCTGTATATGCCGTGATCAAGAAGTGCCCGCAGATCGTACGGGTTAAATGCTCGAGATAAACATAATAGAGAATGGCTTGGAAAACAAGATTGTGAGTAACAGGGTGGGGGAGGAGGGAGGGGACTACTGCTGGGGAGATCAAGGAATCGAGATCGTAACGGGTCGACTAATCGGTATGTCGACACCCCGAGCTCGCGCGCGCACACACGCTCGATTGCGGCGCCCGGTTTTTAATGACTCCTTCACGATGAGGAGAAACGAGAACGGGAACGACGCCAAAGGACCAGAACGACGACGGAATCGGGTAACACTTCTACGAGAAGCAATTATGACACCTCTGCGCTAGTTAATTCTGTCGTGGGCTCTTTAAGTCCCTTGTCTCTTTGCTGCGGTCCTGAGGGGGCGGGGGGCGGGGTGGGGGGGGGGGGAGATCCGGTACAATTGTGTCTGCTATATATATATATCCACAACCACTGGCGGATATATCTAAAGCTTTTTTCACCGGACTGACAGCATCAAATAAACGAAAAATTATTTTTATTCGCTTAATTTTTTAATGAATTATTTCCTTTTATTTATTTATTTATTTACTTATTTATGTGTTCATTCATTACGTGTTATTTACTTATTACACTATCATTCATTTATTCGGGACGACTAAAACTTTCTGTACAGTTATTCGCGATGATTTTCGTTGTAACGATGAAATTCGGATACCGGACGGTTAGTTTTTTAGACAGTAGAAAAATGCCGGCGTAGTCGGTAGCATATAGTCGGTCCTCTTTAAATTAATAACGTGATCACAGGTTGTTAGGATACGCGCCGGAGCCACGAGCGAAAGATGAGGGAGAAGCGGAGCTAAGGAACTGCACCCTAGCACGCAGATCGGAGTGTGCCTCGCTATACCGCCCGTCCTCTCCCCCTCTCCATCCGACCCTCCTCGGCCACTTTACTTTTCCGGCGACGTTCTATTTAATTTTCTGAATTCCATTTTATTATTCTACCCTCTTGTTTCCCACCTCCCGCCCGCCCCGTACCTCATTCCCACAATTGTTCGAAAACAGTTACGGGATACTAATGTGTGTTTACGAGAGACCGTTGAACATTAACTTTGAAATTCGAGACGCTATCCACAGTCGGCTCTCTGGAGGCAGGAGGAAACGTATGGAAATATTGTTGTACAGTTTATGATATTCGATGAGAAAAGTAGCCGGCAGGCTAATTAGTAAACGTGCGAGGCAACCGTGGGGATTCCGTAAGAGGGGTGCGGAGAGGGGGGGGAAGGGGATTATTGCTTGGATATCTCTTCCGAGGAAACGACTCTCGACTCGCAAGACCGGCGGAGACGCGATATCCTTACGAGGGAAGGGATCCTTCCTGCAGTCGAATCGGAGAACTTGTCAACTGTTACCCTACGCTGCATCGTAGCTTGCGCAGCGTACTGCGGGATCTCTCGTCAACGGCGAGAGCGAGAGACGCCGGTTGAAAGTGGCCGCGTCGAGACACACTGAACATGAAAGAGAGAAAGAGAGAGAGAGAGTGAGAAAGTAAAAAAGAATGCGGAAAAAACGGCGCGAGAGGTGGAAGTCACCGAGAGCAGAGGCGTTCCCCCCCTCCCCACCACCGTCGCCGCGCGCAGCCCGGATTGCGAGCTACTCTTGCGGAGCTCGTCGTCTCCCGGAATGCGAATCGCTACTATTACGAGATCTCCCGAGGGGCCATTAATTGCGTTGTAATCGGGGGTCCCTTACGTTTTCAAGTTACTCCCGTGGAGAACCCATTAATTCGTTTGTCGTATGGGCGCCTCTCCGAGCATCGGGGACGTCGAAGCTTCCAGGCGGGTTCGTACTCGTAAGCCCGTGCGAGAGAGCCCGATGGAACTACCGAACAGAACGGCTGTGCGCACGCAGGAGAGACAGAGCCAATCGGGATGAGTCTAGTACCCTCTCGCTCTATTTCGCTTATGACCGTGCTAGCTCGTAATATAGCTATTATAGTGTTGGCCATGCAGCGCCATATTCTGACGCTGTTATATCGGCAGAGGAATGTAACTAGATGGGATGCGGGATTCCCCCCTTTTTTAGCCCTTTTATTCCTTGCTTTTCTGTCACACACGCGATTCTCTTGCCCCCCTGTATCGAGTTACTCTACTGATTACCGGTAATAACCGTCGCTGAGCCAAGGTCAAAGGAGGAAAGTTATTATTTAGGAATTACGATGAGGAATAACCCTCCGAGTCGACGATGAAAAACGGTTCTATACGCGAGAGTTGTCTTACCGATGCAACGGTCTTCTTATTGCTTTGGCTCTGGTATATATATATATGTATACTCTAGCAGCATCGCCGTGCCGACCGCGCCTCGCAAGACTTCGGGACTTTTTGTATTTTTTATTCAAATGTATTTGTATCATGCAAATAAACGTCTTGATATGCACTTACTACTTAGATGTTCTGGATGCATTGATGAACCCGTTCAAATATTTCCATATGACGCACTGTAAGCTACTCATAATTGAAATAGACTTTGTTTTTTTACAACACCTTTCCACTTGAGTGCACAAATAACACAAGACTTGATATCACAGTAGGAATTCATCAAACGGTAGGAATATTATAAGCGGTTCCATACTTTGAGGTTATTGTTGAAAACTACGAAAGACGCTTTTTGTTTAGTTTTTACTGTCGCGAGGTTACGTTCAGATTCGCACATTTGTCTCTGCCGGTGATGCAGGTTATGTGGCGACTGTTGACGTAAGGAAGACGCGAGACACCAGCACTGGCAAAACGATAAACAAACGTCTTTTTCTCGACGAAAACTCGTTCCGAAAGCGCACAACTGCGCGACGACGGGTACACATTGAAAGACCCGTCAGTTGACACGCATGCGCAGATGGATATAGCGGCGAAAATTAATCAGCGTCTTACCGATAGTCTTCCGGGCCCGCAGCTTCGCGTCAGCTGATCGTTAAGACGTGACTTCGAGTCGCTGAAAAAAAAGGATCGATGTTCATTTTTCAACGTCTAAAAGAACAATTAGTTACAAACTACGGGCATTATTGTTATATCTAAAGCAGAAATAATATTTAATCTCAAATCGGTATCTCACGATTATTGGAAAGGCTTATACCATGCCTCGTAGTTTTTTTTGCTTCGAACACGAATTCAGTACGACTTCCGGTACAAAGTTAAGCCGTAATAACCAACCGAATAAATCAACAACTGTGCTTCCGAATTTTTCCATAAATTTCGGGTCATCGATTATTTTGTCTTTTTCTTACGTTGAAAAAAAATAGTGTCATTATAAGATGCCCGTAGGGATAATACTGCATCGTATCGAGAGTCGCCAATAAGAATTCCACCGTGTGTCGAATCAAAGACGCGCCCTCGTTCGTTCGGCCCGTTCGGTTCGGAATAACATTGATATATTACTGAAAAACGAGTTTCTCGATCTCTCAACTCTGTGTACTCAATATAGTGTATCTGGAACACAGAGTACATTACTGTGATCGGCGGGCTGAGAGCTGTTGACGATTCAATCGACGACGAGCGTGAGAGTTTCTGACTGATCTCTTTCTCTCTCCGCCGAGTCGATCTCATCGATCTCCTCTCTCACCGGCTGGAGAGAGGGGGAGGGAGAGAGATCGCTCCGGCTGCGGGTGCTGTTGGGGTATTCAGGCAATCGACCTTATATGGTCGATACTCGTCGCCGTCGGCTTCAGCCTCCTCGCTGACTTTCCTTTTCATTCCCCTTGCAATTAGTTCAACGAATATAAAATAAAAAAGATCTTTATCCGTGTCACTCCAATGACGAATTCTATTGCGCATGCGTCGCAGTCTCCGGAATTTCTATTTAATTGCAAACACCCATAGCGACGAGACTGAATAAAAAAAAAAATATTTTTCTCGACATCCATCGAGTCCGCGGAATTGCACGATATACCGCTGAGATACCCGGGAGGCGACACTTGACCCGACGTTGCGGTCTCCGGAACCTCCATCCGCCCATGACAAAATCCAATACTCTGTCTCGCGTTCTCTGCCATAAATACAGGACGCAAAAAAACAAAACATCGTCGGCGAAGGTACGCGAGCGGTACAAAGTGGTCGCGGCTCCGTGCCCTGTCCCTTGCGACGAGAAGGAAGGGAAAGTCACCTCCCGGCGTGTGTAATGCTTCACCGGCGAGAGAGCGCACGGAGAGTCTCGGACTTCATCGTCCTGCGCATAACCGCGACGTGAGAACTTCGGGGGCTTCGTCTACCCTCGTACCCGCGGTATATCGGCGAAATCCCTCTTTCCTTCCCCTCCCCCTCTTTTCTTTTATTTTTAATATTTTTCTTTTTTCAATTTTATTTCTCAATTCTTTTCACCACCATCCTCGTTACCCGAGGGAAGACCGAGAGAGTGAGTGGCGATACGAAGTGCGCGCAGGGTAAGAGATATCGTATACCCGCTCGGATATACCGTTACATCGGTTTCAATCTTGTCAATGATCCGCGCGATCACATCGTGTCGCCTCCCCTCCTTTCGGCTCTCTCCGTCTCTCGGCGCGATCGAGTAAAAGTTAACTGCACCGTGGATTAATTGCTCCTGACAATTAGTCAGAGAGGAGTAGCCCGAGCGAGTGTACCCACGGTACGTTCCCTTGTCTCTTATTACAGTTATATTTTTCCCCGTGAAACGGAGATACTTTCCACGACTGGTTGGGAATGCCGATGGGTACGTGAATAAAAAGACGGAAGGCCTAAAAGAGAGAAATAGTTACGGAGCGAGCGAGAGAGAGAAAGACGAACGTAGTCGATCAATTTATCGAACTTCTTCGCGGCTTATCGTGACCTGGCATCATCATACATACCTCGCGAAGGATTCTCTCGATCGTCTGCCGCAGTCAGAAGCGAGCGTACATACGTAATCCCGCAACAGGCCTCGTCTCACTCTCTCCCTCGAACGGATTGAGATCGACTGCGGTATGCGAAGCGATGGATCTGTGGCGAGTGTGTGTCCGTGTTTGTACACGGCGGGTTCGTCCCCGCGTCTCTGTGTGAAAGATCTGCCGGGACTTTATGGACGCATACCGATCCAGTTGGGACCCGGCGGGCACCTGCCAATCGAAACGAGGGTCCGATCTTCTCTACACAAAGCGCCCTCTCTCTCTTCCACTCCTCTCTCGTCTCTGTCCGAGAGGAAAAAAAAACAACAAAACAAAACGAGAGACTCCAGCGCCAGGAGAAACGTTCTCTTTTTCCGAACGTATCTATCGGTTGTCGAATCGCTCGCGTCTCCCCTCGGGACGAGATCAGTGACAGTCGAAGCTGGGAAACTTTGAGTCTGAAACAAAGAACGAGATATATCTGTAGGACACAGGTAGAGAAACTGAAAGAAAGAAAGAAAAAAGAAACTAAAGAAAAATGCTCGGGCTGAGAGAGAGCGGACGGAACGACAATAAACGCAGCCCGACGAACCGTCGCAAACGAATGACCACGAAATATTATTCTATTCGATATATATATATATATGCATATATGTATACCGAAGAGTGTAGGAGAGAGCGAGGGGGCTATTAGTCTCGTAAGCGAGGAAAGATGTATCTTATTGTCCCGGAGTCGGAGCTGTATGCGACGGAATTATCGTGTGGTACTATATTCCGTGTGGCCTATGGGAGAGCCGTACGGTCGGTAAGGAGGCACCGACGATAGCCGACGCTGCTGTATGAGTGAACTCGCGTTCCGGCGGCGACGCCGATGTTATGTATCGGTCGATGTCAGTGGTTCGACCCCTCATAGAGAAGCCCTGGGAGCCCGGTTAAGGGTAGAGAGGAGAGGCAAACTAGCGAGTGTTGTGGAATAAAGAGGAGGAGGAGGAGGAAGAAGAAGAGAATCCAGGCGCGCCGAAGAATGGGACTCACTTCGTGCATGACCCAAAGAAACCCCCGCTGAGCGACTCGATCCGATCCGCTGATCCCCGACCGAGCAGCTCTGACTGAGATACCATCTCTCTTTCCTCCTGCAGGCACACACACGTTACTGGATGGGCACACACACGAGCGCGGACAAACATTAACTCCAAACTCACCGACCGCCGCATACAGTCAGTATTCCGTGCTTAAAGTCGCCCGTGGCTTTCGGCGATCTTTCTCTCTCCCTTGCGCCCTTCGCGCCGCCGATCTCGCCGTCTCTCGGCCAACTGCTGTTGTGTTACTCCGGCTCCCGGCCGGAGGAGCCGAGAGACATCGGGAAGAAAAGAGAGAGACGGAGAGATTCATATTCTTCGCGATACTTATGGACACGACTGGCGAGGAGATGAAAAGGACGAGAGGGAACTCACCCGGTCCCCTCGTTACCGTATCAACGTTATTCTTGTCATCGTTATTGTTCGCGTACAGACACCGCCGCCCGATGCCCGACGGCCGCGATCCGTTCCCGAGAGCGGAATATGATTTGCTATCGAGGCTGTCGAGTCATTGCGAAAATTTTTCGAATCGCGAGCAAAGCGAGTCCGGGACAAGTTTTTAGCTCACAGGAGAGAGTCCATGCGTTACTTATTCGATCGCGACGGAAATTGAAGAAATTTTTTTTTTTCTAGGTTACGAAATGAATAATTACTTCTAGTTCAAAACTGCTGTCCGATTCGTGTCAGGCGGGAGGAAAAAATGAGTGGAAGTATGAGGTTCGGAAACAGTGACACGTGCAATACGTTCTGCTCGGCCGATATTTGTATTGTGTTACTGATGATCGTACCCGAGTGGGTTCTTAAAAGAGCTGGCTGCGTCCAGTGTCCCGTTGGGAGTTGATTGTCGAGAAACGACGAGAGCGTCGCTCTCCACCCGCTCGGTCATTCCGGGAGCTGCGCGCGCATCGAGAGAACCGAAGTCTCCGGCTCTCTCTCGCACCGGTACAACTGGCGCCGTTTGTTTTTTTTCTCGACCGAGATACGATCTCGAAACGAGGTTGACAAATGTCCGGTTGTAACGTGAAGTGTAAAAAGATAAGAAACGAGCTAGATCCGACGAGTGAATAGATCCTGTCTTCTTCTTCTTCCTTCCTTTAATGGCTATCGCCCTCTCGTGAGAGCATGTGCCACAGATCCTGTCTCTTGGGATTTTCTCGGCTCTCGACGGGGGTGTTCGGCAATCGATAATAAGAGTCGATGAAAAATAGCTCTTTGTTTTCTCCTTTCCGACCGGTGGATTCTTCGCCAGTCGATCGTAACTTCCGCGTTTCGTGCCCCGAATCGCCTGACGAATTCTCGATACCTCGAGCCATTATGCGTATATTCAATACATTGAAATTTAACAAAAGAAATACATTTCTCGGAGATAGAAAAACGAAGCGTGTGAAGAAGAAACAAGAGAGCCCCCGTCCGTTGTCGTGGGTCTGAACATGAACGAGAAATCAGGAGCTACCGATCGTGGATGGGCGAAACGACGAACCCATTTTGATTCTCTCTACGACATAAAAGGTATGCGTGTAGAACGTAGATATTCGATCGGAACGGAGAAACCTATACAGATCGTCTCGAAGAATTACCGAACGGATCCTTCGAGATTCGATGCCGAAGGACGAACTAGCTTGCTCTTACACATCGGGAGAGAGAAAAAGAAATAAAGAAAAAAAAAAGTGCAACTTCGATGAGGGACTCGTGGGCCCGATAAAGAAAGGTCTAGGTTTTTCGAGTCGAGAAATAAAGAACGCAAAATCCCGAGGCCTTCTCTCATCTCTCGGCTCCCTCTCCTGCGTGCTAGCCCGAGACACGAGAGCTTCTCTATTTGTACGATCATGTTTGATCGGATAAGCGTTTCGGCTTCCCTTGAGGTCCGCCCCGACGCGGGATATATTCTCCGCGTGCGAGAACCGATCGAGTGGCCCCGCGACTCTCCGATCTCTCGTCTACTGCGCCGAAGTGAGACAGACAGCGAGGGGGATCGGGGCGGACCGAGAGAGACGGACTTGAATTGTGTCAGACCGGACGGGAGAGAGAGCCCGCGAGTGCTCGGGGATGCGTCAGACTCATGGCGCGGTCCATCAAGCAACACGAGATCCCCTCGATCGTTCCTCGATCGCTCAAACAATTCGCCATCGCAAATATTTCCTGTACGCTTATTTCTCACAAATTGTTTCGCAGTCTCGGGCGCTCGCGACGCCGTGCGATTATCGATTATCTTCTCCCGAACCGTGAAAATAAAAAAAATGTAAATTATGCTTAAAAAAAAAAGATTCTAAATAGGCTCGGACGTTCCTCGTGCGAGTCAGCGGCGTGTTATTTCATTGTACCGT
Source organism: Exephanes ischioxanthus (assembly GCA_958510785.1). Lineage (NCBI taxonomy): Eukaryota > Metazoa > Arthropoda > Insecta > Hymenoptera > Ichneumonidae > Exephanes > Exephanes ischioxanthus. The sequence goes on along the minus strand of OY294017.1, from coordinate 4,472,641 downwards.
TTCGCGGTTCGTCCTCTTCGTAACCTTGCGTCGCCGGTAGTTTCAATGCAAGAGCGCGTGGATTCAACGGCCTCGACCAGAGCGAGGGAGAGGCTCGCCCGATAACGTGACCGTCAAGTCAATGAAGTTTACAGTATAGAAGAAAGGTGGGACGCAGCAGCACGCTCGGACACGAGTGCATACCTGCGTACGAGCCTGCGGCAACGAAATATGAACTTTCTCACGATACCTCCCACTCTCGAGACTCTTCGTACGGTCTTCGCAGTGGTACGTATCGATGTATGCGAAAATAGCCCGAGTGCGTGCACCGCGCGGTGAAGAGCCGATGCGCGCTGCTCTCGCAGTGATAGGTACTTGCGCAGGCGGCGCTGTAAGCGCGGACGGGTTCTTACGGTGATTTAGAATCAATTGATTCGACTGTATGCACGGAGGGCAGAAAATCGGTACAGCTTGTTTCTATAAGCCAGTTATATATACATATATGTAAACATACATTGACAGTTTAATGGCCCGATGCTAAGTGATAGTTTAATAGTAACTATCATAGCATTCATAGCCCTCAGAGTAGTTCGCGATTCGCACGCTCGGAGCGCGACACTCTTTACAGCCGGTTGGATGGAAACTCTCCGAGCGTTAAGATATTTACAGGACGGTAGAATGTTGCGCACAGTAGTGGAGTATAAATTCGAGGCGCGTGTGTATCCTTCGATAAAGTAGCCCCGCACACAGGAGAATTATAGTACTACCACAGTGTACTGGCCGAAGGTAGGATGTACACCGGTGCGGCGCGTATATAGCGACGGGAAGGGAGAATAAGGCAGAGGAAGAAAGGGAGGCGAGGAGAGCCGAGATATATAGTAAAGGAGAAAAAGAGGGTACGCAAGGGTCCCCGTAGTGAGTGCGAGGGAACAAGCGAGCCGCACTGTTAGTGAGCTTCGTTGCTTTTGCTGGGTGCTCCTACGCTTAACGGACGTTAATTCAGCTCGGACGTGCAACCACCGTTAATATGCCCACCCCGATGTGCCGGGCCGCAAATCAGCCGCGATGATGAAACGCCGCCGTGGAAACCGGAATTACGCGGATATACTCTACTACCACGGCTACGGGAGGTTTTACTCCGACGGAGTCTTGGCCGGGGCTCTCTCGCTCGGGACTCTTCTCATAACAGCTACAGTCGGCGCAATGTGTTCCTCTGTCGCGTAACAGAATGATTATAACACTTGTCGAAACTACTGTTCTCCGGTAATAATAGTCATTCGTTTTGTAAGTCACTTTTTGAAGTTACAGTTTTTTGCGACTGTTCTCACGATGGACTGCTAGATATCGATACTTTTAACTTGGTTTCAATTTACTGTCGAATCTACTGAAACGTGCAACAATAATCTTTTATTTCAAATGATAACTTAAAAAAAAAAATTATTTACTTTCTTAAAATTGCCAAAGTTGATAAGATGGTCGGTTATCAATTTTTTTCTCTTTCAACTGTTTTGCACTTGCATTCCTGTCTACACGGAGGCCCTGCTGCCGAATCTACTAAACTGGAATATAATGATTTTTAGTTTGAAGTACCTTTTTACATTATTTTCACATTCTTTTTTTTGTTGCTGTTTGTCTTTTTTAATTGTCACAGTGGGATATACGGTTGGTTATCGATTTCTTGCTCGTCGACTGTTTACTCCGTAATTAAATTCCCGTCTACGGGTAAGCCCGACGAGGTTGCGGCCCACGCGAGACAAAGATCGGACGAAGATCCCGCGGATACGAGAAACTCTCGCTCGCGAGAGTCCGTACTCTCTTTTGTGATGCGAAACCGAGAGAGACAGTCGGTCCGAGCAAGCTTGCTACCAGTTGGCCTACAAACCGGAAATTCCTTGGGACTGACCAGGGAAACCGGAATTACGCGATTCCCGGCTCTACTCTCTCTATCTCCCCGGCGTTGCGTAGTGTGCGCCAAGCGAGAATGCTCGCGAAGCTGCATCATTTATGAGATCTCGTTTGTCCAGCGTACCCGTAATCCCGCGGCTAGCCGCGGACGAAGGCGGCTTTCATAAATTCTGGGATATTCGATAATACAAGGAAAGCTGATCGAGCAAGTTCATTGAGATTTATCCTCGTCAGCTGTATGTTTATTTATTTTTTATTCTTCGTGTGTATCTTGCTTTATTTATTTTTATTAACAACCGCTCTACCACCCCCCCCCCCCCCCCCCGCGCTGTCTCGCACTCTCGACTCCCGCTAAGCATCGTCGAGTATCACACTTCCGCAATCTGGAAGACCTCGGTGCAGTCCAGAACCGACGAGAGGCGATACCGAAGAGATCTTTCAGCGTGTTGTGGCTTCTCGATGCCCGATGTTTGTCTGTGTTACTCCTCTTTGCTTTGGCTCGACGGTCTACCACGACTACCTCGATATTACGTGTAGAATAATACGTATTGCTCGGGCAGAGGAGTAGAGAGCACTGACAAGTACCAACCGGTTTTCTCTCGTTCAACGACGCGAGTAGGCAGTGCGCTCCTCATCTCCTTATAGCCCCCCCCCCCCCCCCCCCTCCATAAGCCTGTCTTCCTCTCTCGCGTCTATGTATCTTCTTCTTATTTTGCTTCTGCTTATTCTTATTCCTCTTCTTCCTCTTCTTCTTCGAGCAGTGTATTCGTGTGCGATGTGTGTTGGTTTTATACACCCGGGAGATCGAATCATTAACGAGAATCAAATATCGATGGGTGAGGGAGTGAGGGGAGGGGGTGGGGGAAACGTCGAGAGGCGAAAGAACTCGCGATGCTCGTTCGAAATATCAAAGATCCCAATCGGCTCGGAACTCGCGTCGTATAAATTATGTTCAATTATGTATACGAAAATGAAACCGAAAAGTATCGGGTCCGCTCGATCGTCCTCGCGCGATCGTCGTCCGGCAGGCTCCACCGAGCGTCCGCCCAGGAGCAGGGGAGGCCCCCCTGCTCGCTCGCGACAGAAAGAATCGAAAATAATTCAATTGACTAATGGTCTATCGAACGAAATTTAATTAGCATTTTTGCGAAACTGTCTCTCTCCCACACACATACACACACAGGTGTACACTCTACGTCTCTGCGGGACCGTGCCAAATCGTCAAACTATTAAAAAAAAACATTTCTACGACGGTATAATTAACGATCTATTCGTATACCGGCTTGAACTTGTGTTCCTCTACCGGTATGTCATGTAGAACCAGACAAGGGCGACAAACCGATGAACCCTCGGCCCGTTCCGAATACCTTATAATAATATTTCGTTTGATCGTCCGGAGATAAGGGCCTCTGTCTCTCGAGGGTATATATATAGATATATATCTATATGTATATACATATATATTGCTATACACTCGTTGGAGTCTTTCGTCCTCTTTCCACATAACCAATCTACAAAACTTTCTCGTTATTTTTCACCGCTGTGCGTGGCCAAAACTATGCCTCCGAGTGAACCTCGATCAATCGTTGGGCGTTCCTTAAAGTGAGCTGCCGGTTCCGCTGTTAACCGGAGCTAGAGGGCAGCGCTCGCTCGGATCTATCCAGAGGACTGTTTCTCTCCTATACGCCACTGCCATATATAACGGAATGCCGGGTGGAGAGAGGGAGAGAGCTCTTGTCAAGAGGTTCCTCTCGCTTCCGCGCCGAGTCGAAGAAGCAACAGGTGCCTTCGGGGTTGTTCGTAACTTACCGGAGTTCCTAGAAGGATAACGGGTGCCCTCCGGGCCCGAAGGCACAGATGCGTCTCGGCCACTTGAAACTCTTTTCATTCTCTCCTCTTCGACGTCGATGGAACGCTGTGTTGTAAAAAAAATCTATACATATATATTTTTTATAACTTTTGTTTTATCAATGTCGTTTCTGTGTCTGTGGGAAAGATTCTTCTCTATTACATACAGGAGGGGATATACTCGAGATATATACTCGCATTCCTGACAACCCGTTACCGAGGTATTTAAAATATCGTACGAGCACGCTGACAACCCTCCTTGTTTATACCCGAAACTTCTTATTTTTTATATTTTTTATTTTTATTAAATGCCCCGAGAAAGTGCGGTCGATTAACGAGCGCGTATCTCATTTTATTTCTTATACGGTTTGTAAGGGATATATGTAAAGGCGTATTATATACAGGGTTTGTATATAACGTTAATATAATTACCCAAGGAGGGACGAACGCGATTACCGGGACACGCGAGAGCCCGATTCCGATGATTTCTCGTTCCATTACCGCGCGCGCGCGGTCGCTCTCTCACGCGGCGCTGCCCACCGTCTCTCTCCGGCTCTCGTGCCGTTCCATCCCAGCGCCGGAGAGTCTTTTCCATCGGTGAGACGACGCGTGAGGACCAACGAAATAACGAGATGCCCCCGCAAACTTCGTCCCGTACAGCTCCTCTCGGTATCTCGACGCTTTATCTTAAAGCCTCACTCCTCTCCACGCTTGCGGTGTGCGCCGTGCTACCGCACTGCCACCGCGCGGCGAAAATTTATTCGAGATTCGCCAAACGATATGTTACAGGGGGCGCCGCGAGAGCGAGAAATTATATTGTGCCGTTGAGTTCGCCCTCTCTCGACCGCTCGGTTTTTCATCGGACGCGCTTACGCGCGGCCTTTTGCTCGTCCATTTCACGAATCAATAAGCATCGAAGGCTACTGGAGAGACAAATAAATAAGTGGTTGAAAGAAAAGAGGGAAAAAAGGTGAGGAAAAAAAAAAAAAAATGAGCGTGTAGGTAGCTCGGAAATCTCGTATTCCGCGGAGAAATCGGCGTAGCACGACAGGCTACGGCTTCGGGCGCTGTGCTCGGGCTCTTCGCTCTCTCTGTGTTCGATCGACTCGCGCGCGGGGTTCGGAAGTCGCACGTATCTTTCTCAGGATAGGATTTACGTGAGGAGAATCGCGTCGGCGCCTCAACGTCAGTTGGGCCTCTCGCATAGATAGAAAATAAGAGAGGAACGAGAGAAAGAGTACGCGGGGATTATATAGCCGGATGGGTTCAGTGCTTCGGACCCGAGCGGAGAAGCCTCCGCCAGCTATCCGGGCTCACGATCTCCACGTCTCTCATCGATTTCTTTTACTCTCCGCGTAGAAGAAGAGAGGACTCTCCGACGCGTGTGAGATATCTACGCGCCCGTCGGTGGCAAATCCAATTGCGAATTCGTTAGCCGCCGTCACCTTGAACATCGTGTTTGCACTGCATCACGATACAGAGGCAAGAGGGATAGACTACCTGAATCGTGAATGCCAGTGTCGAATCGTGAATACCGACTCATCCACGGACTGTATTCGCTTTGCGCGTGAAAGACAGCTGAATTTATTCGTGTCGATGAATTCGAAAAAAAACACGCGCTGAGTCAAATGGGTGTACACGGCAAAGAGGATCGCACACTCGACAAACATTTTTTGTCCGGAAAGGCCTATGTTATCCTTTTGTAAATTTTTTTTTACTTTACAATGTCTTTATTTTACAACGTATTGTTTACACGAATCCAATTTTTTAACAAAAAAAAAGTGGAAGAATTAGTGAGAAAGAAATTATAAAATTAACAGGAAAAGAGATTGTAAAAATACCTAAAATTGTGGACAAGTGTTTGTTAAACTATCTTCTACTCTGGCTGTATATTCTGCCTGCATGGATTCAATTTTATACTATCCAGCTTATATAACTCTGCCTCTATTTCACATATGCTACTTGTTCATAGGAGACGATGTCACGGGAACAATAATAATCGCTATTATTATTACTATTATTAACTATACAAACCTTTTTTCACACTATACATAATTACCCATGAAAACATACAGTAGGTCAAGGACTAAATACCCACTCCACAAAATTTCCAACAGGCACGTGACTCTCTTGGCGGACATTTTTAGCGAAATTGGGTAAAGATATATTCCCAAAAAAAAAAAGAAAGAATCTCATCGGCAATAACGAGCACCGTCGAGCGTGCGTTTGTCACGATGGGGCAGCGAAGAAGAAGAAAAATAATCAATGCCTCAGCATACGGTGGCGATTTATTAAATTTTAACTGGAATCACCGAGAGAGCCCCGTGCGATATTCACACCCCGAAAGAAGATTTTAATCGAAAAAAGGGGTGGCATGAGGGGGGGTTGTCGGGGGGGGGGGGCTTGCTACGTGGGGGCCATCACGAGAGAGCGGTGCACGGTAGCCGCGATCGCGGTCGCGTGCAACTGCAGCCTCTCTCCGGTCCGCGGAAGATCAAGTAGAGGAGAAAGCTGGATATAGATATACGAAAAGCAGATGAGAAAAAAGGAGACGGAGAGAAGTGTGCTGATACTGATGATGCCCGGGTGAACCGCGCGTGGTGGTGCATCGAGCAATTCTCAGAGTGGTGCACTCTCTCATCGCGCGCGGGAGTCTCTCGGAGCTCTCTCGCGCGCACACTCCCTCCGGCTCTCTCTCTCTCTCTCGTTCGGGCCCTCGATTTCTCGTTTCTCCACGGATTCGTCCGGCGCATCGGCAGCAGGATGCACTTTAAGGGGGGCCCCCCCTTCGGAAGCCCCCGCGCGCGCTCCCAACTGCGCTATACTCGCGCATCAGCGTAACCCGTACTTAATTCATTTTCGGATTACGTTGTAAAGTATAAAAAGCACACGTTAAATTTGATTACAGGTTCGCGTAACGGTCCTCGACAAAAACGACGTGGCACCGTCGTGGGGAGCTGGCCCGTGGAGGTACAACGTCTCCGAGGAAGCCCCGCCGAACACCATAGTGACGATTCTGAGAGCCTACGATCCGGATACGATCGGCACACTCAGATACAGTCTCGTTACCGAGGGAACGACCAACAACTATTTCACCTACGACGAGCGTTCGAGGGACAAGGCAATCGAGAGCCACTTCAAGCTCGATCCCTCCACCGGGCAGCTCAGACTCGCCGAGGCACTCGACAGAGAAACCAGGGAGAAATACGTTCTCAGGGTTCGCGCCGATGACGGACTGCAGCACACCGACATCAACTTGATAATACAGGTGAATATAGATTTTTTTTTTTTTTCACATACTCGGCTAAAGAATTCTTCGCACATTCTATCGTATTTCTATCGAGTATAGAAGAATTCGGGATTCTTCGCACATTCTATCCTATTTCTATCCAGTATAGAAGAATTCGGGATTCTTCGCACATTCTATCCTATTTCTATCGCACATTATAAAAGATGATTGCACGTTCGATAGACATTTGTTCTTTACGAAGGTTCGGAATTCTGTTTTTTTCGTTCATCCGTTTTTTTTTTTTTTTGTTGCTAAATACAATAAAATAAAATAAGAAATAGTGGATGTATACGAAGAAATTAGAAAAAAATTATGGGTAAGAATAATGGCGTTTGTTGAATGTACAAAACTATTTTTTTTTCACCGTGCCGGAGGATGTATCTATAGTATCTATTATATTTCTCTCCATACCGCAAATGAATGCCTCGAAAGTGCAGGCCCGTTGTTTTCGAAGAGAGTCCGTAGTCGAGTCGCGGAAGAGCGTCATTAACCGCACAAACTACTATAATCTCAGGCAAAAAAAAAAAAGGCAATAACAACGAAAAAAAAAGAAACCCCACTAAATACCCGTAAGTTTTTCCGCAGCATCCGAGAGATATCGATTCTCTCGCAGTCAGCCTCCTGCCGCCGAGGAATGCGCTTCTGGTAGAATTATAAATATCAAGCCCTCGGTGAATCGCTGTCTCTCTTTGGGCCGAGCACGAAGGAGAACCAGGAGGAGGAGGAAGGCATCCACCGGCGAGAACGAGAGAGATTAAGTCGGACTCGGAGTTGCGGTAGAAATTTATACTACGAACTAAATACCCCAGCAAAATCGGAATTCTCGCGCTCGGAGTCACTCATTATATTAGTTCGCGAGGCCTCTGCTGGAACGGTAAAACCGAAGATAGCGAGCTCTCTATCGCCGGGCATGGCGAGGAGATGGTTTTCTTTAGGTGTGCGCGAGCGCGCCTTGCACCTTGCCTCACTCGAGGGGGGAAATTATTGCCGAGACCAATGGACCCTGGTCACTCCCGTGTGTCTTCGCCGGTACGAGGAGCGGCGAGGTGCCCGATGAGAGAATATCGGCCCGGGGGTTCCTCTTCGTCGGGAGAGTCAAGCACGAACGCCGCCGAAGCCACGGAGCAATAGCGCAAACGATAGCTCGAGGAGCTGCCGCTGCTCATCGCGGAGGGAGAGACCCCGTGAGGGAGAAGAGAGGGAGGGCCGAGGAGATGCCGAAGCCCGCTGCGGTCGTCGAGGGAGAGGATCGGAGCAGGAAGTGCGCGCCTGCCACGGGATTCGCAAGTGACCTTTCCTGGCCTCCGGGGTCCCTCGACGAGGCTGGACGCGTGGGTCGACTTGACCCCCGCGCGCCGCGGCAATATACCTATTCCCTATCGTTCCAGCTCCCCTCTTCTAACTCCGTCCAGCATCCTCGGAGGCACGACGACGAGAGCCTCTCTCCGAGTACCGGGGAAGACGGAGATACTCGCCGAGAAGTGCATATATACAGTCTCGGAACAATCAGCCCTTTTGTCTTTTATGTACCCTCCGCCGTCTCGCTCTATCCTCGCCATATACGAATTCCTCTAATTGCACGATCCAGCGAAACCCGTTGGCTCTTTCGCTTCGCGGAGATAATACCTTCGACTCGGCAGAACTCATCGGGGATCGAATCGCTCGACAGCAGCGGGAAGCGGGAAGCACCGGCAGAAGCGGAATCGGCAGGAATCGGGCAGAAGCGCAAGAGAGAATACGCCGGAGGACGCGTATAAGGGGGGGGGAGAGAAGGGACTCGTGCAGGGTACATAAAAGCTCTCGACCGCTCAGATCCTCCATTATTCTACAATATATTAATTTATACTTGCGCGAATTTATTAATGCCTAAAATGATTGATCACCCGTCGAGTTCGGGGAGACGTCGACGAGTCCTCGAGGCCTCGTGCTCTCGCGGGGATTAAACCTGTCCCTTCGCCGAGGTCTCTTCCGAGGAGAGAGGATCACCCCGAGCGGGACGGGAGTGAGAGACCGAAGAGTATCCCCCTATACAAGAGAAATACTTGGCGTGGTATAAACGCGGTATATCCGACATTATAATTCATTACGAGTATCGGGTAACAATTCGACAATAAAAAGGGCATAGCCGGCGAACGTTTAACGAGGATGATGCGAGAGGAAGAGCGAAAGACGCGTATATGTACACACCGGCTCGACAGAAAAGTTTCCGAGCCGCCTGGGGTTTCGAACAACGAGGACGCGAATATCACGGCGAGGAGGAGAACGGGGGAAGACATCGACGGGGAAGAGAAGACGAAGACGACGAGCTCCGAGCTCGCAATCACAAAAATTTTCTTTATGACGTTTAATGGCTGGAATTCTTTTAAGGTCCACACGCGCCTCACGGCGCAGCATCAGTCTCCCTTTCTCTGCCCCCCCCCCCCCCCCCCCCCCCCCCTCATTGCTCGATCATCGTCCCGCGAAGGCCGCGCGCCCTGACTGAGGGCGCATTGTCCCAAGATCTCTTCTGCGCGGCGATCCGCTACAAAACTTCGCCGGGGAGAAACGGCCGCGGGGGCGCGCGGGGGCATTTATAGAGAAAGAAAGAATGAAATCGGACGAGTGGGCGAGGTGGAAATAAGAAGGAGCGGGATACCGAAGCTGAGGGGGTCTTCTCCCCGTCTCCCTCCATCCTCGGGTCTTTTAAAGGCAAAAGGAATGCCAGCTCGATCATAGTTTGCTCTTTGGGCCCGGCAAAAGAGAACCGGCATCGCGCGCCGACAGTTGCGGAATCTTCTCTTACTCTCTTATTCGCCCCCCCCCCCCCCTTCTTTTCTTCATCATCATCTCCATTCGCTCGCCGTCTCTCTCTCATCATCTTCACCCATGTGTTCTCCTTCTTTTTCTTACCCTCCACCGGCTAACTCTCTGTCACTCATCTCCTCATCCCGCTTCTCGTCTACCCCCCCCCCCCCCCCCCCCCCCCCCCTCCACCAACATACTAACTGTCTCCGTTCCTTGAACCATCTTCTTCCTCTTCTTCATCCGACTCCTCGTCCTCTTCTTCTTTCTTCATCGCGTTTCGGCGTTTCTCCGCCAGAAGCTTCGCCTTACCTTCGTCGAGAATCCCCCCCCCTCTCGCCGCCCCACCTTCGGCCATTCGTCCTGGCTTCGTGCTAGTTTTTGCAATGCCCCGTGTGCTCCCTCTAACCGGCGATCGAGCCGCGCTTCTCCAGCGGACCCTTTTTCACTTTGTCAGCGAAGCGGGGAGCTTCCACTGCGATGCCCGATCGGTCGGTTCTCTCTGTGCCTAGGCTCGAAAAATCCATTCGACGAGAGATTCGACCAAAAATTTCCGACCGACCCTTTCGATATATTCCGGGGCGAGGATTCTTCCACGTGAACTCGTCCGCTGGGAGTTCTTTCGCTGGACGAGTCAGTTGGGAGTGTGTATGGTAATTTCCAGTTTTCGCCGCCCCCCCCCCCCCCCCCCTTGAGGCTCGATCGCCAAATGTTATTTTTTGATTTAATAATTCTTTTTTTGTTTCTATCTCCGGCAGGTGACTGACACGAACGACAATGCACCGACCTTCCAAGCGACGGCGTACTCGTTCGACGTGCCGGAGAACGTACCCCGAGGAAGCCGAGTCGGCCAGGTGGTCGCTACCGACGCCGATGGAATTGGCCCCAACAGCCAGCTCAGCTACGCTCTCATATCCGATTGGGCGAACGACGTTTTTTCGCTCAATCAGAACACCGGGGTTTTCACTCTGACGGCGAGCCTCGATTACGAGCAGGTAGATAGACAGACAGTGTCGTTTATTCGTGTCCTGGGACAAGCCCCTTAAGGTCACCGTGCTCCAAAAAAATTACACAACGAAAGTAACCTTATATAATATTAACTAACTGACGAAGGTAAAAACTATGATGAAAAATACAAATTTGCAAAGAGAATTTATAAAGGTAAAAACTGTGATGAAAAATGCAAATTTACAAAGGTAAAGGGAATACGACGAAAAATTCGTGCGTGATACACAAACCGACCGATCGACGGTGCACCCGCAGCTATTTTTGCCATCGGGAGCGAAGCTTATGATTCTTAGACCGTATGGGTCTTCGGCCACGGGAAGTCCGGGTGAGAAAGCAAAACCCGGTGCAGCTCTCTGCAGTTCGCTGCTCTAAGATATACGGTAGAATTTAGAGGCAAAGAATAATAAAAGAAAAAAAATTAAAAAAGGTGAAAAAAATAAGAATGAAGTTGCAGACGAAGAAGAGAGAAAATAAGAGGGTAGTGCGCAGAACGAAACCGTTCCTCGGCCGCGTCGAAAAATCTTTCGGTCGACTAGCTCATGTGAAACGAAAGGAACGGTGGGGGCCATTTATAGAACCCTTCATCAAGCTAAACACCCTTCCAGATACACGCCAAGATTGTTGCCCTTTTACGCCGAAGCGGTCCTCGAGACTCGGAGAAACCGGGATGGAGAGAGACATAACGAGCGTCCTTACATCCTCGGGATCCTCGGATCCAGACTCGTACCAACCCTTTTTCGCTTTATATTACTTCGCGTTATGAGGAATGCACGACCAGAAATCGTCGATGTTTCGACCGACGCGAGGTACGAGCGGGCGCGTTCGAAAAAAACTAAAATAAATAACATGCCGCGGCGAGGATATCATCTCGCTACTCCGACCAATTTCCTTCAAGTATAGAGTTCAATGGGCTCGGAACTAGACGCCTTCCAGTCGAACGGTAGTGCACTTATCCCCGCTAATATTCTCGGAACGTTTATTCGCTGCACGGCAGCGATCCTTTTCAATTATCATTATTTAGGGTAAAATACACCTGCAGCCCCCTTCGGGTATCGAGTCTTTCACGATTCATCGCTCGACGACGGTGTACCTTGGGAATTATTTATATTCGCAAAATCGGAATGCTGAGAAAAAAAAGTCATTAATCACATAAAAACCTGCTGTTTCGTTTGTGGCTTCATTAACATTTTTTTTTGCCTCAAAGGCCCAAACAAATGCCGTTCGAATCGCAGGAACTTTTTTTTTTTTACCATGTATTTACCGATAAAACTTTTGCGCCCAAAACTAAAGCGACAATATAATTCGCAACCTCGCTATGGAGAACCTCTATTCACGGAGACCTATAAAGGGTTAAAAAGTTGACGCTACGGTCGTTATATCTTGCGGCGGACGAAAAAGGCTCGTTTAATTGTTATAACTATTGGACCGGCGTGCATAAAAACCCGAGAATGAAAGGGGGGAGGGTGCGCAGAGTGGCGGGACGACAGGGAAGGGGGGGGGGTCGAAAGATCTTGGAGCTGCGAACATATTCGGGACAGTCGGAGGGACTCCGGAGAGAATCCGGACGCGTTATGGAACGGTGTCGTTAGTCGAGTAATTACGCAGAGTAGGTATATGCGCGATGTGTGGATAAACGTGGAGGCGCGCACGGGCCGCGAGAGAAGGACGGGGTGGGAGGGGGGAGAAAGAAGATCGGGATCTAATATGCGGTGTGTACATGAGCGAGAAAGAGAAACGGGTTTTATTGTTGCGAACTCGAAACGCATACATCCTCGGTTCGCTGCCACACTCCGGTGTACTCCTCCGAGAGACTGCTGCTTCTGCTGCTGGCACACTACATCCTCGTTATCGTCCCTCGAGAGGAAGGGAAAGAGTGAGAGAGCCGCCGCGACGACGACCAGTCGAGCAGAGCAAAAGTCGAGGGCGCACGGTTGAGCACCGGCATTACTCTCGTCGCGCGCCCCGGCTCTCCTTTTCTTGCTTTATTCTTCCTCTTTATATCCTCTCTCTATCTGTATCACAGTTTTTCGCTCGTGCTCTCTCCCTCCCACCGTCTCAAAGAGAGCATTATATGAGGAGAGGAGTAATGAAGTGCTCAAAATGTAACGGGCGACGCGGACATTTGCGAGAGGGAATATTAATGAGAGGTAACCGTGCCGCGAGCGAGTTTTTATTTCATAGCCGCAGCCCCTCGAGGTTCCGACCGTGAAACACGCGTTATCGGACAATCGTCGCGCGAGAGATCTGCGCAGTATTTATGCGCAGATTAGAAATTAGGACTACCCTCGTGTTTAACCTCTTCGCCTTTCTGTTCTCGCCCTAACTTCGAAGCCCAACGGAGGATTATTATTATTACTATCTTGATGAAAGTCCCGGGTCGTTGAAGCACCGATAGATAATCGGAGGACATTTCACGCTCGATAGTACGGTGGCCAATCGTCCCGAAAGTAGTGCGATAGTTGCGCGTAGCTTAGAAAACTATAGGACTATCTAAGGCGCTTAACGTCGCCATTAACTGTTACAGCATCGCCTGTAACTGAGTAGCCACACGGAAGATTATCAAGAGGCACGGTGGTGTCTCGACGCAAAGTCAAAAAAGATAGCTCGACCGATAGCGAGACCGAACGTGTAGTTATACGCGAAAGAGGCATTTTTCAGGGTCGTCAAAAATTATTATTACTTTGATAAAGTCTCGGTTTGTCGATGCACCGATAGATAATCGGAGGACATTCGACGCCCGATAGCGCGATGGACAATCGTCACGAAAGTAGCGCGCGCGATATTTACGCGCAGCTTAGAGAACTAGAATTATCCACGTGCTTAACCTCCTCGCCTCTTCGGCGTCGCACTGTAACTTAGTAGCCGCACGGGGGAGATTATTATTATTTCGGATAAAGCCTCGAGTTGTTAAAGCACGGATAGATAATCTGAGGACATTTCATGCTCAATGGTACGATAACAATTACAAATATATCACACCGCACCCACCCACATAGCGTGTAGGTTAGAGCCCAGGGTGTAACGTGGTACGAGCACTGAAACCGCGCCGGCCCGGAGCGAAATTGCAATTACAGTATTCGCATATAGGAGCGAGGCAAAAGCCCGGCGCGATAAATGTTTTGCGAGAATCGTAGAACGGGTTTTACCTCCCGATTGCCAATGTGAAACACCACTATGCATGTATTATAATATCGCGTTCGTTTTGCCGGTCTCGGGCGCCTTTTGCGCCGTTCACGCGGACTCGCGCACGCGCACCAGCGCACTGCACTAACGCTTACACACGATTCGCACACAGGTCCAGCACTACATCCTCGTGGTTCAGGCAACCGACGGCGGTGTGCCGGCGTTATCAACGACGGTCACGGTTTACTGCAACGTCGTGGACCTGAACGACAACGCACCGATATTCGAGCCGGGACCCCACGGTGCCGAGGTACTGGAGAACTCGACTGTCGGCACTGCGGTCCTTACCGTGACCGCCCAGGATCTCGATTCGGGCGATAACGGTAGAGTCGTGTACGCGGTTGCCAGCGGCGACGAGAACGGTGACTTCGATGTCGCTGCGAACGGCACCGTGTACACGAGGAAACTTCTCGACCGGGAGAGCAAGTCCATCTACAATCTCGTGCTCACGGCGAGTGACAGTCCGCAGCCCCCTGGACGATCCCTTTCGTCAACGGTCCAGGTCGGTATTCCAGCGCAATTAATTATCGTCGGATGGTAACTCGCCGACGAGTTACGATGCGGCGATAATTTTTTTTATTATTTTTTTGTTAAAGCACATAATTTTCAATTGACGATTTTAAAAAAATATTGCAGGTGACAATCGTGCTGATGGACGTTAACGACGTAGCCCCGGAATTCATATCGCCGAACAAAACTTCGGTGATAGAGAACGCACCGACCAACACCGTTGTTATGGCGATCAAAGCGGTCGATCGTGACGAGGGTAGGAACGGCTACGTCGAATATTCACTCGAGGATTCTAGTCTACCGTTCAGTCTCGGCGCTGTTGACGGTCTTCTCCGGGTATCCGGGGCTCTTGATCGCGAACGCCGACAGAATTACAGTCTTCGAGTTACCGCACGAGATCGGGGTGGACCGCCAAAGTCAACGTCGACCAGCGTACTCGTTCTTGTTCTCGATGAGAACGATAATCCGCCTGTCTTCGATCCCCGGCAGTATTCAGCGACCGTTGCGGAAAATGCCAGCATCGGGGCGAGCGTTCTTCAGGTAAAGCGACTTTTTTTCAACCCCCTTTTTTATAATAATCATAATAATCATAATAATCATAATAATCATAATAATCATAATAATCATAATAATCATAATAATCATAATAATCATAATAATCATAATAATCATAATAATCATAATAATCATAATAATCATAATAATCATAATAATCATAATAATCATAATAATCATAATAATCATAATAATCATAATAATCATAATAATCATAATAATCATAATAATCATAATAATCATAATTATTATAATCATTGTAATCATTATGATCATTATACTAATCATAAAACTCATAATCGTAAACGTAACGTGTAATCAATTGTTGCGAAGGTTTCGGCAACGGACAGAGACGAGGGCGCAAACGGCCGAGTGCGCTACAGCATCGCTATGGGGGACGACAATCGCGACTTTACAATATCTGAGGACGGCGGAGTGATAAGGGTCGCGAAGAATCTAAACTTCGAGAGAAAATCACGATATCGTTTGACCGTGAGGGGAGAGGACTGCGCTCAAGAAATCGGAGAGGCACCGCGGGACGACACGGCGGAAGTGACCATTACCGTCCTCGACATAAACGATAATGCTCCAGTTTTTCTTGACTCTCCTTACCTCGCTCATGTGATGGAAAACATGGTACCGCCCGGAGGCGGATTCGTCATTCAGGTAATATAATTGCCAGATACTATCTCGGCAACATATAATAATTGCATGCGTGGCGCTCTGTGCGTATACACGGCGTTCAGCTCGCCTGGCATTACGAGTTCGTCGAGTCGATCTCGCTTGTGATTTTGCCGGTAGGCGTTGAAATCTCCGGCGTGTACGTGCATGGCATCAAACTGCTTCTCACGGCGCGCTCGTTTTTTTTTTTTTTTTTTTTTTAATTTAACCTGCAATAACAACCACCAGTGGACTCGCGGCGCGCTCCGGAATATTTTCGAGCAAATAGTAATCGCAAAAATGATTATTTTATTTCTTTAACTATTTTCCTTTTCAGCCCGGAATTTGGGCACGATCTTAGAAAGATTCTTTCTCTCAGTACATTCGCTCAGCTCTCACGTTCGCATGTATCTCCAATTATATCGAACGTCGCGAACGTGTCCAATGTCCATTATAGTAAAAGGATTATTATACGCTATTGAAGTCAACACGCCGGTTGGGAGATCAACGAGAGAAAGTTTCGTCGTGCACGAAACATATGCATCTCGCTGGGGCCTCCCGTTTGCACTCCTCGTGCCCACAGAAAACTTCTACTCTCTCTCACTAGCGCCCGCTGTTCTATCTCGTTACTTATTACAGCACAACTGTTAGAGGCTGCCACAACGTATCGAGGACCCCTCGTTTATGGAGTACATATACCAACCGGCATTCTAAACTCCAACGTTATACCAATATTTATCGTGATTGTATATAATATAATGTGTTTTATACTTCGCATCGTATATACAATTTACACTAGCTATTGTCCATATACTTTATCGCGAGCGAGGGCGAGCTCGCCCGGTTCAACGTTTACGACTCTGCGGCACATCGAGGCCTGAAACAACCCTGGGTTTGTACCTCACCGAGAGCCGTTTTCCGCTCACGCTCTCTGGGTTTATCTGTAACGGTATAACGGCTCAATCAGCCTTCTGCCGTTGCCGTTCTCACTGTTGCCGGCTGCCTCGCCGTCGTTCGGCTTCGTACTCGCGTTTCGCCTCTGACAATTGGCAAGCTCTCGGCACAAAATATGTGGTCGATGTAAACACAACGACGAATACGAGTGCCGATCGAGAGAGTTAGTTTCTTCGACGAAAATAAAATAATATAATGTTAATTTAAAAAATTCGCTACTTTACGAATGTTAATTTTTTTTTGAATGTACACAGGTCAAAGCATACGACGCGGACACGCCACCGTACAACGACCAGGTCAGATATTTTCTGAAGGAAGGCGACACCGATCTCTTTCGCATAAACGCCAGCACCGGCGACATATTTCTGCTTCGACCGTTGGACAGAGAAATGGTAGCGGAGTACACGCTGACCCTCGTCGCTATGGATACCGGTGAGTATGAGAGCGCCTCTCTTTGCCTCGTTTAATATACCTTCCCATATTATAATCTCAATCTTCGTATCGCTCCGATACACACGGTCTTAGAGTATTCACGTGTTCGATTTGCACCGAGCGGGCGCGCGCGGGAGAGCCGCGCGGTGCTCTCAGAGGATCAGCCTCCGAGGTCTTCTTCTCTTCTCCGGCCCGACGCAATCCAGAGTATACACACACCGCCGAGCAGTCTTGACTGTTGGCTACCGGGCTGGTGCCCGGTTGAATCTCGGGACGATGCCGAAGGTCGTCCACCGGCGTGACAATGTGGCTCGCGAGAACCGATAGCGGAGGAGAGGTGAACCGCCGCGGCGCGTCTCTCTCCCTTAATTGCGTCTCCTCTGCGCGGTGCTGCTCTCGGATACCCGGCCCGATGTACATGTCCGTTGGCAATTCCCCCGGCTGCATCAGCGCACGCTCTCTCACTCGGGCTCGAGCTCGAGCTCTCTCTCCCGTCCGGATGGCGCGGCGAGTGCGAGAGTGTGACCCAAGTTGCACTTGAAGTGCGTGCACGCGGCTTGATCCACGCATCCACGATAGCGCGCCGCACCGTATTGCAGTATAGACCGGGCCGATACACATACACCCTCTCTTATACCTTTACATAGTTATCTGTTACAGGAGTCTTATAGTACAAGCGAAGGGACAGCTACGGTATATACATGTATATATGGGGCATTCCGCGTCAAACAGAACGGCCCAAAACCCTGACCCTCATAGATCGAGCTGAAAGTTCGTGATTTTTAGTATTATATAGTGTGCGTACCTGCAATTTTTTTCAGATTTTTATCAACTCTCGTTTTCAAGTTAGCCGATAGGCGTGTAAATATTAAAAATTATAGTTAATATACATAATAATAATATTAATATTAAAAATGATTATATCTCGGAAACTTTTTGTCGCAAAGAAACATATCGTCTATAAGAAAAAAATGCTTTTTTCGATGAACTACCTTCGTAATTTTTTCAAAAATTTTCCAAGCTCAAGATATATACATATATTATTATATAAAAAAATGGTTAGATGCCTGCGAAAATTTGACCATTCTGAAATTTACACCTTTCTGTAACATTTCAAGCAGTATTATAAGGAAAGGATTTTCAGTCTTTTTGAAGTTTCTCGTACTTGGAAAACTTAAAAAAGAAATTACAAAGATTGTTCATAAAAAATAGAATCTTTTTTGTACAAGACGTTTTATTGTACGACCAAAAGTTTCAGAAATATAATTAATTGCAAATATTAACAAGCCTATCTGCTAACTTGAAACCGAGAGCCGATAAAAATAAAAAATAAAATCCACATACACACACGATATAATATTACAACATCACGAGCTTTCAGCTCGATCCAAAGGGGTTAGAGTTTTGGCCCGTTCGACTTGACGCGGAATGCCCCATATACACGTATATATACACGTATATATAAAACTATATAGAATCCTCCGGTAGGATACTGGTCCAATGGATCGCGCAGTGTGTGCAGCAATAGGGTGCACGGGGACGTACTGCGTGGCCGTGCAGCGGCGAAGCTAGTGGCATCTCGGAGAAGTAGCAGCCGGAGAATAGTCCCGCGGGTTCTTCTACCTCCGTACTATACCTACCTAGATATAGATGGGAGATAGAGACACACGCCGTGCTGCTGCTGCCGTTGCTGCTCCCGCTGCTGCCGGGGACCGAGAAAAATAAACCAATGGAGGAAATAGGAATGCACGGTGGATCAACAGTGGAGAGTGAGACCGCGGAGAGAAGGAGCGAGGTCTGAGGGCTGAGAGCTGACTCCGGCAGCGGGAGAGGAGCATCTCACAAGCCCCCCGGAGAATTAGGCTCTCGCAGCATCACTCGTTCCTCCTCTTATCCTCTTCGCGTTCCTCTTCTTCTTCGTCCTCCGCGCTTTTATCCCCTGCCCTCTCCCGCTCTCGGTTTCGCGCGGTTTCGTTCGTTCTCCCTCGCTCTCTCGAACGAATCCCGCTTTATTCCTGTCTCTCTCCTCCGTGTACGTACGTTAAGGCGAAGCTCCGGAATTTACGCGGTGGATACACCGCGCCGCCGGAGCGAGATCCGATCGACTCCGTATCTTGCTTCTGGCTATTCAGTGTCGTACGATCGAGCCCGACCCGTTTCTAAAGCAAAGTTATGCGCGGACCGGCTATATACACCCGAGCTTCGGTTATAGAAGGTCTCGTGTAGGAAACTCGAACGAGACAGGCTCACCCGGCGCTGCCGGGAGTACCGGACGAAGAGTACACCGTAACCCTGACGTTGCATTAACTTCTTTCTTACGTAATTGTTGTACTATCTTACTTCGGGGGAGTCATTCGGGATTGCATTACCCGAGTAATGCCGGCTACTTGTCGTATAACAAGTTATACATCCTGGTATGGTAAAGTCTATAGGTTTCGTCGATCGATCGATGATCGAACGTGAGTCACGGATAGACCGAAGTCGCATGAAACCTTAAATTGCCAATGAATTTATCCCCGGCTGTTATTTCACAGGGTAAAGGAACCAGCGAGTGAAAAGTCAGCAGTGAATCGACAAATTTCGTCGAG
The DNA here is from genome assembly GCA_958510785.1 of Exephanes ischioxanthus. Lineage (NCBI taxonomy): Eukaryota > Metazoa > Arthropoda > Insecta > Hymenoptera > Ichneumonidae > Exephanes > Exephanes ischioxanthus. The sequence continues at coordinate 4,452,949 of OY294017.1, read as the reverse complement.
TGCCTGCATTTAAAAAAATTGGATTGTGTTTTCCGAACTGTCGGGCGAAGAGGAGAATGTAAAAAAAAATCGTATGAAATTTAATGCACTGGTATTGGAAGTTCTTATGCATGAATTGGTATATTAAATTTCATATACAATTGTGATAAAAAATTAATATACTTTTGCATTGAAATAAAAATAAATTATAAAAATCAAAGTACTTTACTAGTCAAATTACGTTATTGAAAATAAAGTGTTTTCAATGTTTTTAATACACTGAACATTAATTTTTCATCATCATTCTACATGAAATTTGATATACCAGTTTTTGCATAAAAACTTCTAGTCCGATACATTAAATTTCATACGATTTTTTTTTTTTTTACAGTGTGGTAAAATCTACAAGTTTCATCGATCGATCGATGATCGAACGTAAGTCACGTATACACCGAGCTCGCACGAAACCTTAAATTGCCAATTAATTAATCCCCAGCTGTTATTTTCCAGGGTACAGAAACCAGTGAGTGAAAAGTTACCGGTGAATCTCCACATTTCGTCGAAGTGCGTGCACAAAAAAAAAAAGTGTCATCCGTTGAACGATTTGTTCATTCGAAACATGACGACGATGGAAGTTTCCGGTTGTCGAAGCTTCGTCCGAGGCACCCTTCATCTTGTTCCATACCGAAGATAAACTAGGAAGCGAAGATAGAGGAGAACAGAGCTCGAAACGAGCTGTGATGTAGTGGCGAAATACGTGTACACATGAGCAGAGCGCGGTGCCACAGAGCGCAAGGTGCAAAGTGCAAGGTACAAGGTGTAAGGTGCAAGGTGGAAGGTATATACCGAGGAGCCCCGGAGATCGCCGCGAGGTGAAAAGTAAGAGGCATATAAGAAGACCGCAACGGGCATATATAAAGTCCCCGGTCTCTGAGCTCGGGGGGGCTGGGGCTGCTGCGCTTACTTCTCTTTTATCCCTGGAAATAAACGCTCGGACACACCGACCAAAAGCGTTGCACTGCACCGCAGACATAATAAAGTTAAAGACGTAAAGCGGTAGGTATAAGGTAAAACGGCCGAGAGGGGTTGGGTGAAGAGATATATATATATATATGTAAAAGGTACATACATATACATATATACACATAGGAGGAGACACGAAGGGTACAGAGAGGGCGCGCGCGCCCGCGCGATCGCGCGAGCTCGGCAATCCAAGCACGCGGATTATCTGTGCATCAAAGCTCGCGGGCAACCGATACGAGTTCTCTCATATTATTCTTGGGCGCTATCCGCTCTCCCTCTCTCACCCCGGGTTCCTCGCCCAGCGATGGAGAGGAACGACGTTCACGAAGGAACAAATCGCTCCGCCGCTCTCGCGTTTATTCTTCGAAAAAGCTCTCGTGTCTCTTTCGCCTCGTACATCGCGCCTCTAAACTTTTCTTTCTGCCTTACAGAGCGAACAGGGGGGCCGACGATGGAGCGAAGAGACGAGAATAGAGAGAAGAGGAGTGAAGAGAGAAGAGGAGCGAAGAGAGAAGAGGAGCGAAGAGAGAAGAGGAGCGAAGAGAGCAGAGAGAGAGAACAAGAGAGGAGTGAAGAGAGAAGTACAGCGCGGTACACGGGAGATGAGAGTAATCGTACACCGTGGCCTCAACGGCGTCTCTAATAGGCCGGTCGTGCGACAAACCCCTTCGGCAATCTTATTACCCTATTCGAGGGACTCTCGGACGGGAAGAGACGCAACGCAGGACTCTCTCGCGGAGCGAGCCGAATGAACGACCGTGCTAGCGTTAACTGTACGCCACACCGAAGAAATTCGAGTCCTATCCTACGCCGAGCACCAGCGATCGTCCTGCGGATTCTGTGGACTGCTCTCTCCGGTAACCTCCTGGGTACCTAATACGCGCGAGCACGTACTGTTCCGAGAAAAGAATTATCATTTTTTTTTTTTTCTCACGCAAAGCCAGTCTCGCACAGATTAATTGTGTTAAAGCCCGTGGAGCGCCGGTGTCCAGCTTGGGATGAGCGACTCGTGGAATTCTCGAGCGAACAGAAAAAAAAAAATTAACACAAAATCAGAAGAACCAACAAATAAATCTCGAAAGGGGATAACGGCTGGAGGAGCGAATGCAGAAATTCATCACTCGAATGAATAATAATCATCGAGCTTTCTCGTCCTCGTCGTCGGCCGTTGTGTGTACGGGAGATCCTCGAAGAGCGCGTTTATCTTAATCACACGCTAAATACACAAATGCTAATGACGCGAGAACCGGGCGAGAGACTCATCAGGTACTTCTCCTCGCTGCTCGGTCAGTCAGGGTCTCCTCTCGCTCTGTCCCTCGCGATGATTATGCCCGCTCGCATCGCATGCCCCATAGGAGGACGAAGGTACTCGGGTAAAGGCTCTTTGCCGCGAGAGAGCCTTTTCCTCCTTGCTCTCTTCCTCTACTCCGACCACGCGGTTTGTTTGCTGAGTAAACAAACCGGTGCGGCTGCCGCTGCTGCTGTTGGCGCGGCGAGAAGCAGCAGCAGCAGGCAGGTGAGAGAAGTGCGAGGTAAACCCTCCCAGAGGAGAATGTAAAGAACAGCGTTCGCCCGATGAAGAAGCCCGGAGACTCTCGCTCTCGAGAACTCCCCCCCCCCCCCCCCCCCCCCCTCGAAAGATCTCGCGGAGTACAATGCAACTATAGATTCTCATATTATTTGTTATTTCAAAGAGTCAGTCTTGGCGAGAAAAAAAAAAATATATATTTTTATTTTATTTTTATATATAAATAATGGATGAAATATCGAACGATAAAGTGAGAAGATAATTGAAGAATAACTCGCACAGGCGCGAGCCTCCCTCCCGCCTTTCCGGCGATACGATGAATATATTTCGGATAAATTTCGGGCTCGGTCCGATTCCCGGAGAGATTACCGGAGGCAGATAAGACGGATCTTGACCCTCGCTCTCCTTATTCCCCACTCGCCGATACGTCGTTTCTCTCTTTTCATTAAACCTCCTTTGACGGCGACACACCCCGGTAGTCCCCCTACGCACCGAGGGGAGAGAGCTGCGCGCGCACACACACGGAGCGTTCGCGGAGTGCGAGCACACCGTACTCCCGCGCGAGAGCGTTTCTCGATTCTCCTCTCGATTCTCTCTTTCGCCCTCTTGGCAGTCCCCGCAGAGTTATGACGCGCGATTATGATAATCGGTACCGGCCTCCTCCTCCCTCTACATCTCTCTTTATTTTCCTTTCCCCCTCCCCCCTCCCCCGCCGGGGAGACTCGCGTTTTGGGCCTTATCTCCGGGCTTTTATGCGAAGCTCGCGAGGGTCCGCGCGAGGATGTCTCCCTCTCCCTCTATCAGAGTGCCCGTGGCTCGCGGCCTCGGCTCTGTCCCATGGCGCTCCTCATTTCTTTACTCTCGCTCCCCCTTCGTTTCTCTGTTTTTCTCACTCGCGCGCATATTATATTCTACTTTATTCATAACCGAGAGAGCGGTTTCTCTCGACCTCGCCGTCACACTCCCTTATTCTCTTATTAAAGCGCGCGCCACTCCGGTCCATTGAATTATTATTATTATTATTATGGGAGGGCCCCTCGCGCCACGGTGCACAGAGAGGAATCTTTGCGCGGGGTTCTTTATTTTATTTTTTCTTCTCTCTTTTTTTATTTTTTGTATTTTATTTTTATTCTTTTTTCTTTTTTGTAATGTGTAGGTGATAGTATAAGCGTACGTACACGTACTCTTATACAGGTTCGCCTCTGTGCCACGGTGAATAAATGGGACCCTGAACGGCGAACGAAAGGCCGCGAGCCCTCGGCGGGCGTGAGGCACCAGCTTCTCTCTCTTCATCTCTATTTATCTCCTGTCTCTCTCTCTCTCTCGCTCCCGCTCTTTCTATCTTCCCGTCCGGCTGAGGCCGCCCCGAGAGCACACACCTCCAATCGGAGAAATTGTTTTCGACAGGGACGTATTAGCGGACGCGGGTTATTACGGTTCTTCTTCTTTACCTCACCGGAGACGGCGTTGTCCTCTCCTTTCTATGTCCTCCTCCTTTCTTCATATCTTTCTTTCCCTGCCCTAGCGCTCGCTGCTTATGTATGCACGCGGGGAGTCCGAAAAAAAACCCTGAAAAAAATACCCCCTGGAAAAATACCCCTGGAAAGATACCCCTGGAAAAATACCCCTGGAGAAATACCCCTGGAGAAATACCACTGGAGAAATACCACTGGAGAAATACCCCTGGAGAAATACCCCTGGAAAAATAACCCTGGAAAAATACCCCTGGAAAAATATCCCTGGAAAAATACCCCTGGAAAAATACCCCTGGAAAAATACCCCTGGAAAAATACCCCTGGAACAATACCCCTGGAAAAATACCCCTGGAAAAATACCCCTGGAAAAATACCCCTGGAAAAATACCCCTGGAAAAATACCCCTGGAAAAATACCCCTGGAAAAATACCCCTGGAAAAATACCCCTGGAAAAATACCCCTGGAAAAATACCCCTGGAAAAATACCCCTGGAAAAATACCCCTGGAAGAATACCCCTGGAAAAAATGCCTACACACACACGCGCACGCACACGGGGGTATTTTTATCGCCTACCGCATGCGGGATACGGCGAGAGTGTGTTCCCGCGCCGGTGTGCGACCTTGTCCGATTGTCAAGCGCATTGACGGACAGCCGGACTACGGGGATACACCGAGGATTTCGCGTTCGAGCGCAGTAAGGAGATGCGAGCCCCTCTCGGAGAAAATAGCATTACACTCGGCAGCGAAATAGCTCGTGTGTTCGGAACGATAGCTGCAAGACTCGGGGACACGCTCGAAGGACAATGCGCGAAGAAGAAGAAGAAGAAGCGGCGAAACGCGACAGCGGCAAGGACGAGCCTTGCCGGCGAGGAGTCCCTGGCGGTTGTTATACTCCTCTACGGGTGATCTGTCGTCGACGGCTCGCCTCCGCTCGACACCTCGATCCACCTCCGCTTGCACGGACACCGGCAATCCAATCCGTAAGATCTCTTCTATTTATATAATTTTCCACCGATTCTCCAAACGACCTCCAACCCTGAAACTGATAAATTGTATGTTTTCTTTTTTTAGTTTGTTTGGATTTCATTCTTTTTTTTTTCTTTCATCGCCACCACCGAAGCATTAGAGGAACGGCGAGAGGCTGAAGAAGAAACAAAAAAAAAACCACGCATCGTCGCGCGGAGGCGAGAAGAGAACAGCACGAGCGAAAGCCAAGGAGAGAATATAAAGCGAAGGGGTTGAAACGTGTGCGGACGGAGCTGCCGAGGAAACAGAAGATTTTCTGATGGAGGCGTTTGCCACAGGCGGTGGACAATGGCGACGAGCTCGACAGCACAAGGTCGCACCCATCAGAGCTCTCTCGCGGAGTTCTCTCTCCCGCTCGCTCCTTCTCTCGCCGGGCCGTACAGAGAAGACCGGCCGTCGTTCGAGAGCCGAGCGTTCGCCCAGGCGCATATAGCAACAGAGAGGAGAATCGCCATCAGCGGGGCCCGTCTCTTGTGCACGGCCGTCGCACAACGGCGGACCCCGGCATCGCGGACCGGCATCCACACGATCGGAGAGACTCGCCTCCGATCTTTCTCGCGGTGCCTAGCATAGCATAGTCGACGGGGAACACGGAGCGGAGCTCTCCTCTATACAGAGAGAGGCTTTTGCTTATATCCCTCTTCTTCCTCCTCCTCCTCCTCTTCGACGTCCTTCTTTTATTATTTTATTTATTTTAGTATAGCATACACACCTATACCTCTCATTCTTCTCTCGCGCCTCCGCTCTTCGCGCAGCTTCCCCTTTTCTCTCGCTCCCTTCCGATCTTTCGGCCTTCCACTCGCGCCGAGATGCGAAACGTCCGGCCGAGAGAATTTCTCTCCTCCCTGTGGGCCTTCCCTTCCAGCGCTCTCCGCAGCCGGAGACCTCGTTCCCCATTCATGCCTATGAAGATGTTCGCGGTCCTTCCACCGAAGGGATGCTACCTCGTGCATTTCCACCGTGCATGTGTGCCGGCAACACGTCATCGGCCGCCTCGCGTCTCTTTCGCACTCTCGAGCGTGAAAGAGTTGTGCCGATGCCCGGGCATTCAGAAGCAACTGAGAGTCGAGGTTTCCGTGAGAGATCCCGACGAGAAGAGGCTGGACTGGATATAGAGGGGTAACGAATATTTATATTAGGCCTTCTCGATTCACTCCGCGAGATTTTTATTTTCTTTTTTTTTTTTTCATTTGAACGACTCTTCCCTTTAGATCCTTTCATCCGTTCGACGGGCTCCGATTGCGAGGGACATAGAGAGAACGAGGATGCGCGGTGGGAGAGAGAGACCGGCGGTTCGCGAGCGAGCGTCGAAGAGGGATCAGCCACTTTGGCGAGGCTCGGGGGATCCCGCGTGTGAGAGAAAACTCACTCGACAGCGTGATTAATTAATTAAGATAGGATTATCCTCTCTCGTTCGAGGATTTATATCTTGCCTGCCCGGTATGCGGTTTCTCCCACGGCAAATCTTTTATTCGACTTTGTTTTTTTTTTTTTTTCTTCTTTTCTTCCTCTCCTCTCCGCGTATACATACCCGATGGCCGTGAAGTGCCGGGTTGCATTGTTGTGCAATTATCCTTGAAGGGGTTATATATTATTTAAGCGATGCTGAAATCCCGCGTTATACATCTCCGCGTCGGGGACACTGGAGCGCTGCCTCGCCCGAAATTACTACTCGTTAATAACTCGCTTCTCTTTGCATATCCGTGTTATGGCGTTTCCCGTGTATAGTTACATGTACATGTATTATATATATATATATACATATTTCGGTTTAATCTAAGGCGCTCGCGAGAGACAACGCGGGAGGGGAATATGAAAAATCCATGACGAGTGTTAGCCCCGCGAGACGACGATGCGGACGCGCGAGAGAAGCGAAGAAAAAAATAAAATAAATAAAGAAGAATGAAAAAGAAAAGGATTCCTTGGAGGGGAGTTGAGTGAGTAACGTGCTGTGTACACAGTGAGTGTCGGAGCAGAATGCGCTGGGCGGGTGAACGGGTTGAACCTCCCGTGGCGCCGGCGAGGTCGATTCCGAACGGGCGCACCGCACAGCGCCAACAGATAGAGTGCCCGAGAGAAACACACGCCGGTCATAGGAGAGGGGAAACAGTGTGTCGGACCGAGATGATTAATAAATGGTTATTAATGTGGGGGGGGCTACACCCTAGAGTGGCTAGAGCCTCTCTCCGCGGCTATTCACTCGCTCCGACTATTCCGTATATAATACGATTGCGTCGGCAATGTAATATTCATAGAAACCGACGAGAGAGCGATAAAGAATCGGGGAGAAACGCTCGGCTTCAAAAATGAATGAGTAAATAAAATTTAAAAAAAAAAGGAGGCTCAGTAATAAGTAAGAGAAAAACGAGACCCGTGTGTCCCGCAGCATTACCGCATGTTTACAAATAGAAATACGAGCTTATGGAACCCACTGAAAAATCGAGCCGCCACGCATTGGTGTGTGGAAGTATTATGCTACGGTGTAGTGTCCGCCAGAGGCGATGGTGGCGGCTCCGCGCTCCCTGGCTATACGCCCGGCCCGCTCAGCTGATTTATCGTTCGAATTTGTTTGGAGATTCTTTTTCCCCCGCAACGGCCGTTGCCGTGGTTGACACGTACATGTATATGCACAGGCTGAAAAGGGAAAAAAAATTGCGTGTATGCGGCGCGGCGCTTTATTAGGATTGAAATTATTCAATGGTAGACAATGTCGTACGTCAATTGTCCGATTAACGTCGAGGTTTATCGATAACGCTCGTTAATCGTGCCAGTTTCAATCTTTTTCATTTCTTTTTTTATTCGTTATACAACGTTTCTCGATCGACTGCTTTTCAACGTGACTATATCGACGTCCTTCCCCTTCGGCCCGCTTCGCTGTTTAAGTCGTAAGTGTCTTGACTTCGACGGTGCGAGGGCGCGACATTATTTTGCCGAAACTTTAATCGGGCCGGATCGAAGTATGGCCGAAAATCATTCGTCCGAACGCACTTCCTGACGAATCGTCAAAATGTCGAGACTTTATTTTTCCGAATTGTCAAATTTCCAAAACTTTGTCCAAATCTACATTTCGGGGAACGTTACTCTTCGGAAGTGGTAGTTTGCCGTATGTTATTCCTCCAAATCGTTATTTGACCGAACGTCACTTTTCCGAATAATAATTTCACCAAGCTTCATTTGTCCGAATCGTTAAGTCGCCGAATAATCATTCTTCCGAATCGGCAATCAACCGAATCACGAAACTTAACAATATGAGTAAACCAATAGTCTGACCATCTGTTATTATATCTATTTATAAAAAATCTTACACTGAATACGAATCGATTCGGATAAATTAGTTGTCGGACAAATACTGTTCGGAAAAACGATCCCTGATAGACAAGCGCCACGAAAAGTAGCAATACTTGCACCATATTTGCGACATGTGCGGCACATGTCGCAATGATTGCGCCAACTGCTACTTTTTGTGCCCCTTGTCTATCAGGGATAGTTCGACGACTTGAGGTTTGGAAGTGTAATGATTTGGGGAATTGAAGTTCGGTGAAATTATTACTGGAAAAAATCACGTTCACTTAAATGGAGATTCGGAGGAATAAAGTACGGCCAATTATGTTTCCAAAGAGTAACATTCGCTTACATGAAGATTCGGAATAATAAAGTTCCGGAAATTTGACGATTCGGCTATATTGAAGTTCGACGGTCCGACGATGTTGAAGTTCGACGATCCGACCATATTGAAATTTGACGACCCAGCCATATTGAAGTCTCGGCAAAAAGTGTCGCCCCGTACGCCGAGGTTAGAGATAGAAAAGTGAAAAAAATAATAATAATGATAATACGAAACTACACCCGAAGGACTTCGAGAAGCATAACCTGTGCATCGAGAAATATCATAAACACTTGCTATACCTAACCTATACGTCGTTCGGCGTCCGCAGTTATTCGGCGCGACGAATTCTTCGGCTGCACGCTTCCTCGCCACCTCCGATGCATTAACGACTTCGCATTTACCCCAAGGACCATGCGAGCGCGAGGCCAAGGCGAAACTCCTTTTAATTTAACTCACCCTCCCCGTCCAAGTATTCCTCGTCGTCGTCGTCGTACCGGCCGGTCCTTCGGGGCTCATTATTTTCCGAAATAATCATCTCGTTTTCTCGCCCGTCACGGAGTGTCGGGAGGTGGCAAGTAGCTCCGACGGGATTTAGCAGAAGTATTTTGCCGAGGGAGTATCACGTGAACGACAACGAGCCTCATCAGCACTCGGTCCGTCCAACGGTGCTAAAGGCTTTAACGAAAAAAAATATATATATTTTCGTCGATCTCCGAGAGCGGCGCAACGAGAATTTCCGTTCTACGTTGCTTCTCTCGTTGGGAGAGAGAGAGGGAGCGCGGCGAGGGAGGAACATTTTTGCGAGGTTGGACGGAACGCTCGGTTATACCAATTGACCGGACCGACGAGGAGGCCGTCCGAGCACCCGGAGTCGTAACAATACTATAAATCATAATATTCAAATTAACAAAGGTTCAATAAATTAAAACTGCGGTTGTGTGCGCCCCGACCGAGCAGATATATATACACATCTACACCACTGTGTATACATAAATATATGTATACATGTATAGTATAGAGACGAGGAGAAGAACGAGGAGGTCCCTCAGCGACTCCCAGCAGGCCGCCGGTCTCATTCTTCTCTGTTGCTTCACCGCGCTTCTCTCCTGGTGTGTACGTATATTCCACCGGTTCGTCAGTCCTCTCCTTCGACTCTCGTTTTGCCCCGAAGGTTCGCCGCAGCCTGTGTGTGACCGAAGCCGAAACTCCGATCGCCATTATAAACTGGCACATAACCTTTTTTCCCCCTCCCCGCTACACCGCCGATGAGCGTTAGACGACTGCAGAAATCGTTCGCTGCGTTCATCGTTTAAAAAATATATATATACAGTATAGTACGTAATTTATTTGTTCCGACGATTTCGCCGTAACGGTAAGGAAAGAATTTTCCCGTAACAAGTGTACAGCAAAATGTTTGGCATCCCGCACGTTACACGTGTTTTATTAGTTTATTATCCGCACGCAAGCCCAGAGAAGGGGCGAAGAGTTGTACCGTACGAGAGAGCGAGAGGAGTGAGGAAAAAAAAAATTGATAAACGCTTCGACGTTGTATAATACGTAATTCTCGGCATACACGGGGTATAACTGAGGGTACACACTTCTCTTGTATCCGCCCGATGTTGAGGGAAAGAGAGTGCTTCTGCTGCTGCCGCTTCATCTTTCTCTTCTTCTCGTCTTTCTTTTTTTTTTTCTTTCCTTCCCGATTATATTTTTTTTTTTTTTTTTTGTTTTTTTTTTTCGTAGCAGCGCGAGAGTGAGACGGAAAGCAGCCAATGATTTACCGGTGCGGCATTATTGCCTCGTGCATGCCGTATATACACCGCGCATGCGCGCGCAAGAATATAACGCGCGAACGAGAGGGGAATGAGGGCCGAAGCTCTCTTCTCTCTCCGTCCTTCTCGCGTCGCAGGTGCGTTATTCTGCGTCCAAGGCGTACGTCCCTTGTACAAACCCTTCGTCCTCTCGTAAAGGCAACAGCCCGAGAGAGATTTATTGTAAACTTCGGGGATAAATAAAATTGTGCGCGCGCGGTTCGAGGGGCCCCCTTGTATTTAGGCAGCCACTTGGCCCACAGCCTCTGCCGCATACCGGCGCCCAATCGAATACCTCTTCGGTAAAGCCCCCTTCGCAGGCACGATCGATTAAACCCCAAAAAAAAATTATTAACTGCGGCTCAAATATTCGTGTTCTTGTTGTCGCAGGTTCGCCACCTTTGACCGGCTCTGGAATCCTCAAAGTCGTTGTACTCGACGTCAACGATCACAGTCCGGAATTCGGAAGGCCCGAGTATCGGGCGTCGGTAACAGAAAATTTACCAGCTGGGGCGTGGGTCGCCAAGCCAATCGCCACCGACAAGGACGAAAATCTAAATGCCAAGATTCGGTACGTTTTCATCCCAGGATTCCTTCTATATAAATAAATAAATAATATTAATAATAATCGAGTGCGAACAGATATTTTTGAAGAAATTAAAAATTACGTACAACAAAAACAACAGAAATTTTATAAATACGAATTTGAAGAAACATTGACTATTAACTTTTATAGTTGTAACAGATTAAATTTTTTGCATCTGAGTCACATATACATACATACATCCGGACATTAAAAAAAAATACGATTGTTCGATGTTTCCGAAAATTCTGAACACGTTTTCATTAAAATCTCGATTTTTTTTCACCATAACAAAGCTTCCTCTATGAGGAAGTAAAATAATAATAATAATAATAATAATAATATTTGTCGTCACAGATACAGCTTGCTCGGCGACAAATCCGAACGATTTTCCGTGAATCCCGATACCGGCGAGGTGGTCACTCTGGTGCCTCTGGACCGAGAACAAACTTCCGTCTATCATCTGACCCTGGTGGCTCAAGATTCGAGTCCGACGGAGCCGAGGGCTTCGGCTGTAAATCTCACGATATCCGTGAGAGACTTGAACGACAATGCGCCGAGATTCTCCAGTCCGAGATACACCGCCTATGTACCGGACTCAACGAAACGTGGTGAGTAATCACTGCGATCAATAGCGTCCCGCCTTCGGTTCGATCATATGTATATTTTTTTTTACATCTCAATTCGACGAATTAATTTTTAAATAACAAACATGCCTTACCTCTCGAATTCTACATTTATCAAAATATTTTTATATGAATATTGAAATGCTAAGTTATTAAAATTTATTCGGTAAGTTTGAAACGATTAATTTGTTTGTTTTTTTTTTTTTCGTTTCGCAAGGCGATTTTGTGTTCGGAGCGAAAGCCGTGGACGAGGACGACGGTGAAAATTCGAGGATAGTTTACCGTCTTCAGGGCGAGGACGCTGAGAGATTCGTAATCGACAAGGACAACGGTGTAATACGAGCCACTCAGGAACTGACCAGCGGAAAGACGACTTATCAGCTTCAGATAGGAGCCTCGGACTGCGGTGTCGAGGCCCAGGACGTCAACGCCGATCTGGTTATTCATCTCTGGGAGCGACAACTTTTTCCCAGTTTCCGATCGAGCATAGACACGCGTTTCACACTATCGGAGGACGTGCCTGAAGGTCGGGTGATAACTACTCTCAGCGCTTCGACGCCGAAGGTCGGAGCGATGAGTAACCTCGTTTTCGGAATGGCGGGTGGAAACGTCGGCGACGCTCTGAGAATCGAACCCCACTCCGGCGAGGTGTTGGTCGCGTCGGGTTTCGATTACGAGACCGCTCCGTTCTACGAGGCTTGGGTGGAAGTCCGTGACTCCGACAATCCACCGCTTCGAAGCGTCGTCCAGCTTCTCGTCAACGTAACGGACGCGAACGACAATCCACCGGTCATGGAAGCGCCGATTTACAACGCGACCGTCCTCGAGGAAGAGTATCCGCCGTTGTACGTTACGAAAATCGGCGCCAAAGACTCGGACTCCGGTATCAACGGACAGATAACTTATTACCTCGTCAATGACTTCGACGAGGCGTTCTTTATCGACGAGTACAGCGGGGAAATAAATACGAACGCGAAGATGGACCGCGAGGAGGTGAGAAAAAAGAATCTATATATATATATTACTATAGTAATTATTTTCTATTATTATTAATAGGGAATAATTTCTCTCCCCGTAAAATAATTACTCACCCCGACCAACCGCCTGGTTAAATATGATCCAGAACGATTAAATAATGATAATAATTAGCTTAATTATTATGACTACTTTAAATGTAATAATTTTTCGATTGCTTAAATTTCGAATTTTTTTTCAGATATCTTCGTACGAACTGATAGTCGAAGCAAGAGATCAGGGCGAGCCAAGGCTCACCGGTACGGCGACTGTTCTCATAACGGTTCTCGACAAAAACGACAATCCACCTCGATTCACAAGACTGTTCAGCGTGAATGTGACGGAGAACGCCGAGATCGGTACATTCGTCATACGAATAACGAGCAGCGATCTCGATATAGGAGAAAACGCGAACGTGACCTACAGCTTCACGGAGAATCCCGGTGGTAAATTTTCCATCGAGCCGATGACCGGCAACGTCATCGTCGTGGGCCACGTCGACAGGGAGGAGCAGGACGAATATCTGTTGAAAGTCTCGGCGGCCGACGGCGCATGGGCAGCAGAAACGACGCTGACGATAACTATACAAGATCAGAACGACAATTCACCGGAATTCGAAAAGGATTCTTACCACTTCCATTTCCCGGAGCTTCAGCGAAGAATGGCTCACGTTGGCCAGATATCGGCTACGGATCGCGACAAGCAGGGGCCAAATTCCGTCATATCGTACAGCCTCCTGCAGCCCTCCGATCTCTTCACCGTAGATCCAGCTACCGGCGATATATTCAGCAAGAGAACGTTGCGCTACAAGCACACGCATCGACCATCGTCGCCGGAAAATCTTTACTCACTGACGATCGTCGCTACGGACAATGGCAAACCACCGATGTCCTCGAGAATCCTCGCTCACGTGAGCGTCGTCGACGCGAACAACAACGCACCGAGATTCGAGCAAAGATCGTACTTGTCGCCGGTGCCCGAGGGCCTGGCGATCGGCAAGAAGATCGTCAGGATATTCGCGACGGACGAGGCTGACTTCGGGGTGAACTCCGAGATCGAATATTCCCTCGTTAACGGCAACGGAAGCGAATATTTCGCGGTCGACTCGAAAACCGGTTGGATCTACGTGAGCAAGAGCATCACATCGCTTCCGGTCGGCACGGCGTTCGGCGTAACGGCCAAAGCGATCGACAAGGGTGTCCCGCCGCAAAAGGACGAGGTTCCGCTCACCCTCGTGATAACCGGTGAGAATCGTCACTCGCCGACGTTCGCCGCTGTCAGCTATCAGGTCAGAGTACCGGAGAACGAGCCGGTGAACACGACGATACTGACCGTCAGCGCTACCGACGGCGACGACGGACCGAACGGTCTCGTTCGTTACAGAATATCGTCGGAGAACGAGCGCAAAGAATTTTCCGTCAATCCGATAACCGGAGCCGTCACGATTCTCGAGCCTCTCGACTACGACACCGTTCAGGAGTATCGTTTGAACATCACCGCCACCGATCTCGGCTTCGAGCCCAGACACGCCATCGCCACCCTGACCGTCAATGTTTCCGACATAAACGACAATCCACCGACGTTCAATCAGAGCGTCTACGAAGCTTATCTTCCCGAAAATTCGGCACCCAAGAGCTTCGTCTACGAGATCGTGGCGCGCGACATCGATTCGGCTAAGTACGCGATCGTTCAGTACAGAATAATCGGCGGCAGCGGCAAGGAACACTTCGTCATAGAGCAGAACACCGGCATAATATCGTCGCGGATAAGCTTCGATTACGAGGAAGCCAACGAATACACGCTCGACATCGTAGCCGCTAATCCGGACTCGAATCCTCAGATGGTCGGTTTTACGACCGTTCACGTTCACATAACCGGCGTCAACGAGTTCTATCCGAAATTCATTCAACCGGTGTTTCATCTCGATGTATCTGAGAGCGCCGAAGTCGGCACCTCGGTCGGTCTCGTTCAGGCTACCGACCAGGACGCCGGAGAGGAGGGTAGGGTTTATTATCTCTTCGTTGGCTCGTCGAATGATCGAGGTTTCAGCATCGGTCCGGAAACGGGCATAATAAGCGTTTCTCGGAGGCTCGATCGCGAAACGCAGAATCGCGTTATCCTCACCGTCATGGCGAAGAACGGAGGTGGAATTCGTGGCAACGACACCGACGAGGCGCAGGTCATTATTTCGATCCAGGACGGCAACGATCCGCCGGAGTTCCTGCAGACGAGCTACGACGCCAGCGTCTCCGAGGGTGCGGCTCTGGGCACGAGGATCCTCGCCGTTCGAGCCGTCGACAAAGACGTCAGACCTCAGAACAACCAGTTCTCGTACTCCATTATCGGTGGCAACGTCGGGCAAGCCTTCAAGGTCGATCCCCAGTCTGGCGACGTCGACACGGCAAAGCAACTCGATCGGGAAACCGTTCCCACTTACGAACTCATAGTGGGAGCCATCGACACCGGCTCGCCGCCCCAAACCGGCACCGCGACGATTCGCATAGAACTCCTCGATGTGAACGACAACGGACCCACCTTCGAACCCACCGAAGTCATTGGTTACGTCAGCGAAAACGAACCGGCCGGAACTAGCGTAATGACTCTAACGGCGACCGATCCGGATCTTCCACCGAACGGCGCGCCGTTCTCCTACCGACTGGTCGGCGGACGGCAGGCTGACCTCGTTACGCTCGACAAACATTCCGGAGTTCTGAGGACCACCAAAAGCCTGGACAGAGAGGTCATGCCTCAATTGGATCTCTTGGTAATGTTCTTTTATTTTCGAAAATGTGTAATTTTCATTCAATCCGAGAAAAACGTTAACGAGATTTATTTTCTTCTTTTTTTTTTTTACTGTCGATACAGATCGAAGTCGAGGATTCCGGAATACCGAGGATGAAGAGCGAGCACACGGTGACGATAATGGTGCTAGACGAGAACGACAGTCCCTCGACGTCCCGATCGGTTCACGCGATGGTTCATTCTCTGAACGGTCAGACGCCCTTGGGCAAGATAGCCGATGTTCATCCGAACGATCCAGATACGAGCGGCGACTACACATGCAAAATACTCCACGGCTCAAATCCCGGTGGTGTACTCAGCATCCCGATCGGTTGCGATTTACATACCAGCAAAATTACCCCGGGTACGTGCCTCGAAAGTTCATAAATTAGTGGCCCGCGTATTGCGAAGCCACACTATAGGGGGCTCGCACAGGCCTGAATAATTCATAACCGCAAAAAAGGTCTCGTCGTCGGTTTTTGTCTTCCCTCTTTCGTTGTCGGCTTTGGCAATTCGGCCGGTCGTTGCGGGGGTAAATGAAACAAAAAAGAAAGGGGAAAAAATTAAGAAAAAAATGAAAAGGAAAAAAAAAAGCTATAAATATGCCGCGTTAATGCGAACTATCGCAACAATATCGTTATGCGGTGAGATCGGCGAACGGTTATTCAGTTCTGAACTCTGTCAAAGAATAGGGAGTGGATGTTCGGGGCATCTGGTCTCGGATAGCCATTATTTCGCGCTATCATCCAAAATATCTCTTTTGATATATAAAGTAATTGCAAACAGGTTTGACGCCGCGAATTTGAGGCAACGAATTTTATTTGCGAGCGGACGTAGCCGAGAGACGGAGGGAGACGGCGAGAGCGATGGGGGGAGGGGGAAGAGGGGGATGATGGGAAGAATATTATTGAGGAAACCCGAGAGATTACCGGCGTCCTAATAAATGCAAACTGACGACTTAACGATACACATTTTTTTATTTTATTTTTTTCTCAGTGTTCCTACCGTCGTCTTCATAAATTTACAATATTTCTTCTTTAATCTGCAGGTCTCGGTTACTCTCTGAGCGTTTCTGGAAACGACGGCCGACATCCGGACGTCGTATCGAAAGTGAGCGTCGATTTCCTGACCTTCTCGAATGCAACGGTTGAGAACAGCGTTAATCTTCGTGTAGCGAGACTGAGTCCGAGCGATTTTCTCGCTCAGCACT
Organism: Exephanes ischioxanthus; assembly: GCA_958510785.1. NCBI lineage: Eukaryota > Metazoa > Arthropoda > Insecta > Hymenoptera > Ichneumonidae > Exephanes > Exephanes ischioxanthus. The sequence continues at coordinate 4,436,286 of OY294017.1, read as the reverse complement.
ATCGTCCCCTTCTCGATATCATGCAAGAGGCCGTTCAAGTCGGCGATACATTCACCATCTACAGCATCGGCGAGAGCGATGGAAATCTCGATATTTATTTGGCCATCGAGACACCATTAGGTAAATTTACTTATTTCTCTATCTATTTATTTATTTATCTACTTATTTATTCATTTATTTATTTATTTATTTAATGACGGGCTGACCCAATTAACGATGTGAGACACATTAGCAAAGATTGCACAACATAATCAATTAGTATACACGTGAGAGATTGCAACTAAATTTCTTTAAGGAATTAGTAAAGTTACGAGTTTATTTTTACAAGAGGATCACGGATAAATTAATGTTTCGATGCGAACAAGTTTTGTGTAAACATACAATTATTTTTTTTTTTAATCGCTATTCCCGTTGTTGTCCACAGGCTACCGACAGAAGTACGAAGTGACGGAGCTGATGTTGAGAAAACGAGACCACATTCAGAGCCTCTTCGAAGATCGGGCTTTGACCATTGGCTTCTCACCTTGCAAACACACTGCATGCGAGAACGGTGGTATATGCAACGATCAATTGGTCGTATACGACGACGCCAGAATCACCAACAGCCCCAATCTCATCCTGACCTCGCCGAGAGTCGTTCATGAGATGATGTGCAAGTGTCGTGATGGCTTCACGGGTGCTCGTTGCGAGAGGAGACAAGATCCGTGCTCGCCGAGTCCTTGCTTGCATGTGAGTCTTTCTCGTCAATCGATCAAGAAACTTCGAGAAATTTGTTTAAAAATAAATTTCGGAAAGTTATTTGTTTCTTTGTCCCAATGTCTAAATAATTTATTTCACAGGGTGGACAGTGCCGACGCATTGGCTACGACTTCGTCTGCAGCTGTCCGGCCAATCGCGAAGGAAAATTGTGTGAACTGGAGCGTGGCGACGCCTGTGCGAGCAATCCTTGTAGGAACGGAGGATCTTGCAAGGAGAGTCCGGACGGCTCGAGCTTCTTCTGCTTGTGTCGAGCCGGATATCGCGGTAATCACTGCGAATCGGTCACCGATTCATGCAGACCGAACCCTTGCTTGCACGGCGGTCTCTGCGTTGGACAGAAGCCTGGGTAAATTTTTCTTTTTCGTCTGCCACATATCGCTGCCCTGGGAATTTTCCCACGTTAGAGAACTTTCCAGTAATGAATTATTCAATGCCCACAGCTACAGGTGCAGCTGCCCGGAAGGACGTTACGGAAGGCACTGCGAGCGTGCAACTTTCGGTTTCGACGAGCTCTCCTACATGTCTTTTCCAGCTCTGGACTCAAACACGAACGACATATCGATGGTGTTCGCGACAACGAAATCTGACGCTCTTCTGCTCTACAATTACGGACCCCAGAGCGGCGGTCGTTCGGATTTCATAGTTCTCGAACTGATAAACGGAAGGATCGTGTTCTCTTACGGGGGTGCGAGAAGCGCTATAACGACCATTACCGTCGAAGCCGGTGAGCCTCTGGACGACGCGCAATGGAGAAAGGTCACGGCTACGAGGAACGGAAGAGTTGCATCTTTGAGCGTCTCCAATTGCCGCGAACACGGTGATGTCTGCGACGATTGCAGACCCGGCGATGGATCGTGTTACGTCGACGACGTTGGACCCACTGGGTTAGTAAAACTTTTTCAGTTTCACTTTTTTTTAAAAAAAGCTCTTCTAATTTTAATCGTTGAATAATCTTTCAGGACACTGAACTTTAACAATAATCCGCTGTTGCTCGGGGGATTGGCAAATGCCGATCCGGCTCTGGAACGACCTGGGCAAGTGCACTCCGACGACCTCGTTGGCTGTGTACATTCCGTGTCCATCAATGGACGTGCTCTGAATTTGTCGAATCCTCTCATGTCCCGCGGTGTTAAATCTACCTGTCCGCGAATCGATCGAGATCCTTGCAGTCGGGGAGGAAAAGACGATTCGAGCTACGCTTGCGGCAACGGCGACAAGTGTTACGACAAATGGCATCAGGTAGCTTGCCGATGCAACGGACTGATAGCTCCTAATTGTCACGCAGCTTTGGAGCCTGTTAATCTCAGCGACGGAGGCTACGTCGAGTTCAAGGTACAGTAATCGTAATCACGAAAATGTTTTTCACAACGCGTGCAAACTATTCGGAAAAATGTAAATGAGCATAATTGTTTTTTTTTTTTCTGTACAGATCACGGAAAAGCATAGGAGGATGCAACTGCTGGAAAATATCTACGGTGGCTCGACCCTTTGGACGAAGAGTCGAGTTACCCGAGCAGCCAAGGAACAATCGAGTTTCTTCGGCCTGGGATCGACACCACCAAAAACCATTGGCCTCATGTTCCGAACGGTCAAGCCGGACGGAATTTTGATCTATGCTGCTACCAACAAACACTATACTTCCATCGAGGTAAGCGAAAAAACATGTACTGCGCATGATTGTACTTACACACGGTTATGATCATTGCCGTCACTGTACGAAGTATCCAAACACCAACATCCGAGTATCTCGTTGTACAGTGTTTAAAAAAATTGTAAATTGAAAGCATCGGACTGGAAGTTTTTATGCAAAAACTAGTATATTAAATTTCACGTAAAGGTCTGACGAAAAATCAATGAAATTTTACAGTGAAATTAAAGTAAATTATGAGATTTGAAGTACTTTCATAGTAAAATTAATGTAAATAGTTAAAAGTAAAGTATTTCTGAAGTTTTTAATACACTACGTTAATTTTTCATCACAATTACACATGAAATTTAACATAACAGTTTCTGCATAAAAACTTCCCGTACCAGTGCATTAAATTTCATACAAATGTTTTTTAAAGTGAAATTCAAAATGCATATAGTTATCGACAGACATTGCCCAGAATACAAGTTAATGACGAATTATAATTTCAGCTAAGAAACGGCCAGATTGCCTACGCCTCGTTGCTCGGATCTCCGGTAAACATGACAGGATCATCGGATGGAAATCTAGCCGATGGACGCTGGCACAATTTAACAGTTCACGCTTATTCGCGAGGGCTGAGGATTCTCGTGGACGGCGAGTTGACCGGTGACGAGCTCGATTTGGCCGGAGTTCACGATTTTCTCGATCCCTACCTGACAATCCTCTCGATCGGTGGGGCGAGGCGAGATCTCTACCGCGCCCACAACGACGAGCCTCACAGTCTCGAGGGCTGTTTGGCAAATTTTACGATCAACAATGAGATTCAGCCGTTCAACGGCTCGGGTTCGATATTCAGCGAGGTCGCTTATCGCGGAAAAGTTGGAACGGGCTGCAGAGGACCGATAGGCATAAGCACAGCGGCCGCCGCCGATCCCCTCAGCATCGGTATAACTCTCATAATAGTTTTCTTCGTTATTCTTCTCGTAGCGATATTGGTCAGCTACGTCGTGTTTCGTCTTCGACGTCAGAGCAAGGAGAAGTCTGCACCATCCGTGGTAAACAAAAATACGAACGCGATAATGACCGGTAATTCGCTGGTGGGTTCGGGAAACGACAACATGATGTCGAGACACGAGAACACCTACATATCGGACACCTCGGACCTCCGCGGAGTCGGACACATGGGCCCGGAATTGATATCTAAGAAGTACAAGGAACGCGAGATAAACACTTCCGAGCACAGACCTCAGAGGCCGGATATAATCGAGAGAGAAGTTGCGAAGTCACCGCCGATTCGGGACGAGCATCCGCCCCTTCCGCCGCCCACTCAGAGTTCGTTGCACTCCCACGAGCACAACCAGGAGCCCGACATGCCGGAGCACTACGATTTGGAGAACGCGAGCTCGATCGCACCCAGCGACATCGACATCGTCTATCACTACAAGGGCTATCGTGACGGCATGAGAAAATACAAGGCGACACCACCGCCGATCGGATCGTACGGTAATCATCACAAGCACGCGGGACAGCAGCACAGGCACGCGGGACCCTTTCCACCGCGAGCCATGCCACCGCCGAGCGTCGGTCAACCGTCCGGCCCGGCGCCGAAGTTGCTGCAGAGTACGCCACTCGCGAGACTCTCGCCCAGCAGCGAATTGTCCGCTCAACAGCCGCGGATACTGACGCTTCACGACATCAGCGGCAAGCCTCTTCAGAGCGCTCTCCTCGCTACGACCTCGTCGTCCGGCGGTGTCGGCAAAGACGCCTTGAATTCCAACAGCGAGAGAAGTCTCAATTCGCCTATAATGAGCCAACTGTCGGGATCGACCGCGAGCCGCAAAGCGCCGCAGTCCAACAACGAGAACGTCAACAACGTTTCCACCGGTCCGATGGGACTCACCGCCGAGGAGATCGAGAGGTTGAACTCGAGGCCCAGAACATCGAGTCTCGTTTCCACCCTCGACGCCGTTAGCTCGTCCAGCGAAGCTCGCGGACCTCCGGCTCACGGCCCGCTGCATCTTCACAGACGGCACACACCCCCGCCCGAGAGACTCGACCGAAGAAACTCATCGACCACCGACGAGAGCGGCAACGACAGCTTCACCTGCTCCGAGATCGAGTACGACAACAACTCACTCGTCGGTGACAAACGATCGGACAATATGTTCAACAGCAAACCCGACGACGAGGAAGTTCCCACGAGGGCGATCGAAACGTCCCAGTCGACGAAAGCGTCGATGCCGACCAACGTCAACTACGACGGTTTCGACAGCTCGTTTCGAGGATCTCTCAGCACCCTCGTCGCCTCCGACGACGATCTGTCGACGCACATGGGAAGCCTCTACAGACCTGCTAACAACGGCTCACCGTCGACCAACACCGCTCTCAGCTGGGACTATCTTCTCAATTGGGGACCGAACTTCGAAAGTCTGGTCGGTGTTTTCATCGATATCGCCGAATTGCCGGACAGCGCTAATCGCGTACCGAGCACACTAAGATTGCCAGCTAGTATACCCAAACCCTCCGAAGAGTACGTTTGATAATTCTTCTCTCTCGAGATGGAGTCGAATGATCATCTTGCCATTATAGCCATTCTTGCGTCGAACGGGAATTATTGATTGTATAGAATACAATTGAAAATTATATGTGTAGATATATGTAGGATTTTTTTAAAAAATATTATCATTATTATCGACATAAGAGAACCGCGGCGGCGATTTATCAGCGTGCCGACACCTTGTATCAGGGTGTCTCTGCTGAATTTGTACAGTTTATTATCGTTTTAATAGTGCAACAAATTATTTTCTCTTTGTCCAGTGACGTGACTGTATTGTGCGGTGTTTTCATCACAGCGAGTTCCGTGCCATTATTATACTGAACAAAAGAAAATTGGGATCTCCGTCGCGAAAGAGCGTTCGAACGAAACTTGGACTCTATTCGCTCGTCGGAGATTTTTTTTGTAAATAAAAAATTAACGAGGAAGTTAAAGAGTGACCGGTAAACGGGACAAGCGGACTGCAATCAGCGAAAGTTAACGGAGCTACTTTTGCCATTCCTAGCCATAGCAGCATTAATTTAAAAAAACGTTCGGTTGTAAAGAAATTGAAAGAGCAAAAGACATTTTTTTTCGAAGCTGCGAGACTGAATCTCCGATATTTTTTTTTCTTTTTTTTTTACAATAATCGCCATGAATTCAATGTACTCGAGTGAGTATGTCGTTGTAAATTATATACGAAGCGTCTGTAAATAATGTATGCGCGAGAGAGAGAATGAACCTTTGTGTATAAAGAGTATCGATGAACGAGCGAGGATACTAGTGAGGTAGATCTAAGCTACAATGTTTACCATATTTGTAATAAAATTTACAATTTTATAAATATCGCACCGTCGTTGACTATTTCGCTCCCCGATGCGCAATAAAAATTCAACGTTCCGAATTGCCGATATGCAGATTTATTAAAATTCATATATAAAAACATCTCTCCACCTTCTACAGTCTCGAACGGTGGAGAGATAGAGACGTTGCTTTTGGCGTATTATTTATATACACTTGTATAAGATATCGCTATTATATATATTTTTTATACCGATACAAGAGAGCGTTAGCTTATTCGTTATCGCACTACGTGTATAAATATATATGTTATATGTATAGAGGACGCTATATATGTATTCAAGGTATAAAACATTGTGGGATTCGCGTCTCCCATTTAAGATCGATGGGATCGATATAGGAGGGAGACTGATGGGGCGAATGGGATGGGAACGATTACCTATTTAGTGAGAGGAATTCCCGTTTGTACTTCAGAGATATGCCGAAAATCCTGAGATCCAATTATGAACTTTTAATCGCGCTGCAAATATATCGCGCTGCGTGAAACAAAAAAAAAATCAAAAAAAAAAGAAGAAACATTATACGCGCTATTTTCCATGAACGTCGGGATATTCCAAATAATACCGCGTGCTTCTTTTTATTTTCAGTCTATCGTGTCTTTGGAGTTATAGTCGCAGACTTCCGCTGAGCATACGAGTATTATGTAATACTTGTGGTAGGGTATCATTTGCGCCACTTCCGGTTTCCGGAGATACGTCGCTTCCGGTTTAAAAATTTTATTATTCGCCCGTGGTGACGTCACGTTGGAAATACGGCCGAAAAATGCGATTTTCAAACCGGAAGTGATGTATTACTTTTCGATGGAAATGACTTTCGGCTGAAATAAGTTTGCCGTAAACGATACCCTGCGCCATACTTGTGAAAAGCAAATAATCGATATATATCGTACGAAATAATCGTGGAAATGGTAAAACTGGCAAAAGCGCCGCGACAACTACCAGTTGTCGAGAAACTCGAATCCAGTCTTTGGGATTCCGTCCTCCTGATTAGTCTGAGAGGACTGGAAGCTACTGTAAGAACTAGGCGTCTCTAGTAACGCGGTAGACTCGTTGACGTCCCCGGACTTTGGCCGCGAACCGTTCAAATTTATGTTCATCTGATTTCTGTTGGCGTTGCCATTTTTTTGAGCGGTTTTTATCACGATATTTTTGTGCGGCACCAGACTCTCCGTATCGTCGTCCGTTCCGTTATTCGGCATTTTCAACAAGGACGTTTTGTTCATGAGCTTTGTAAATATACTGCCCGTGTTCTCGTTGCCTATGCAGTTGTTCAGCATATTACCGCCATCGGCATTTTTGAAAACACTGTCAGAGTAACTGTCCGACTGATAGAAATTCAGCTGAGTGGATGGCAAACTGTAATCGTTGAGCGAACTTTCCATGCTGCTGCCTTCCACCCTAGGACTCGAAAAATGTGACGATTCCCCTATGTAGTTTCCTCCAGCCTTGGCCCTGGGACTTTCTGGAGAGTCGGACAGGTTGAGGTTCATCTGAGACTGAGTCATGAAGGAAAAAGGTCCCGAATGCTCGTCCCTCCAGCGCAGAGTCTGAAAGGTGAAAAACTAAAATTCCAAAAGTCGTTCTAAGAAATTGAAAATTCATGCTCATTTTTTTAGCCAATGATCATTCAATAAATATTATTTATCATATTATTTATCCTATTATTATAGCTTACAGAGCCTGTCTCGTCGAGGACGTATTTGAGACCGGTCTGAATACGCAATTTCGGATACCACTCTGGAAGATTTTTGGAAGATTCGACGTTCTTCAGGGTATACTTGAGAGCGACCTCCGGCTGTATGATCGTTTCATCGATAACCTGATTTTTCTCCGTGGTGCTGAGGGCGTTCCAGAGACCCTCGTAAGCCTCCTTGGTCGCCGTGACATCCTCGCCAATTCTCTGAGCCAGTGGGTTTATACTGTAAAAGTATTCCTCGGCGACGGAGCTCAGAGATTTGTTTGTCATGTTTCCGTACGGGGACCGGTCGTTTCTCCGGTTATTCTTCGATTAATCTTACGACGAATATATTCCTCCCGTTGATATCATAATTGATTTCTCGGCATCCTCGGATTGAGAAATTAACGAACACGGACTCGACGAGGAACTTACACCAGTGCGGTTAAACAATTGACAGCAAACATCGAGTGATTCATTGTTGTTGTTAGAGAATGGGGCGTCGGAGGCGTGCCCGTTGAAAATAAATAACGAATAATTGACAGAGCACACATTAGCCAATCAATGTTCGCGGCGGAAGCGCGCGGCGCCCTCTGCAGTCACGACTCGCGTACTACCGAAACGGAAATCGCGACGCTTTGCCACTTCGACTGGCGATCTTCCGAGCGAGTCTTTCGACGCCTCATCGAAGCAACAATTTTGCGGGATCACATCCGAAAGGAAGTTCTACTTCTATCACTTTATATTTAGCCATCGGTAAGGCCGCACTTGAATTTAACGTAAGGTAAGAGATAGTATAGTTTGAATTGCAAATACTTCGACGTTCGCTTTCGGGTATCTCTGGTCGCGATGCTGGCCGCGATTGCATCCGATATCTGTGTGATTAACGTGTTAACGAGACAACGACGGTTTCGTTGTCGCTAAACGTGTGAATACAACGCTAATAATGGCGGAGAACGAGTCAGCGTTTCCTTGCCTTACCCCCCCGGATCCGCCGGCCACCATTACGGCACACCTTGCCGAAACTGCGTGCACGTATCGCATTCCGAATGAATTACGTTATTTCTTTTTTGTTATCGAGCGATGAATGCGGCGTCGATTAAACGATACTTTACGCCTTCTCGCTTATTTCCGCTGAACGCCGCATTCCGCCATCTTATCGACCGCACTTTTCTATCAGAATTTCCGATCGGCATGCATTGTGTTCGCCGTAACCGCTGTCGAGCTTATTCCCGGTGAATTCCCCATAGATTCGCGTGTTTCACGCCAGGCACGATCCTCCGGCTCTTCGTTCGCCGTTTAAGGTTGCACCGTTTTTCGACGATAGTTCGCTGACTAATAACAGGTAGCCATCCCGGTTTTGCATACGCTTGTGTGTTGGTGAGCCGGAAAGGAATTTTCCAAAGGCCGTGTAATCTTTTTCGTTTTTTTTTTTTTTTTCATCATATCGCTACCGTCGATGATCGATCGAAGAAACGAACATCCGTTACGAATACTCGTTGTCACTTTCGTTCGTTATCGACGTTTAATTCGCGTCCGTGTCCTCGATACTGCTAGCAAAAAACTCAAAGGTCATAATAATAAATAAATATATACCTATGGATTATCAGATGCGTGTCAAGCGCGCGACGTTATCTCGTTTTATGCATGTTACATCTTTACTGGTTTACAAGGTCGTTTCGCTAATACCAATAAACTCTTCCACGCCGAATAAACGCCACTAGACGAACCTACATATCTGCTCTATGATACAATTACCATTGGGCACTTTATAACACGTTTTAATAATCTTTTAATTATCATTATGATTATTAGTGTTTACAGAAAGGAAGTTTTATGATAAACTGATATAATTTGCTTCAATGAATTATATATCGGATATCACATAGAAATATGAGAGTCGAGCCTGTTTTTAAACTGATTCACCGTTTCAGCCTCATTTTTTAAGAATTTTTTAATAATTATTTAAATGAATTTCTTGCAGCATACCAACGGACTGCACTTGAAAATGGGTCTGCCGACTGTATTCTTTGACATGACTGCCGACGGCCAGCCGGCTGGACGCATAGTCATCGAGCTTCGATCGGACGTCGTTCCCAAGACGGCGGAGAACTTCCGTGCTCTTTGCACGGGAGAGAGAGGCTTCGGCTACAAGGGAAGCTCCTTCCATCGTATAATCCCCAACTTCATGTGTCAGGGAGGCGACTTCACCAATCACAATGGCACCGGCGGAAAGTCGATCTATGGAAACAAATTTGACGACGAGAACTTCATCCTCAAGCACACCGGACCCGGTATAATGTCGATGGCCAACGCAGGCCCGAACTCCAACGGTTCGCAATTCTTCATCACCACCGTCAAGACCACTTGGCTGGACAACAAACACGTCGTTTTCGGCTCGGTCATCGACGGCATGGAGGTCGTCAAGAAGCTCGAAGCCTGCGGCACCCAGAGCGGCAAATCGACAAAGAAAATCGTCGTCGCCGACTGCGGTCAACTCTCATAAAACGCGTACGTTAAAAGAGCTCCGGTCAAAGTAACGTAAAATATATGATACTCGCCGGGCTGCTATCGATGTTTCCATTCCCTCGATTAGAACGCGTATTAAAAAAAAAACAAACAGAACGAAAAAAAAAGAAGTAAAAAATAATGAATTAAATACAACTAAGGAATATTTAACGGTTGACCGATCCCGTCCGCGCGGACGGAACGAACATCCGATATATATATACCGATATGAAAATTCATTGAGCAATGCTATCCGCTCCGGTCACCGCGACCGAAACAATTGAACTCCCTCATTCCACGGGAATGTATTCATGGATTAAGGATAAAGAAAAAAAATATAATCCCAAGTATTTTCTATTGAATTATTATTTATTCTGTTCGATACTTCGTAGAGAGTAGTGAACATTGACACGTCGGTGGTATGCGATTTACGATCGAGTGGTTCGATCGAGAATTCGTGTGGCGAAAGATGAACTAAGCGGAACGGGCGAGTCGTGCCGTCCGCTAACTCTCCGCTGGCTGGTATTCGGTGGTGTCGCTGTTTTCCCCGATGCTCAGAGCGCATCGAACATACTCGTGTCCGGAATCCTTAAAATTTCAATTTATTAGCTTACCGATTAATAAAAAAATCAGTTCATTCGTGCTGCTATTGCTTACTTGATTAACGATTATCTGTCTGCCAGCTTCGAGATTTAGACCGTCGACTTCTTGGGTCGTCAATATTATGACAGAGTTCTCCGGTATGTTCTCGTCTATGTACGTTATGGGAATTTCCGAGGAAACCTGCCGACGTTTAATCGTTTATGTAGAAAAGATACCGAGAGTGAAAGAATTATCTATCGACAGTCGACTAAAAAATTACCATGAAGATATCTGCACATAAAAATTCATTTTTAGTAAGTCTGCTGATGCGCTACTTTTGGAAGAAAAAAAAAATGTTCACTTGGGAAATTTTATTCTCCAAGTGAACGTTCCGGAGCGAAGTTGATGCGATGCAAAACACAGCCGTTACAGCTTGATGAAATTTAGTCTCACGCAGATATCTTCAGGCTCATGATTTTTTAAAACTGCGCTGACCTCGCAGAACGAGAATTCGGGATGCTGTTGTACGCCTTTGTGGTCTTCGATCTCGTCGATGCCCGATTCCTTGGAACCTGCGGGGCGTTCGATGCTCTTTCCTTCCTGCTGGAGTCGTCGCCAGATCGTTGTTTTCGGTATTCGATAGGCCATCGACGCCGCCGCCTGAGACATTCTTCCGCCCTTGCACGCAGCCACCGCCTCCTCGAGTCGCAATCTCTTCACGTGCTCGTCGCCGGTTTTTCTTTTTTTCCAGAAGGACTCCGGTAGCTTTCCCTCGTCGACCAGTCTCGCTTTGTCGCGAAACAGCGTGGTCTTCGGTATCTGCGAAAATAAATACATTTCTCATTTATAATAGAATTTAAAAAAAAAATCCGCAATTTTAGCCTACCTGAAATTCCATGGCGACTTTCGAGAGATTTTCACCGCGTTGCAGCGCTTTAACCGCCGCCTCTCTCTTCTCCGAGCCGTAAGATCTTTTCATCTCTGTGCGCAGTATCTGGTAGCCCTCCTTCTGTATTCGTCGCCAGAGAACAGTTTTCGGTATGTCGAATTTCTCCGAGGCTTGCTGCAAACTCAATCCTCCCACGACCGCCTCGATCGCCGCTTTCATGCATTCCGGTGGATACTCGTTTCGCGAGGCGCTCAATTGTATTCCGAGCGCTTTGGCTCTCATGTACAGCGTCGATCGCGGTATATTGTTTTTCGTCGCCGCCTCTATGAGCGTTTGGCCCGACCTCAGATCATTTATCGCCGACACTAGCATGTCGTCGTTGTATTCTCGCTTCAACGTGTCCTTTCTGCGTTTTCTTTTTTTTCCAGGCACACCGTTGCTGTCCTTGTCTATGCAATCGAAATTCTTGTCCTCGTTCCGACTCATCTGTGCATCCTCCAAGTGCTCGGATCCCTTACCGTCCGAGTCGTTGAAGTCGGCCAGTGAATCGGCATTGTCCTCGCTCAGATCTCTCGCGCTTATGATCGCATCGTTCTCGTCGAGTCCATCGATCTAAAAAAAAAATATTTATGTAATTAGATATTCCAATGAGATAAACTTTTTCGAGGCATTCCGGTCCCGAAGGTCAAACGCGTACCTCCATGAGGCCGCATATCTTCAGCGAGTGGGCAGCCTCGAGTAAGTTGCTTATGTTCTCAACAGGAATTCTAACTTCTCCGTGATAACTGAACTCTACGATGGATCTCACGTCCTGCGCCGATATATCGCTCAGTATTATCGTCGGGTGATCCTCGGTCACCTGACTCAGTACCTCCTATAAATTGAGAGAGCATGGTCGTCATTGAAACAAAAAAAAAAACAACTGAGTAGTCGCATCATTGCCGCCTAATGGCTTTCTCCACGCTGCGAATTGTGCATTGTTTACTTGAAACAAAGTGCTGCAGGAGCAGAGTACGATACGATGGGCGTGTATGCGTTCCCCGGCAGCGACAAGGGTCACGTCGACCATGCATTCCTCCTCGAGAAGCTGGCGAACGACGCCCGACAAGTGATTCTGATAATCGCTCCATTTGAAACAATAGCTCTCCTCGATGTGGGGCTGACCGCACGCTCCTATCGCAGACATGGTAGTTTCCAGTTTCGTTTCTTTTCCAACTTTTAGCATGCGTTACACACGCGCACAGGAACTTGGAACGGGACTAGGCTCGCGAAACACGACCTTCACCGCGTGGTCAGCGACTACGCAATGATGGAAGAGGGGAAAACATGTGGAGGTCTCTAAGCGAAAAACCGTCAGTTCTGGGCAATTCCTGGATCAACATAGAGACTGAAACACCGTTTTCGGGATTTTTTATCCACAGTACAGAGTTGGCTCGTTCGTCTATCGGTTTGTACCGATTTTACGAGTACAATACGATCAGAAGTATGGACTAAGCACATATTATTGCAACGACAATGGAAATTTTCCGCCGCGGACAAGCTCGAACTTTCACAGAACTTCCGCCAGAGTGGCGAGAAAAAAAATCCTCGAGATTCGTCACTTGCACGTTTCCATTGGTTCGCGTTTCTCTTCGATCCGCGCACTGAACAGTTGTGCGGTACCTTGTCGATCTCGAGCTTACGCTTTATATCAATCGTTCGACCCGGGAGAGAAATTGAAAAAAATCCGACAAGATGGTGAGTACGGGATTCGATCGGGTCGCGGACGTACCGAGCGATTTGCACGGGACGATAATTCAAATCGACAACATAAATTTCACATGTGACAGTATAACCTAAACGCGTCTGTGACGTACGATCGTGATCCATGTTTTCCATTGCAGAAACCTATAATGTTGCACGGGCACGAGCGTGCCATTACAAAGATAAAATACAACAGGGAAGGCGACCTCATATTCTCCGCTAGTAAGGACAAAAATCCGAATGTCTGGTACTCGCTCAACGGCGAGAGACTCGGCACCTTCAACGGTCACAACGGCTCTGTATGGTGCATCGACGTTAATTGGGACACAACGCGCTTCGTTACCGGCAGCGGTGACAATTCCCTCCGGGTGTGGGATTGCCAGACTGGTAAATTCCTTTTTTATTGTTCATAAAAAAAAACAAAATTTCATTTGTTTATACATTTATCGATACGTTATGTTTACAAATTTTGAACTTAAGGATTCTGTTGCGCTTCTCAGTTATGAGATACGCTACATAGTTTTGTACAGCTTTGCTGTTCTTTTTCCTCCTGTTTTTCTGAAAGAATTCTGTGAGAACACGCAGCTTCAGCTACTCCTCAAATTCCTTTCTTTTCTATTTTCCATAAAAAAAAAATGTGCATTTTTTATTCAAAATTTTTGTCATTACAATGGTGATAATTTTATAAAAATGTATTGATTTGTTTATACATTTACGGATGCATTATGTTCGTGAATATTTCACGTAAAGTTTCTCTTGTGCTTCTTAGTTACAAGATGGACAATGTACAGTTATTTCAAGAAAAAACAGTTTTGCTGTTTTTGTCTTGCTGTTTCATACTCATTAATTTCATTGGGTTTCAGGCAAGGAAATTGGGCAGCTGCCTACAAACAGTTCCGTGAGAACGTGCAGCTTCAGCTACTCCTCAAACTTGGCTGTGTACTCTACGGACAAGGCTCTCGGTCACCAGTGCGAGATGTTCATCATCGATACGAGGGACGTGGACGCTGTGCTCTCTCAGGACGACGCAATTTGCAGGATCCCCATAAACGGACCTCGTATCTCCGCTATTCTGTGGGGAGCTCTGGACGAGACTATAATAACGGGACACGAGGACGGAGAGTTGAACATCTGGGATGTCAGGGTAGGACATCGGATAGCTCTTTCAATAAATAATAAATAACAATAACTTATAGTAATTATAATAAATAATCATTTCTCACGAGAAAATTATTACGATTATTTTTCTGTTTACAGACGGGCAAGAAACTGGACAGCGCGAAAGGTCACAAGTCTCAGATTAACGACATGCAGTTCAGCAAAGACGGCACGATGTTCGTTACCGCGTCGAAAGATCACACGGCTAAGCTGTTCGACAGCGATTCGCTGCTCCACCTGAAGACGTACAAAACCGAGAGGCCCGTCAACTCGGCCACGATATCGCCCATTGCCGATCATGTCAGTTTTTTTTTTTTTTTTTTTTAACACAATTTATTGAAGAATGTTCTTTTAATGAATGTTGGGCGTTTTTTTGCAGGTCGTTCTCGGAGGTGGACAGGATGCCATGGATGTAACGACGACGTCGGCGCGTCAAGGAAAGTTCGACGCTCGATTCTTCCATCTCGTATTCGAGGAGGAATTCGCGAGACTGAAGGGTCACTTCGGACCAATAAATTCCCTGGCCTTCCATCCCAACGGTCGCAGCTTCTCTAGCGGGGGAGAGGACGGTTACGTTCGTATCAACACATTCGATCAATCATACTTCGATTTCCACTTCGAATATTGATCCTTATCAATCGAAATAAATAAAGCGTATCGTAAAATCGTAATTTCCAAATCCTGAGTATTCCACAAAGACTAATCGAGTAACGCATAAAGAGGGAGCATCGTTCTCTTATCGCATCGATGTACCGTAATAAATCGTGAGGAAACGAATGTAATGAAAAAAATGTTTTTATTTTTGTAAAATTATTGATACATCTGGGCATGAGGTAGATAGTTGCAATCGATCGAGCGCACAATCGCGATTAAAGTGACAAACCGGAAATAACAACGTCTCTGTACAGTAACCGTTAGAGTAAATGAAACATGGTGTCCAGTAAAAAGTCTGAACGAAATTGAAGGACATTCAAGGACAATTTCCAGGTTGTGTTGGGACATTTATAAAAAATGAAAATGTGCATCTCGCGCGACGTATAAAATAAACATTTAGTTCGATAACCATTTTTTCGTTTACGTTGGAATCAGTTCAGAAAAAAAATACTCGCACAGTATATATGTTTCTCGGCGAAACTTAGATTCACATTTTTTTTAGGATGTTCGCTAGTAACATACATTTTGAAACAAGCTCAAATTTGCGGGGAAATAAAAAATTCAAGTACATTCCAGGACTTTCTCGAGGACAGTTCCAGGACTTCAAGGACCGCCTGACACCATGCGAAATAGTAATGCAGTGTTCTTCTCACTGCAATCGAAAATTGTATTCAGGGTAGAGAGTACAATTCTCAATACTTCCTATCGAATTTCATCCTGATCAGGTATTTAGCTTTCACTTGGGCGACGTCGTAGACGATGTACTCGTTGTACAAGAGTGCGCAATAATCGTCGATTTCCGTCTCTACGGGTAGTCCGTACGGTACTTCAACTCCGTCTTTGAACTTGTAAGACTTTTCGGGATCAGGTTGCGTACGACCAACGCCCTTCGTCGAGTGCTTGCCTCTCGGTAACTTCGTGATGTAGTCGGCGTACGAACGCTCGTACATTTTACCGAGCGCGACTTCGCACAGCATCAAAAGACCGGTGGGTCGTTCGCTGCTGGTGCAACAGTAGTTGGCTGACTTGGATACCATGTCCGCGAAGTATATACCTTTTCCGAACATGTAGCCGGTGACCGGTGCCTCGGGAGGCGCGATTCTCAGACCCTGAGAGAGGATACCGACGAAATTCGTAGTTCTGGAGCCGTGCCAGAGAAGCTTTCTGTTCGGGAGCTTTTCGAAGGGCTTGAAACGTTCTTCCTCGCCCTGTCTCTTGATGACGAAGACCTCCTCGATAATAAGATCGTAATAAGCGTGAGTCTCAGCATGGGTATTCTTCACGTATTGTCTGATGACGTCGAACTCCTCGGAATTCTTGTCCAGCACATCTATCTCGGTACAAAGCTGTTCGTAGTGAACATCCAGAGGATTCCTCGCCTCATCGGACTCGACGTTCAGCAGGCTGTAAGCGATTTCCATCTCCATCAACGAATCTAACATGTCCCATTTCTTCTGTATATCCTCCTCGGACTCGATTAACGGTGGATCGGCAATGCCAAACGAGTGAGGTACCAGAGTGTAAAATCTGTTACAGGCATCGATCAGTTTCAAGCGATCGGTTTGACCGCTCTTTTTCATCTCTTGCAATTCGACGAGCACCGCGTATGCTTTCTGCAATTGCTGCCGCGACAATTTACCCAGCGGCATTTTATCTGTATCGAGCTCAAACTCCAGCATGACTCTCTTCATCTCGTCGATGTTGAAGATAAGCCTGAGAAGATCCTGAACAGGCGGTTTCAGATCGCTTTTTACATTTGAATCGAACTGTTTGACATTGGGATCGTCCTCGCCGTGATCGATGTCGATCGGGTACATCTTGCCTGGCTTCTTCTCGAAGTAGTCTCTCTCGTACCACTCGTTTCCCGTTTTCTCCATATACTGAACCCGGAACATTTCGATGCAGTCCATCCGGGACATGCTCTCGATCGTAGTGTTGCCAATCGCTGTGCCGATTCTTCCCCAGCTACGGAAAAACCAATACTTGTTTTCGGTGTCGTGCTTCAGAATCTGCATCTTATAGTAGCTATTCTTCTTCGTCTGTATGTCCGTTATTCCCAGAGTCAACGTGTAAGTGTTCTCCGAATTGTGATATATGTGAGCGACATCTTCGAGCTTGGTCGCCGGATCAACAGCAAAGCCGCCCTTCAATCGTTGCTTTACCGGGCCCGTGGACGATTTTTCAAAGACGCTCTTTCCCCGCGAAGTTGATTTGGCAACGGTAGCCGCGACTCTCGTCGACGCATCGCTGCCCCAATCGCAGATGCTCTTCTTCGATATCAGCGATATCGGCGAATCCGTGTAGTCCTTGGCCTCGTCAACGAAATCTTCCGACACGATATGAATATCGGCCTCTCTCGCCTCATCAACTTTTTTGCCTTTTTTTTCGACGAACGCCGGCGTAGCGATAATCGCTGCGATATTCTCGTGTATCTTGGTGCTGACCGTACCACCGAGATTCATTATCTCGCGCTTCAGATCTTCTTTGCTCTTCGTCGAGCTCAATATTACAAATTGCATTCCCTTCAGAGGCATGGGTTTCCCCTTGACTTTCGGACCGCTGTTCTCTTCCTCCTTCTTCACAAGGCTCGATGTCGACGGAGCGGTAACACGCACGATCCTCCTCACTATTGTGGTTTTCCAAGATTTCAGGAAGGGCCACGATCGTTCCATATGGCTCGGTACGAAGAAGTTGTGTCTCTCTGGATCCTGCGTCACCTCCTCGCATTTAGTCCATTCCGTGAGGTCACCGGTGCATTTGTAGCCGAGACCGGAGACGTAAGTGAATTGGCCATTACACTTCTTGCACGGCTTGAGAGCACCGAAAACCATGAGATCGGCGAGTGCGTCGAGCGTTTCGCTCTGCCCTTCCGGTTCGTACTGTGAGTTGTGCTGAAGCAGAATTTTCAGCTCTGCTTTGGACAAGCACTTGAGCAGATCGCGCATCTCGAATATCTTCTCATTCTGTTCCTTTAACTGTTGCTCCTCCTCCGGGTCGTCGGGCTCGATTTTCATTTTTTTTGTCGGCGACGGCAGATCCGCGGCTTTAATCTTCGGTAGTTTAGTTTCCAGCATCTTCTTATCGGCTGCCGAGAGTTTGTCAGCGCCGGGAAGAAGAGTGCCGACCTCGAAGAAGCTCAGCTCGGCTCTGAGCTTCTCGAAGCAGTCCAGATGATGCCATCTGTCTATTCCATTGTACATGACTCCCTTCTCGCTCTCAAAGTCCTTCTTAGATATTCTTATGTCGCCCTTGATTATGGGACCTTCGCAACCGATGCATGTCGATCGATTGGACTTTGCGTAATCCACCGTAAAATCTTTGAACGCGTTTGAAGTTGCTCCACGCTTTTTACCCTTTCCAGTTGTCGGTTGCGGCTCTCCATTCAATTCCTCTAAAATTTTCATATGTTATTCAGATACCCATTAAAGTACAAATGGTGATTTTTTCACACCCTTTTACATACCAATTTTGCTCTTGATAACTTCTTGATCCTCCCAGCGGATACTGTCGAAGTTAGCAATGTCACCCGTGGACTTGGGTCGTTGCTTGTTGAAGAAGCATTCCGAGTGGAACCACTTGACGATCGTACCATCGTGAAATGGACTCTGTAAGTTAAATTATCGGTCTGTAGCGGTTCGGAGCGAAAAAGCATCTCATATGGCATATGACACAGGCGCCGCAAATACGTGGAAGAGTCTCAAATTTGTAAAAAAAAAAAAAAACGTTCGGACGATAACTTCCAGAAATTTTGTTGGCGCTGGAGCGCTCACCGCGTGTTCTCGTGTGTGCCTTAATTCATACGTTCCTGACACTGGCTGCATTCCAGATACATTCCAAAGAAAAATGTTCTAACGTTATTTCCGGTTTGAAAACCTCATTTTTCGCCCGGAAGTGAGGTCATGCCAGAAATACGTCACTTCCGGTTTGAAAGTTTCGATTTTCTACCGAAAGTCACATCGGACATGTCACTTTCGATATGACGTCACTTCCGGTCAAAAAATTATATTTTCAAACCGTAAGTGATGTTTTTCCGTATGACGTCACAGCGGAATTTTTCAAACGTTTTTGCGTGACGTCACTTCCGGTTTAAAATCAAGATTATCAAATAGAAAGTGACGTTATAATAGTACATTACTCCACGAGTTAGAAAAAGCGTTTCGCACGAGGGATGTACGAAATTTTTCATCACAAGGTGCGAAAATAGCGGTTTTACGCACGCGAAGCGGGCGGAAAAGTCGCCATTTTCACACGGAGTGATGAAAAGAATATTTTTAATCTTCCTCTGAAATGTATCTCGAATGCAGCCAGTGACGGAAACGTGTGAATTACGGAACGTAGATTACAAAACACACGGCTTTAGAAGGTACAGCAAAAAAAAAGTTGTCACAGAGACGGCAGCCCACCGTTCCTCCATAAACCGATTCTACACGTGCTTGGGGAGGTCTAGAACCGAGCTTCCACCAATCAACAGAGCGTGTGTAGAAACGGTTTATGGAGAAACGTTTCTAGAAGATAGATAAAATATTTGACCTTGAAGTGTCATTGACAGGTCGACCCCGAAAGATAATAGATTCTGAAAACGGATCGGCAACACCGTGGTCATGTTGAGACTTGATTATATAGAATATCTAAATTATAATATACCCAGGTAATTGAATGTTCCAATTCTGTCTGATAAGTTAAAAAGCAACCTCAGAAATGTTCGATGAACGCTGACTAAAGCGCTGACTCTTTAGAGACGAAAATACTATAATACTATAATGTTAATTTACGGATCGGTTTATCGTATCGATCGTTTGTAAGTCACGCAATTTTAAACAATCACACGTGCGACACTCACCTGTACAACCTTTGCGATCCGAAGACTCTGACTTTCGATAGTGTTTTTGCAAGCTTGACAACGCGCACAACCCGTTTTAGCGTATTCAACGAGAAAAGGCAGCTTGTCACCCATCCCGATGGAGACTCTGTTACTTTATGTATTCTAAGCGAACGCGTCTTGACAGGAATGAACCGGCACGCTACGGCGGCCGCTGGTGTGATGCGCAGTAGGGATATACCCGTTACATACAAGCTGTAGTAAACACTGCGTCATCGATATGACGTCATGAAAGGCCGGCGCCCACAGTACCGGAATAACCGTGTCGATATTAGTGTTCATGCAACGAAACAGATGCTCACTATGTTCTTAATCGATAGGTTTGAGAACATTTTCGCGATATCGGTGACTAAAATATTTCCTCGATCGAGCAAAGATATCTCTCGCGGAACACGTGAAAAATCCGTTTCCCCGCGCACCTGCGCAAACCAAACAATGGAGAACGTAACGTACTAACGCGTCAATCGTGAGTAGGTTGGGTCGCGTTTACAAATAATATCCGGTAAATCAGCTTCTCTCTCGGACATTTGGGGCAGCGCAACGCTCCGTGTCGTTCTGTTTTTTAACTGGAGAGAATTTCGGGGAACGCGCCTATCAGCGACCTTCACTCAACCTCGAGACTGTCAATCATTTTCGGTATTAATCAATAATACCGAGATTTAAAATTTTTCTATGTTTGCGTTGGAAAGTTATAATTTATTGCTTGAAGTAATAGCATACATTTTAACGATTTCACAGCTTTTGATGCAATGACAATGGGAATTTCGATGTGGGGATAATATATCTGGGTTTCGCAAAACTTCCAGCAGAGTAACGAGTAGCAGTGTGGTAAAAATATGGAAGCCGCGAAGCCGCCAAAGAGCACGGAGGTGCTGTGGCTTGTTATGCGGAAATCGCTTCGAGTAGAATAAATAATTGGCATCAGAATAAATAAAAATGTAATTAATAACAGTAATTACATGAATTAATTAACAAAATTACGTTAGATTAATTTAATTATGAAATAATTATAAAATAGATACTCTTTATTTATTAAAAAAAATAATAATACATTTGGGCATGAGGTACATAGTTGCGATCGACCGAGCGCACAATTGTGGTCGAAGTGACAAACCGGAAATAACATTGTCTCTGTACAGTGATCGTTAGAGTAAATGAAACGATGAAACTGTCTTCAAAATTCCTAACCGATGTTTCGCTTTCAAGTTTCATCGATTGAAAAATTCACCTGTCGGCATATCGGAGTATAGGAACGATTTTTTTTTTAAGTACTTGCTGTCCCTTCTCTTGATACTCATGTTGTGTTGTTCTGCCTGCAATCCAAAGTTGTATCCAGGATAGACGCAGCCACCGAGTAATTGTTACGATCAATATCTCACATTTTTTAGCTTAGGACATGATAGATACATAATGAAGAAGTGTATTTTTACTACGTTGGATGAACTTTATACGTCGACACCATCAGGACGAAAAAACGTTATGAGGATTGGCGCAGGGAACAGTGGAATAGGGACCTCGAATCTTATACCGGTGTTTTGTAACTTTGAATATTCGCGTCGTCCAGTGTGAAGTGGACGGTACTACCAGATGTAATCTCAAGGACGCAACGAGGATATAACTTATTATATAGAATGACTAAATTATATAGTACCGAGTTAATTCAATGTTCCAATGCTGTCTGACAACTTGGAAAACAACCTCTGAAATGTTTATTGAACGCTGACAAAGTCCTGACTTTATTTGGTAGCGAAAATATTATAGTGTTCATTTATAGTTTGGTTTACCCTATCGATCATTTGTAAGTCACGCGATTTTAACGAATCGTACTTGCGACACTCACCTGTACAACCTTTGCGATCCGAAGAATCTCACTTTCGATAGGTTTTTTGCAAGCTTGACAACGCGCACGACCAGTTTTAGCGTATTCAACGAGAAAAGGCAACTTGTCACCCATCCTGACAGAGACTCTGTTACTTTGTGTACTCGAAGCGAACGCGTCTCGACAGGAATGAACCTGCGCGCCGCCGCTGCTACCAATGTGGATGCGCAGTGGGGATGAGCACGCTACATACACGCTGTAGTAAACACTGCGTCATCGATGAGACATCAGGAAAGGCCAGTGTAACGGTATAACTTTATCGATATCAGTGTTCGTACGACGAAACCGGCGCTCACACGTTCTTAAGTGCATGTGGGACCACCCAAAAGTATCAAAAACTGTAATCAACTTTTTTCACGGATGCCGGCATTTACAGTCAAAAGAAAAGTGTCATCGACAGCTGACATGTCATCGATCATCGATGAGACTTTTCTTTTGACCTTAGATACCACCGTGTTTGAAAAAAAAAATAATGATTCCTCGTTTTATTACCGATCGTGACTTTCACCTGCCCTTAAAGTGATGTTATATACCGCCACCGGTAACAAAAACTGTAATGCATGCCGTTTTGAGACCACAGTCCGCCGACGAAAGAGCAAATTGTTTTTCCCTGCAGAATTGGCAGACGCAGGGAAAGGCAATTTTCTTTTTGCCCCATGCCGTTAATCGATAGGTTTGATCCAATTTTCGCGATGGCCGTGAACCAAAACATTTCCTTGATCGAACAAACGTATCTCTCGCGGAACATGCGAAAAATTCCCGCGCGCCAGCCCAAGCCGATCAATTGCGATTATAAATTATAACGTACCAAAACGTTAGCCTTTAGAGTGGTTGGGTCACGTTTATAAACTTCGCGCAACGTTGAGACCGACAATCGTTATCGG
Source organism: Exephanes ischioxanthus (assembly GCA_958510785.1). NCBI lineage: Eukaryota > Metazoa > Arthropoda > Insecta > Hymenoptera > Ichneumonidae > Exephanes > Exephanes ischioxanthus. Next base: position 4,413,653 of record OY294017.1, on the reverse strand, counting down.
CATTATAATGGCGATTATAATTTATCGCGCAGTTATATCAAATATTTTTACGATATCGCAACTTCTTTCACATAACTTCCACCAGAGTAACGACTAGCGGTGGGGTAAGAAATACGGAACCCGCGAACGGGTCGAATCGCTTCGAACGGGTGTGCTCTGTCGGTACGAAGGCTCACAGTACAGACAGACACCGACGGTGTATCAACACTTTTCATCAATCTTATGATTATCAATTGTATAAATAAAGCGTATCGTAAAATCTAATCTCCAAATCCAAAATGCTGTGCAACGTCGAATCGTGTAACGTACAAAAGGGAGCTCCGTTCTCGGGTCGCATCGATGTACGCATTAAATCACGAATAAACGAAAGTAATGAAAAAATGTTTTTTATTTAAATAAAAAATAGTTCGCAAACGATTGAACAAACAAATGTGACGCATGAGGTAGAGGGTTGCAAGCGATCGTGCGTGCGATAGGAATTGAAGGGACAAATGACAAATAACAATACCTCAGTTACAATAAACGTTTTAGTAAATGTTATATAAATGCCATAGTGAGCTCACTTGAATCAAGGATGGTGTCCGGAGATGGGCTTACGGCAAGCCGGTCGATACCCCGCTTAGTATTTGAATTTGAAGTGCATCTTGATCAGGTATTTAGCTTTTACCTGAGCGACGTCGTAGACGATGTACTCGTTGTACAAGAGTGCCGACCGACCGTCGGTCTTCGCTTGTACGCCCGGTCCGTACGGTATTTCTACACCGTCTTTGGTCTTGTAAACCTTTTCGGGATCCGGTTGCGTGAGACCGACACCCTTCGTAGAGTGCTTGCCTTTCGGCAACTTCTCGATATAATCGGCTTGGAGACGCTCGTACATGTTTCCGAGCGCCACTTCGCACAGCATCAAAAGACCGGTCGGACTTTGGCTGTTGGTGCAACAGTAGTTCGCGGATTTCGACACCATATCGGCGAAGTATATACCTTTGCCGAACATGTAACCGGTGACCGGTGCCTCGGGAGGCGCTATTCTCAGACCCTGAGAGAGTATACCGGCGAAATTTGTCGTTCTGGAACCGTGCCAGAGAAGCTTTCTGTTCGGCAGCTTTTTGAAGGGCTTGTAACGCTGTTCCTCGCCCTGTCTCTTGACGACGAATACCTCCTCGATGACAAGATCGTACTGGGTGTGAGTCGCGGCGTGCGTGTTCTTCACGTACTGTTCGATTATGTCGTACTCCTCGGAGTTCTTGTCCAGCACATCGATCTCCGTACGAAGCTGTTCGTAATGAACGTCCAGAGGATTCTTCGTTCCGTCGGACTTGACGTTGAGCAAGCTGTAAGCGATTTCCATCTCGAGCAACGAATCCAGCATGTCGCATTTCTTCTTTATATCATCCTCGGACTCGAGTATCGGCGGATCGGCGATGCCGAACGAGTGGGGTACCAGAGTGTAAAATCTGTTCGATGCGTCTATCAGTCTGAGGCGTTCGGGATCGCCGTTCTTCGTCATCCCTTGCAATTCCGTAAGGACACTGTACGCTTTCTGCAACTGTTTCTTCGAAAGTTTGCCGAGCGGCATTTTATCCATATCGAGTTCAAACTCGAGCATTACTTTCTTCATTTCGTTGACGTCGAAGATTAGTCTCATAAGATCCTGCACGGGCTTCTTGAGATCGCTCTGTATAGTCGAATCGAACTTTCCGATGTCGGCGTTCTCTTCGCCATGATCGACGTCGACCGGATACATCTTGCCCGGCCGCTTCTCGAAGCTGTCCCTCATGTGCCAGTTGTTACCCGTTTTCTCCTTGTAAAAGAACTCGAACTGTGTGACGCATTCGTCGCGAGACAAGTCCTCGAGTTTCGAACCGCCGATCGTCGTGCCGATTCTTCCCCAGCTGCGGAAAAGCCAGTACTTCTCGCGCTTGTCGTGCTTAAGAATCTGAAGCTTGTAGTAGCTGTTCCTCTTCGACTGTATGTCCGTCATGCCCAGCGTGACCGTGTAATTGTTACTCTTGTCCTGATAGACGTGAGCAACGTCCTCGAGCTCGCTCGCCGGATCGACGGCACCGCCGCCCTTCACTCGCAGCTTCACCTTGCCAGAGGACGATTTTTCGAAGACGCTCTTCCCCCGCGACGCCGATTTGGCAACTGTAGCCGCGACTCTCGCCGAAGGATCGCTGCCCCAATCGCAAATGCTCTTCTTCGTTATCAGCGATATCGGCGAGTCCGTGTAATCCTTCGCTTCGTCGACGAAGTCTTCCGAGATAATCTGAATATCAGCCTCCCTTGCGTCTTCGACTTTTCTCCCTTCTTTCTCGACGTACGCCGGTGTGGCGATGATCGCCGCGACATTCTCGTGTATCTTCGCGCTTACCGTACCACCGAGATTCATTATGTCGCGTCTCAGCTCTTCCTTGTTCTTCGTCGAGCTCAGTATAACGAATTGCATTCCCTTGAGAGGCGCGGGCTTTCCCTTGACTTTCGGGCCGCTGTCCTCCTCCTCCTTCTTCACGGCTCTCGATGTCGACGGGGCGGTCACTCGCACGATCCTTCTCGTTACTTTGGGTTTGTAAGATTTAAGGAAAGGCCACGTAGCCTTCGAATCGCTCGGCACGACGAATTTTGTTCTCTTAGGATCCTGCGTTACCTCGTCGCATTTCGTCCACTCCGTGAGATCGCCGGTGCATTTGTAGCCGAGACCCGACACGTAAGTGAATCTTCCCGAGCATTTCTTGCACGGTTTGAGAGCACCGAAAACCATGAGATCGGCGACAGCGTCGAGCATCTCGCTCTGACCTTCCGGTTTGTACTGCTCGTTGTGGGCGAGCAGATCTGCGAGCTCCGCTTTCGACAGGGCCTTCAACTTGTCGCGCATCTTAAATATCTTGTCGTTCTGTTCCTTCAACTGTTTCTCCTCCTCCGCGTCTTCGGGCTCGGTTTTCATTTTTTTCGTCGGCGGCGGCAGATCCGCGGCTTTCAACTTTTTTAGTTTATTTTTGAGCAATTTTTGATCGTCAGCCGAGAGGCTTTTGGCGCCGGGAAGAAGTGTCCCGACCTCGAAGAACAACAGTTCGGCTCTGAGTTTCTGAAAGCAGTCCACGTGATGCCATCTGTCTATCCCATTGAACATCACGCCCTTCTCGCTCTCGAAGTCCTTCTTCGAGATTCTTATGTCGCCCTTGATTATAGGACACTCGCAACCGATGCATACCGATCGATTGGACTTTGCGTATTCAACCGTGAAATCTTTGAAGGCGTTCGACGTTGCTCCACGCTTCTTGCCCTTTCCGGTCGTCGGCTCGGGCACTCCGCTCAATTCCTCTGAAATATTTATTTATTTATTATTATCGGCCAACGGGCAATGCCCTTTTATAAATATAAATGGTCTTTAGAATATAATACGTATAATAAAACACATAATAGAAAACCATATTAAAATCAACGCATGGAAGTAAATATTGATTGATTGAGAAAATCCCAAGTTTATTAACTAGACGTAGCACAGGATCCTGCCTGCCGCTGCCTCTTTAAAGATCTCTAGGGAGCCTTAAAATCCAAGATTTACCAATATTATTATTTATATCATCGTCTCGTTCTCGAGATTACTTAGGTAGTACCGTCTACTTCATGCCCAAATTACACGAATATTCAGAGTTAAAAATAAAAATCGGAACGACGGACTAGGACCTCCTGTTCCACCGTTCCCTGCGTGAACCTCATAACGTTTTTTCGTGCCTAATGGCGTCACGTCAGAGTTAATAACTGCGTAATGAAATTACAATTTTCCTTTGATAATTAAAGCAAAAATGTCTGAAAACGACACCAAAAGAAAGGCGGAGGAATCCGTATTAGAAAAAATCTATAAAAAGATTAGGAAGCTGGAAGATCATTATTATATTCTCAAGAAATCAGCGTCGGCAGAGAAGACGCCGCAAGATGGTTCCGGCTCCTCAACAAAGGATGATGAAACCCAGAAAGATTCATCGGGATTAATAGATCTTATGAAGCTCTTCGATAGAGGTAAGTTATATTTATTCGAGACAACGAGATCGCACATTTGAGGCGATACATGCGTTGTACATGCGGCATATGGCTGGAGCTTATTTCCGGAATAAGACAATAGCCCGTGATGTTCGCTTAGCCGCGTATATAGGTTATGTCTTTTGGGACATAGCTTAGATCGTTGTTCGTATTACGAATATCGATTATTTATTGCAGATTGTCCGAACAATGAGTCGGAAAAGCAAGGAAATTCTGATAGTGATCAGGATTCAGTACACTCCGAGTCAATTGATGAGGAAGCGTTGCAGATTCTGGGTGAAGACCCATCGTTGTGCGCACCGAAGGATGCTATCATCCATCCGGACCTGGCGTCTCGATGGAAAGCTTGGATTGTCTCCGGCTTAGACAAAGAAGGACGAGCTGAGCTGCTCAAAAATTATCCCCGTGGAGGAGGGTGTCCATTGGAGCCGCCAATTCTAAATCCAGAGTTTGTCTCGTCTCTGAACGAGACAGCAGTGAAACGAGACAAACATTTTATCGATTCGCAATGCCTTATCGGTTCAGCGATGTCAGCATTAGGATCAGCGATCACGCTACTCTTGAATGAGAAGAAAGAGGGCGTAGACAGGAACGAACTCCTTAGACGCATGTGCGATTCAGGAAAACTTCTGGCGGATCTGCACCACAAGGAGTCAGTCGCTAGAAAAGCTTATATTTTACCAGGATTGGACAAGAAGGCGAAGACTCTCCTTGGAAGAACGGAGACAGATAAATATCTGTTTGGAGAAGACTTGTCGGAAAAGTTAAAAACTGCAAAAGCAGTGGAGAAAGCAGGCCTCGATTTAAAATTGCAACCGGGAAAACCAACTCCGGGGAAAGTGCCGGGCAAGAAGAATAATCCGGTAAACTGGAAAAGCCCCCCTGCGAGATTCCAGAGGACCAATCAGGCGGGCAACAACCAGCGAGGTCCCAACATGTACAAGTCGAGGAGAGGTCGTTCGCAGCAGGAGAACCAACCGCCAGAACAAGCACAAGGTCACGACGAGAAATCGTCGAAGGGAAAGAAGTAAAGGTATCAAGTTCTGCGGGTAGACTTAGAGACTTTGTTGCCGAATGGAAAAAAATTGCTGATAACTTCGTTATTCGCTGTGTTAGCGGGTATAAAATAGTAACCGCGTATCCGGTGATTCAAAGAACGTTACCTCGCAGTCCAGTGTTACAAAATCAGGCCGAAGAGCGTGATTTCGTACGAGCGATAGAGAAATTGTTAGATCTTGGCGCGGTTCAAACGTGTTGTCCGGAAGAAGGCCAGTTTATTTCAAGCTATTTTTTGGTCCCGAAACAAGATGGTTCTCACAGATTTGTTTTAAATTTAAAGAATTTGAATGAGTTTTTAAAAACCGAGCATTTCAAAATGGAGGATTGGAGAACTGCGACAAGAATTGTTGCGAGAAACGACTTTATGGCTAAAGTAGATTTGAAGAACGCGTATTATTCGGTTCCGGTAGATGAGGATAGTCGAAAACTTCTTCGATTTATTTTTAAAGATCAGTTGTACGAGTTCACTTGCTTACCAAACGGTCTATCAACAGCTCCATACATTTTTACAAAAATCCTAAGGCCTGTAGTTAGTTCACTAAGGGCGAAAGGGTTCGCATCGGTTATATATTTGGATGATTTGTTGTGTATTAGCGCAGACCACGATAGTTGTTCACGTAATGTAACGGCTTCAATCGAATTACTCGAATCACTCGGATTCGTTGTAAATTACGAAAAAAGTATCTTAGAACCGGCGCAAGTCTGTTTGTTTTTAGGATTTAACATCAACTCAATCGATTTGTCGTTAGAACTTCCGATGGAGAAAAGAGAAAATGCGAGGGCATTAGTTCAAGTTTTTTCGCGGAAGAGGACATGTAAAATTCGCGAGTTCGCTCGATTTGTTGGAACACTGGTAGCTTATAGTCCAGCATTAGAATACAGCTGTGCATACCTCAAAGCTTTTCAGAGAACAATTTTTCTGGCTCTCTCTGAAAGTGGTAATGATTATGAGGCAATCATGGACATGCCACACTCCCTTCGCGAAGATTTTGACTGGTGGGAAGAGAAACTGCAATCGTCAAAGAAATCGATTGCTAGTCCTGAGTATATTCGGGAGATTTTTTCCGACGCGTCTTTGACGGGTTGGGGTGCCCACTGCAATGGGGAAGGGACTCACGGTTTCTGGAAGGATAGTGAAAAAGCGTTGCACATCAATTATCTCGAGCTTACAGCAGCATTCATAGCTCTTCGATGCTTCGCCTCTGATTTGCGTGGGGTTCAAGTTTTACTACGCGTAGATAACACGACCGCGATTTCGTATATCAATCGTATGGGCGGAGTCCAGTACTCAGGATTAGTTAATCTGGCGAAGGATTTGTGGAAATGGTGTGAGAAGCGAGAGATTCGCGTTTTTGCATCTTACATTAGGTCGGCAAATAATGAGAACGCGGATCGTGAATCTAGAAATCAGAACATCGACACAGAATGGGAATTAGCAAACGTTGCGTTTAAGAGAATTGTTCGGGCTTTCGGTATTCCGACCGTAGACCTATTCGCAACTAGAGCCAACGCAAAATGCGAGCATTTTTGTGCTTGGCATCGAGATCCCGAGGCATTAGCCATTGATGCATTTACCATCAGTTGGAGAAATACGTATTTCTATGCGTTCCCGCCCTTTGCGATAATTCCAAAGGTTTTGCAAAAAATAATCGCGGAACAAGCTTGTGGGATTTTAATAGTACCCGATTGGCCGAATCAGCCGTGGTTTCCAATATTCCATTCGTGCTTAATTGAGCGTCCTATATATTTCGCCCCTTCTGACGAACTTTTATTGTCTCCATGCAGAGCACTTCGTCATCCGTTGGCAAGAGACTTGCGTTTGATTGCCGGCAGGTTATCAGGGACGCCTTCATCAAGAAGGGTTTACCAAGATCAACCATCGGAGTGTTCGTCGCATCGCTAGCGGATTCATCTATAAAACAATATGCGACTCCATTGAAAGCTTGGTGGGAGTTCTGTACAAGTGGGGGGATTGATCCTTATAACCCTAGTAAGAACGATCTGTTCAATTTCTTGACTCAAAAATTCGAGGCGGGAGCTTCCTACGGAACCCTTAACTCGACGAGGTCGGCGGTATCGCTAATTTCAGTGAACGATATCACTAAAGATAGTGATTTTACTAGATTTTTCAAAGGCATTTTTCGATTGCGCCCGTCTAAGCCAAAGTATGACAGGACATGGGATCCGGGAGTTGTGCTACGCACACTGACGAGTCATTGTAGTCTCGAGGATTCGAACCTTCAAAAGATTTCTGAGAAACTCGTCACTCTGATGGCACTCGGAACAGCGCATAGAATCCAGACCTTAGCTCTTATAAAAATTAATAACATTAAACCCACGAGGGAGGGTTTTGAAATTGCAATCCCGGATTTAATCAAAACTTCTCGTCCAGGCCAGTGTCAGCCTTTATTATTAATCCCCTATTTTAAAGAAAAGCCCGAGATTTGCGTGGCATCGTTTTTGAAAAGATATTTAGACTTAACAAAGCCTTTGAGAAAAGACTGTGGTAATTTATTTATTACGTCGAGAAAGCCGTATCAACAGGCATCTACGCAGACTATAGCTAGGTGGATAAAGTCGATGCTCAGACTTAGCGGTGTAGGTGAGGAGTACACTCCTCATAGCACAAGACATGCTGCGACGTCGACAGCATTAGCCAAAGGAATAGATTTAGATATTATTAAATCGACAGCAGGATGGTCGAAAGAGTCCCAGGTGTTTGCAAGATTTTACAATCGACCGATCGAGTCTGATAGGAGCAATTTTGCGGCTGCTGTTTTTGACTGAACTGGTCATTAAGCGTTTATTTCGGTTTGAAATATTGTGTGTTTTTCTGTCTGTAACCAAGTTGGTTCATAATAATAGTAACAAGTTTGTTAACAAAAGAATGTGTAGGTCTCTAAACATCTACCTAAGTAATCTCGAGAACGAGACGATGATATAATTATACGATTAAACGAACTTACCTGTTGTGAAGTTCTATCGTAATTATATCTGAAGTCTCGTTCGAGAGATTACGTCCCACCCTTAAGAAGAAAAATATTCCATATTTTCCCTTCTATTCCCGCCCTCATACTAATTAGTCTATAAACATTATGAGGTTCACGCAGGGAACGGTGGAACAGGAGGTCCTAGTCCGTCGTTCCGATTTTTATTTTTAACTCTGAATATTCGTGTAATTTGGGCATGAAGTAGACGGTACTACCTAAGTAATCTCTCGAACGAGACTTCAGATATAATTACGATAGAACTTCACAACAGGTAAGTTCGTTTAATCGTATAAATTTTTACCAAACTTTATATGTATTTTTTTTTTTTTTAATATATTGTCCCCTGCTTCTCAAAGCTACGTATGAGTGCCTTACAGTGGGTCTGTTCGGTCGCTGCGTAATTACTAGTCCTCATTTATTTTTTGCCCATTTCTGTTTTTATCCTTACACTCTGAGTCAGTCCCGCTATTTTTGCAGCTGCAGTCCATTTCCCTCTTGCAATGACCTTAGTCATACCACTAAAGTCATAGGGAAACTATAGGAAAGCTCTGCTGATATAGTTGGTCTTTGATTTGCTTCAGAGCACCGGACCTATATTGAGTGTAACCGAGAATGTAAACGAGAACTACAGCTATATTACTCGTGGCATGTACAAGTACTCGTGTGCCCCAAGTATTAGTCTGAAGCAATGTCCGACCCATATTTTTATACCTCGACAAAACAACAGCACGGGGAATGAATCCTCGACCTGCCCGTGCTCCAGTTTAGAGGCGAGCACCCTAACCATTAAACCAATGCACGAGTTTTGAAATATTAATATAACATAAGGATAATTACAAAACTACGAATGGTTTTTTTTTTTTTTTTCAGCTTCTGTTTACCAATTTTTTTCTTGATGACTTGTTGATCCTCCCAGCGGATACTGTCAAAGTGAGCGATATCGGCCGTGGACTGGGGTCGTTGCTTGTTGAAGAAGCATTCCGAGTGGAACCACTTGACGATCGTACCATCGTGAAAGGGACTCTGCAAATTAAATTAAATAAACTGTGGCAGCTGGGAATTAAAAGTTCTTATGTTGTTCTGATGTAGGAAATGCGCGTAATTTTTCATCCGATGACGAACGAGCCGGAGATAAAAATCTATGTCCAATGAATAACGTTATCGATCATTGATCGATGATAAGATAAGTCACTTGAAAAATAAGGCATTTTCTATTTTTCTATACTGACCTGTACAACCTTGGCGATTCGGAGACTCTGATTTTCGATGGTCTCCTTGCACGCTTGACAACGCGCGCGACCACTCTTGGCGTACTCGACGAGAAAAGGCAGCGGGTCGCCCATTTTTTTTATCGAAATATTTTTTACTCTCTATAGAACGAATGTTTAAGTCTCGGCAGAAACTCGGCAACGGCCGGCACGCTGCTGTTGCTGCACGCCTCGACTCGCAATGCGGAAATGGCCTCTTCGCAAGCACGCGATCGACGATGCTCGGCCACGAGTGTTACATCACGTAAGGCCGGCCGCGCAAAACAACGGTACGATGTATTTGAATATATGCCGGTCGTAATGTCTGCACAAGGAAACAGATGATCGCGATCTTTTCGATCGATACACATTCGATCACGATTATTCACGGGATGTCGGGGTGAGTTGTTCGCTTCTGTTGGTCGAACAAAGGAAGCCGAAGGCGGCCCGACGAATAATGCGGGAAGACCGTTTACCCGCGCAAATTCGCAAGCCAAACAAACGAAATCGTAACGTACCCGAACGTACAACGTCTTGCAGACGCCCTCTGTTCCATTTGCTTCTGCAGTCGCACCTCGTAACTTCGGGAGTAAACAAGATTCAACGAAAACCATGTGTTCCCTAATTCATCCGTTTCTGTCGCTGGCTGCATTCGAGATTAATGCCAAATAGATTTGAGACGTGCACATGCTCTTTTCACCACTTTCCTGAGTTCCTTAATCCAAACTTTTCTTTCACTAGCTGCATTTGAGATAATTCGATAGAAAAATAAATAAAAATTCTCTGTAATGCTACTTCTAGTTTGAAGATTTCGCTGTGGAATGCAAAAAATTTTGAAAAATTTTGTTGTGACGTCACTCCTGGTTTGAAATAATTATTCTACCCCGGAAATGCCGGCAATACAATTCTGTCTATCGGAAAGTCTATTCCAGTATAATGTGAATCAGTAACAAAAAAAAATTTGATTTTCGAACCGGAAATGATGAATTCCCGGTATGACCTCACTTCCAGTCGAAGAATTAGATTTTTTAAACGGAAGTGACGTTCTCATGAATTTTTGAAAATATTCTCTCCATATCTCTATCACTTTCGGTTTTAAAGAGACATTTCCAAACCGAAAGTGATGTTACAGAGAATTTATGAAAAATTTTCTCTGTAATGTATCTCGAGTGCAGCAAGCAACAGGAACGGATGAATTAAGGAACACAAAGAAACTTTTAAATCGTACTTTTCTCTCGCAGTTGAAATAAATTCTTCAGTAAAGTTATTACTTATTACATCCGAGATGCACTGTCAGCGTACTTTGTGGATAAAACATGCACAACTGGCTTGTTTGTCGTTTCCAGAGGACACGGTGGCGTGTTAATTAACACGGTTACGCGAAGAACACTCGAGTCTTATACAATGTCGGTACACTTTATTTACGCAATCACTATTTTCATTATAATATTGTACAAATTATTACAGTAAACTATATACTCCTGTAATTTACGTCTACGAATGCTCGCGGTTCTTTACCAACACGTTTTTTTTTTTTTTGCCGTAAATATATATAAACTGATCCAGAATCAGAACGATACAGCCGTGGTGTGCGAAAACGCACAGTTTTCTTATGAATTAATGTACCTCTTGTTGAATACGATTTCGTTTCTCTAAAATTATCTTCTCTACGATAAAGTACAAAAAAAATTATCCGGAAAGAGAAATGAAATGATTAAATTAAATAACGATAGATTCATTCTCTCTCGTCTTCCTCGTCTCGCTCCTTCCCTCCGTAAGAACTATCTTAGTACGTATAATTCTATTATTTCGGCGTTTATACAAGAAAAAAAAAAAAATAAGCTTTTCGTCGAATTCTTGCGCTGCACCGTACCTATTCTAGATCTCTCCGAAGGCAATGAGATATATCGAAGTCGTTCTTTTGCAATGTACATCCGAAAAGATTCTCGGACTCTTGGACAGTCGAATAATGCGTTTAAAGAAAAATAGAAAAAAAAACTTATAAAAAAACTCGCGGTTTTTTGTGTGTGCCATCCTATTATTTTTATTGATATATTCGTTTATATTATACCCTATGTTAATGTACATTTTTGTTCTTCCTTATTAGAGCGCAAAAATAAAACTTGGATATTTTTTTATTACAATCCACGACGGGGCGGGAGGGAAGGAGAGCTAGGAGGGAGACTGACGACTCCAACTTATATAGTAATAGATACAATTTACAGTTTTTTTTGTCTGGTTTCAACCCTTTGATGTTATTTTTCATAAATTATTCGATACAACGGGTCTCTCTGCGTACTGTGGGGGGTTTTTGTTTTTTTTTTTTTTTTTTAGTGTATGCGATAAATTAAGCGCCCCCCGCGAGATTAATCGTGTGACAAAGATCAAGTTCCATTTTTCTTTTACTAATGAGCGTTAGAAAAATATGATCGTTGCACGAATTAAATAATCATTTCGATCACTGAACCAATGGTTAGAAATAATTTCTTAAGACAGTCGACGATGAGGGCACTCTGGTCGATTCTTACAATTCTTAGCCTCGTATATGCATATTAAACTGCAGACAAACTGTGCAAGCAGCTTGCAAATCCGTAAACGATTTTCATTTTTTTTTTTTTTTTTTACTCAAACTGGCACCGTTAAGCACGCCCTCGACGGTCCCGTGTGCCCATTAATATTCGCCCCCGTTGATCTCGCACGGAGTAACGCACAAGACAGAGTTTTTCGTCTTAACGACAAGATAAATTCGAGTACACCGTCCATCGCAGGACCACACGATCTCGGTAATCGTGTATCGTAAGGTCGGGAATATAATACGCGTCTTCAGGATCAACCAAGGAATCATACTGAAGGCCACCCTTTAATGTTTTTACAATCTATTTTATGTATGTCCGATAACAACAATAAAAATTCTTAAATAAATATATCGGTATAATCATTGATGGAATATTATTACGCAGTCAACTAGTGTGTGGGTTTTTTTTTTCTTTCCTTTTCGTGTGTGTCGGTGTATTGTTTCATCTTATTTTTGTTTTCATTTATAGTTAATATTATCGTAAACTTCGCCAAATGAGTCCAATGAGTGAGTTCTGTTTGCTTTTTTTTTCTTTTTTTTTGTAATGATTATTCTCATTGTTTTACCTCTATCGAGAATTTGTGTCGTTAACGTGTGTGTTCGGTGTGTTGATCAAGCATAGTTATGCATACACATGTACACGGCACGGTACGCGTTCGTCGCGTCAACAGCCACGAGTATCCGCGTCATGGTTACTCGAGGGGGAGAAGGGCGAAGTACCATTTTTTTTTTCTTCTTTTTTGTGGTTTTTTTTTGTTTTGTTTTTTTTGTCGAATTTATTACGTTAAATTCATTGAGACGAGATAGACGTATCATCACTCCGCGAACGTTTGCTATTTGCCTCTACCTTGCGAGCCCCTCGTTGTCGGCTTCGCCGGTTGTGGAATAATCGTTATCTCGTCGTTGATCTTAAGGGGTTTCAGTAGGGAGTCGTTGGATCTGGATGACGGGGACGAAGGCGTGTTCTTCTTGTCCATTACTTTCTTTGCTACAACGCTGTGCGCCGAATAAACGTGATTCTCGAACTGCTTGTACATCCCGAACGTGGCAGTGCAGACCGTGCATTTGTACGATAAATGCGCGGGTTTTAGAGTCATACCGTGATCCCGCGCAACGTGATTCAGTAGCTTCCATTGATAGACCTGAAATCGTTGAGATACAAAAATGAATTAGCGTTATAATTTTTTTTCCGATAAGCCGTACAGTAAAACCTCGCTCATCCGAGCTTCGTTAACCGAGCGTTATCTGAGGTACTTGACTCATCCAAGCCCTCCGCGTTAAGGTAGCCTGTGCGGTACAATCAAGTCAATCGACTACCCGAATTTGAGAAATTATTTGCACACGTTTTAAAGGAAACATTTTTGCGATCTAAGGTGATTTAGATTAAAGAGGTCCTGTAGAAAAAAATGTACCATAATGAATGTACTGAACAATATCCCAGCTTGGCGCCAACAAATCCCGGGCATATTTTTACGCAATTTTTATTAAGTGAAATTTATCATTTTCGTCCGATCTTGACGAGTGACAGCTTATTTTTTTTGTTAAATACACCGAGGAATTTGCTTTGTTTAGATTCTCAATCGGGAGAAAAGTTTAGTTAACGCCGTAGCTCTGCTTTTTTCATAAAAAAATGACTAATTGGTAAACGATGAATATTATCATTCATGTTTTCCGGTAAATTCGCAGAGAATCTATCCAGAAACAAAATGAACTTTCACTCGTCAGAATCGAACGGAAATTACAAATCTGACTTCAGAAAAACTGCGTAAAAATATGCCCGTCGATTTATTGACGTAAACTGAGTTATTTTTCTGCAGAACATTGATGCATATGTTTTTTTACATAAGTAGAAACTTTTTCATCTAGATTCACCTTAGTTCGCATTAATTGTCCCTTTAAAATGTGTACAAACTATTTTTGAAATCTTGGTACTCGATTGCCTGAACCGAGAGGTATGCTCGAATAGTACGGAAAACTCGGATACAATGCATAAAGCAGCAATGCCCGCGTGCAGAATTGTCCTGTTATGCGTGTTATCCGAGATGTCACTTATCCGACGTACTCTCTCCACATTACCTCGGATAAACGGGGTTCTACCGTATTTCGAATTTCCGTGCACTCACCCTGCCGCAGGCCGGACAACGTCCCGCATCCTTTCCTTTGTTCGCAGCTTCCTGCATGCTGGACGTTACGAGCCCGTGAGATCCAAGCAAATGTCTCTCCAAACCCTGAAAAATTAAATCGGAGACAACGGTTTAGTACGGCTTTTGATATTGGGCGGAAACGCATACGCGGAAGAACTCTCGTCCGGCTTACCTGATCCGTGAAGAATCGGAATTGACACTTCTGGCAGTTCAACGGAGGTCTGTTGTAGATCATCTTTGGATGTATCTTTACTTTGTGTATCCATTGCATGTGATTTCGCAATTGTTCGAGATCCTTGAACAATCGAAAGGCTCGTATAAAAAATATTCATTGTGAGTCGAGTTCATCGAGTCGCGACTCGATTTTTTTTCAACTCACCTTGATATAACCGTCGCAAATCTCGCATATCACGAATGTGTTCTTTCCTCCCGGCTTGGACGACGAGCCGGAGCCCGAGATCGGAGTTTGAGATGTAGTTCGCGGCAACGGAGTTATCGATATACTCGGTTGACTGAGTAACTTTGCCGCGGGACTTTTGGAACTGACGGAGGTGTTCTGTAAATTTGTAAATATTATATTTTCGACGACAACAAAAAATCCGAAGGGTTTAGCGAGCTTGGATGTTTTATTATTAATACGAGTTAAACAAAAGACACTCATAATGCTGATGTCGATAATGCTGGTAATTAGAATTCGTTCGGATGATTTTTAACGTACTCTATGTACACACCCACACACAAAAATATATGCGCAGTACCTTTATTTTAACCCTTCACGTACGGGATCCTCGCTGAGCGAGGACCTCGATTCCAGACGATTCGACCGGGATCCTCGCTCAGCGAGTAATTAAATTGCACGTTATAAAAATCGCTATATGTTAAAAAATATTAATATCGAAATTCAGAAAAATATTCTTTGAAGAGTATAAAAAAATTCGGATAAAATTTAGTGTACTGGTACTGGAAGTTTTTATACATAAGCTAGTATATTAAATTTCATGTACAATTGTAACAAAAAATTGAAGTACAGTATATCAAAAACTTTAGAAATACTTTACGTTTAATAATTCACTTTAATTTCACTGTAAGAGTCCCTTAAATTTACAATTTTCATTAATAGTGTAATGTTCACGACATTGTATTCGTGTGAAATAATATTTTTTTCGTCAATATACACTGCGCCATTGTAATTCGAAATTTGCATTTACATATGAGGTCGCGGAGCTCCCGGCCTGCGTAATAACGCTCGGCGCGAGGCTCCCGTACATGAAGTGTTAATCCGAAATGTATTAAATGAACTACAAATAAACATAATCGTTTATGAGCGACAATGTTAATCGGCATGCGTAAACGTAATTAAATATAACAAAAAAGAGCCTCGACAGACGCACCCCGACATTAATTTACCTGTGACGACGAGGAGGACAGTCTAGATTGAGAGTCGATTATGTTGGATACAAGGGCGATGGGTGTGGGTCGA
Organism: Exephanes ischioxanthus; assembly: GCA_958510785.1. NCBI lineage: Eukaryota > Metazoa > Arthropoda > Insecta > Hymenoptera > Ichneumonidae > Exephanes > Exephanes ischioxanthus. Next base: position 4,398,120 of record OY294017.1, on the reverse strand, counting down.
CCAGAACTGCCGCAGCTACCGCTACTCACCCCCGTCACTGCTGACGTGACAGTCCCAGAGCCACCCACTACCTGTCACCATCCACATGTTCCTTTATCACAAACGGTCTCTCTCCCCCCGCGAACTCTATCTATCTTTCCCTCGCGATCGTTAAACCATGTATATATATGTATATATATATTTTACATCGTACGAATATAGTCGAGAATGCATCTTTCTACGTTTCATTCATACCCGTTTTATCATGCCCAGCTCAATTATGCTGAAATATATAATTACCTGGAATATTTGGTTACTGCCAAACTGGTACGGTGTGGGAACGAGGAGACCCGAGGATGTTGAACGATACATCATACTCGCAACGTTGTCTGAAAGATCATAAATAAAAATGTAGTTAGTCTCCAGTCAGAGTTGGTACGCGTTAAAATTTTATACGACCAACGCTTCACGTACGATTCCGGACGATTCGGCCGGGATCCTCGCTCGGCGAGTACTTATACTGTGCGATATAAAAATCGTTATATCTCAGCAAATATTGATAATATTGAAATTCGGAAAACTACTCTTCGAGGAGCAATGCTCGCGATATTATATTTGTGTAAAACTATTTTTATTTTCCCACCATTTTCCCACTGAGTGATGTGAATATTATTATTTATATCACTCTGTGGGAAAATGGCGGTTTTGCATAAAAACCCCATTTTCACATCTCGGGAAATTAAATTTTGTACGATAAACGTCTGAAAAAACATTTTCTTAAATCACGTGATTCACACTCGTCGGAAAACACTTTTTGGCACTAGTATCGTAATGTACTATTTTATCGTCAATATATAGTGTGCTAGTCGATTTTTATTCGAAATTTATATTTCGATCAGAAGACTGACAAGGTCATAGAGATGCCGAGCGAGGTTCCCGTACGTGCAGTAATAAAAAAATACGGTTGAATCAACTAAAGATTTCGGCAGGAACCTTCGAATAAATATTTTGTTGGTACAGCTAAAAAAATATTGGTTAGTTCAACAATTTTTTGGATTATTTCACCCAAAATATTTTGGAGGCCTTAAAATATTTTCTTCGACCATCAGAATATTCATCTGAACGTCCCTGCCCGAATCTTCAGTTGATTCCACTGCATTTATTTATTATAAGTGCGAAGGGTTAAGAAGCCGGAGTTATTATGTATACCTTGGCGAATCGTCGTAGCAGGTCCAGGTCGTAACGATTTCAAATCGGAGTATCGGGGCTGCATGGGCGGTCGACCTCTCCCGCGTCCGGTGATAGGTGCGGGAAGGAGTTTTGGTAGAAGCGGTTGAGTTCCCTTGGCTCCCATGGCCATGGCGAGGGCGTTGGCGTTGACGGGACCGACTTGACGCGGTCGATTCAGTCTCGGTATCTTGGCCGGTGGTTCCCAGTCCGTCGCGGGCTCGAGATTACGCTCGGGCCTGAATTTCTTTGCGCAAGCGAGTATGTGCCGGGTCAATTTACCCTTCTGATTGTCCTCGAACGGACAATTTGGACACTGATGAAAGGCAGGACCGCGCTCCAATCTTCCCCGAGTATTGTGCTCGGCCTCCATGTGAAAGAGTATGTCGTGAGGGCTGCGCACCTCGAGCGGACAGAAATTACACTTGTACGCGTAGTTTCGCATGTGCGGTGTCTCGAGATGATGCTGCATTACGAGGGCCGACTCGGTTTTAAAACTACAGAACTCACATTTCTTCAATTCTAAGTGGAATGGTTCGTTATTCTCTTTGCTAAATTCTAGATTCTTAATCAGAGAATTAATAGCTAGTTGAGTCTCGGCCGAGGCGGTACCATGCTTTCCCTGTTTGCGCTTCTGTGTCCGGAGCAAATCGGTTTGAACGAACTCCTGCACGAGATTAACGCCGATCTGCATGAAGAATTTACCGAGCGGCAGATCGAAGTAAGTCGGTGGTTTGTTTTTCTCCTCGGGCTTTTCCTCGACGGTAGGACTCTTCTCCGTGAGATCGACGGTCTCGTCGGCGTCGGTGTCCGCTTTGGTCTTGGCGACGCTCGCTTCGCTCTCGGCGCCCTCGATCTTCTCGTCGTCTTTGACCACCTCCATCGACTCCTCCTTATCCTCCTTGTCCTCCTTTGCCTCTTTGGCCTCCTTGGCCTCTTTGGCCTCCTTGGCCTCCTCGTCCTTCTTGTCGTCCTCCATCTGCTTCTTCTTTTTCTCCTCCTTCTCGCACTCGGCGATGCTCTTCTCCAGTTTCGTAACGAAATCCTTGAGCGGCTTCAGAGGTGGCTTTTCGTACACGTACGGAACGATGAAGGACGGTGCCTCGACGACGAACATATCGTCCGTCAGTGTCGGAAGTATCTGGGGCGGCAGGGACGGCGGTGCCGAGACCGGCATCGCCTTCGGCGTCTGCTGTGACGACCTCGAGGTCATCGGGACGGGAGTTATGGTAGTTCTCATGTTCGGATACATTGTCTGTGTGTGACCCATTGGCAGAACCGAGAACGAGCTCGAGCTCGATACCGATTGGTGATGATGCTGCGTATGATGATGGTGATGGTGAGACGATTTCCCACCGAAGTTCCCGCTAACGCCGCTTCCGCTGCCGCCGCTACCGCTGACCGGTATACCACCGCGTCCCGAAAGTATCGAATTCGTGTCTATTATAACTAACGTTGGCTCCTTCTTTCCACCCTTGGACGATTTGCTGCCGGCCGCAATCTCGACCAATCGTTTCGTGTCGCTCACGACGATCGTCGTTTTACTACTCTTGATCGGAGATTTAAGCTTCGAGTTCTCCTTGTCCTTGCTCGTGTCGACTATACACGCCAACGGATCCTCGGGCTTTATCTCCTCGATGTCCGACGAACCGTCGTCCTCCACCTCCTCCTCGACCTCCTTCTCGATGTAGCTCGTTCGCTTTATGTTCCGAGAGCTCCGTCTCGGCGTTATGTTGCTCAGATCGATCTGCTTTCGCGGCTTTTTCGCCTTCGGCGGTGTTGTGTTGTCCTTCGTCGCTCGCTCCTGTTGCGAGCTGTTGTGACCGTTGCTCTTAGCGCTGTCGATTATCTCCTCGATATCCGGACTACCGCAACTGCCGTTCTCCTCGCAAACCTTCGGATCCGAAGTGTCCATCGTACAGTCGACGGTCTCGACGCTGTCGTTTATCGTCCGCACGTCGCTGCTTCCCGACGTGTTCTTCGCCTCGACATCGTCGACCTGACTCACTTCCATCTCCCCCTCCTCCGCCTCGCTCTCGGGCCGAATTTCCGGCACGTTCTCGTCGAGACACTCGACGTCCGAATTGTCGCTGCGATCCTCGACCTCCATCGCCTCGTCCGCAATGTCCTTGCACACATCCTCGTCATTCTTCGGAGACACTGCACTAACATTGTTCTCCTCACTGACACAGTAGTCTGAGGACTCCGAAAGCTTCGACTCCGCCTGAGGAACCTCGCACGCCTCCCTGTCCGAGGCTGCGCTCTGCTCCTCTAACAGATCCTCCGCCTCCTTCTCCTCGCACTCTGCGGGTTCCTCATCCCCGTCGGCGTCCTCCTTGCCCTCTATCGGCTCGTCCTTGTCCTCCGCATGCTTCTCCTCTGCGTCATCCTTCTCGCTGCTACCGCTAGAGTCGCCCAATTCCTCTTCGTGATCTTCCAATGTCCCATTGACACCGTTCAGAATAACTTTGTCTGAAAGATAACGAACGTTAGCGTAATGTTCACAGTGAGGGAGTTCAATCCTCGCTTCGGCTACGACAACAAACTCGGATATTCGTCCACCGTGGGTACGTCGCCCCAGAGCAACGTCGGGCCAGGAGAGCTTCGTCGAATTACCTTTGACTACGGCCAGGGGGTCATCCTGCAAGGGGTCCTTGACCAGGGGTTCTTCCAACGTGCCTTCCATGGGGCTACTGCTGTCCGGCTGTACCTGCGCGAACAGAAAAGATTCGTTTTTTTTTCTTTTTTTTTTTTCACACACTGACAATCTCGTAAATTCGATAACGGTCTCTTACAGACGTCAGTCGGATAGGAGAGTAGTGTTGCAGAGAGAAAAAAAAAAAAAAAAAGATTGGACGGACTTCCCGGACGCTCCGGCCTGGTCCCGCGTCCGAACTTTTTTTTTTTTTTTATATTCGCGTTACGGAAATAATAGGCAGAATTTTTCCAAAATGGCGCTGCTGAATTTCACACCGATGCAACCACACGAGTTTACAAGCGGAGGAACGAGCGGAGGTCCCCCCCAACATATAGCACACACGCGGGCGGGTGATCGAGAAGCGCGAACGCGCGCGCGCGCGAGCGCCCGAGAGACCGAGCCGTGCTCGAAGAGTCTCTCTCCTCGGCTCTCCTTCGCTCTCTCACACCATAACCAATAAAGTCTTCGGGGCGAAGGAAGCTCTCCGACGAACTCTACGAGGTAGGACAACGACGTCGCCGTCGACCGTTCTGTATATATATATGATTGTAAAGAGAAAAAAAAAAAAAAAAAAAAAACGAACGGACGTAACTGCGAGGGGGTTGAAAATTAGTGGAAGCAACGCGCGAAGCTTCACGGAATTTCATGTACAAAAAAAAACGTTCGTTCGAGCTTGAAAAATCGACGCGCGCGATTTTGTTCCTTACGTGTCACTAAGCTCACAGGGTCCAGGATCACAGACGCTCTCGGCGGCCACGGGTGCTTTTGCTCGCTCTCTCTCCCCCTCTCTCCCCCTCGCTCTCTCGCTCTCCTCGTCTCTCCTCTCCTTCGCCCCCCCTCGGTTCCTCTTTTCTATATGCAGCAGTATGCACGGATAGAGTCGCGTGCACGCGCGCTTCTGCTTCACGTACACACATACACACAGGCTCTCACGTTTGCCGAACGTCGACGATGTTACAAGAGTAAACGATATGTACGTTTGACTCATAGAAAACTGATGAACCGACGGCGATGTTGCTCCTGTGACCCGGTCAACCTGCGAGTTACCTCGTCCGCGAAAAGGAGCACAGCACCAGCGGCAGCATCAGGCATCGGTACCCGAGAGCCGCAACAGCACACAACAGCAGCAGCAGCAGCGGCAGCAGCCCGCGAGAGAGACTCCGCGCGTTTCTCTCGCTCCTCGCGTCGCTCTCCTCTCCTCGCTCCCCGAACCTTCGGGCCAACCTACGACCTACTCCTACACTCACACAACTAGCGCGCTCCCGTCCGACACCGACGGAGCTCGCTGGTGTAACGACTACACCACTAGCCTAGGCTACCCGAGAGAGACTGAGAGCGAGCGTCAGAGAGAGAGAGAGAGAACTATTCACGCACAACTCACGCACGCGTGAACGCTTCGACTCCACAGCAAGTTCTTCACTCACACAGGCGCAGGGGGCAGAAACGAAATACGAAAACACCAGGGCAGCGGGGGAAGGGGTGGGGGACGAGAGAGACGCGACGTGGAGAGAACCGTGCGACGACCTACGACCCGATAACGAGGACTTTGGGAAAAATAGCGGCTTCCTGAATATCAGTTTCGGTAGAGTCAGGATCGAGGAGATTAAAAAAAGGGTGAGATTTCGGATTCGGTTCGAGGAATGAGAATGGATGCACTGCGGAAGAAAAACCATTTCCAGCGGTGTTTCCTTCCGTCCGGTAAACTTTACACCCTCGTCGACTAAGGGACCTGTCAGCGTTTACCGTTTGCTAATGTCCACGGTTATCCAAGCGGTCTTGTTGTTTGTTTATACGGAAACCGACTTTCGTGAACTCGATGGAAATAATGTAACGTTCTATTTACACGACCTACCCTGTCCTCGGAATTGTCTATTCCCGTGCGTAGCTAGCTAGGGACTGGCGGACTACTTGCAGAATTTACCGGGTTCTCCCTACAAGTCGCTTCTCTTTTGTTGTTCGGTAGAAAAAAATGCTGGATCGAGTTTAAAGCCTCGTGGACTTTCGTGACATTATCGTACATCCGAGACTCTCGCCTAACTTGTATCGGCACACAATATATTTTTTTTCCGGTAATTGTCGAGCCGGCCGAACACACGAGGGCTCAAACACCGTCGCAGACGAGAACGCAGCTCACCTCCAGCGGCCCTCCCTACCCGCACGCTCTTGTTCGCGTTTTCCCGTGCAATACAGCAGCAGCAGCAGCAGCAGCAACTCACTGACTCTCTTTTAGAACATGCTGTTCCTAAAGCACCACCGCATCTTCGTTCCTCTTTCCGACCAAAGCTCTTTATCGCGACGGCAAAGAGTACAACACGCGCTGCTTATTCCTTCGTTTTATTTTATTTTATTTCGATTCTTTTCTCCTCTCCTCAGAACATTCGCGTGGGTTGAGAATAAAAACGATCGGGTAAACGAGCAAAGGAAACACGACGGACGATGCCTGTGTTCAGGAAAAAACCTGTAAATAGTGAACATTCATCGCCGGAATATTAGACACCAGATGGCAGCTGCAACCGGGCGATGGGTTAAAAAAGCTGTTGCACCAGGGCCGTGATAAAAGTAACGGCGTGTTCGCAATGGGGGCGCGAAGGGGGATGCTCGGGAACCGAGAAGCGTCTCTCCCAGGGGATTTTTTTCGAGGACTTTGCTGACAAATTTTCATGACCGCGTGAGATCAACTCGAACGTGGCTCTTCGATCGAGGTTCGTATGTTTCCCATCGCCTTATTATTACTACCGACAGAGCAGGAGAAGATTTCGGGACCCCGAACGAGACTCGAAGTTCCAACGTTCCGACAAATGCGTGGAATCATTCTTCACAGTGGATATCCAGCGCTTCGGCGTATCGCGACAGTTCTCAGCGAGAATCCCATCGCTTCGACAGCAGCTGATCGACCGACAGTCAGTTATCAGCTTTGGGAATGTTGAAGGAAAAAGAACACTCTTCGGGCACGAGTAACGGAACGAAATGAATAACTTTGCGATAAGAGTGCGCCGTGTGAAAATGTTGATCGGTAGAGCGCGGGGTGCCAACTGTCAATTGACACGACCCTGTTCATATTGTGAGTTATTCAATGCTGCAATTGTACAAATAACATGTTCGATCACTGTGCTCGGCGGAGAGGGGGGCGGAGGAGAGAATTGTCGTGCAACATCCGTATATTTCCGAGATACTCGACTGACCGGCCACACGTGTTCGTCAGGGGAGTTACGCGGCCTTTTTTTCCCGAACGAGAAACATTGGAATGCTCCCGCCATTTCTCGGCTGGCCAGAGAGTGCATAATGCGGAACTGTCTGACTCTAGTCGTCCAACAGCTGCGTCGCTCGGTTCGTTCTTACACCACAATCGAATCGTACATAGAGAACGACGAGAGAAAGAGAGAGCGAGAAGCAGCGAGCGAGCGAGCGAGAGAGAGATGGATGCAGGCCGAACCGAAGAGGGATCGCGATAAACTGTAGATATACACACACGCTCTCGATTTACCGCGGGCTTATTTAAACAATCACTGACCGTGTAATAGCACCAACGTTACTGAGGAGACAGCCGGGACGTGACTCGCCGCCCGTTAAGATCCTCAAATCACTAAGGGATTTATTCACATATATATTTTATGTTTATTTTACTACGACGTCACGGATCCTCCTTACCTCCGTCGTCGTCGAAAACTGCCAAGATGGCGACCCCTTTAATCACGTGACCGCGAATTTTATGACGTATATCCCAGGTTCTATGTTAAAGGGACGTGGTGGCCAGTCGCTCTTGTTATTTGACGTCACGTGATATTATACTTGGCTCGTGGCAGCCAATCGGGAGAAATTGGTCGGCAGACAGGGGCGGTGTAAAACGTGCAACTGCAACAATTTCCAACAATACTTGGCAATTATGCAGTTGCATCCCCACTCTCTGTCTCTCGAGATAGAGATATATATAAACGATTTTTTTGGCCAATAGGATATCGAAGGGATGAATCGACGAGGTTCTTGCAATTCGTCCATTATCGGAGATAGTCATGCAATTGCTGTACGAAGAGGTATAAAAGTAGTTATTTATTATTTACAGTAACGCCGGATGGCAATTGGAAGTACACGCGTTCGCGTACACTGAATCATTCGTCTTCTTCATCGTTGAAGGACAGAGGAGCTTTCTTCTGTTTCGTTTTTTTCACCTTCTTGACTGCAGGAATCTCCCCGCCGCTCGTTTCCGCCTCGGTAATTTTGTTCTTCTTGAATATCACGCGTTTCGACAAATCGGCTTTAGCGTTCGCTTCATCTGCAAAGTTACGAAGATTAGTACTCGAATTCGTTACAAAAAACAAAACATACAGTAAAAGGGTTGACGCGAGTACGTACCGTCCGCCTTTTGTTTCTTTATCACCTCCGCTTCTTCGACTGTGAGATCGCCCTCTTTCAGAACGACGACGAGAGGCTCTTCCTCGTACAAATCATCTCTTTCATCTTCGAAGTCGTCGTCCGGATCTTCTCGCTAATTGGAAGAAACAAAAAAATTAGAAGCTTGCGAGCGTCATTTTCGAAAATAATTTTTCGTTTAGTTGAGACTTCCGTCGGCAGGGGGATCTCCATTCTCTCTAATCTCGAAGCCCGTCTGCTGCTTCCCCGGTAATCCATGCGGCGGTCTTCACCGAGCGCCGAAGTCACGCTCGAGCGATACTCGACTCACCTTTGTATCAATCGTAGGTCCCTCTTTGTATCCAGCCTGAGCCTTCAGCTCCCGCAGAAATTTCGGCTCGTCCGGCTTAATGTACGCTATGTTGTGCTTTCTCTTCGACATTTCTCTCGTACGCGAATATAAGAAGAGAGGGTATTCTCGTTGCCGCGCAAAACATAGATCCCGTATAGAAAAAACATAGCTGCGCTAATAAAGATAGGAGAGAGCGAATCAGCGAGTACAAAGCGGAAAGGAAGGCCGCGCTCGCTTGCGCTGGTGGCTGAAATACGAAGCTGAATCTACAACCATCCCCACTTCGTCACCCTGCGGCACTTCCGGTTTTCACAGGTTTCCACGGAAATCCATCTTCATGGCCGATTCGCTAGCGTGATAAATCAAACTGTTCCATTTTGTTTTCATTATCGTGGACTAGAAAGTTTTCATGAATTTCGTCGATTGAGAGGTATATATATATACACTAGCAGGGTGTTGTGGCTCGGGACCTGTGCGCGCCCGCTATGTAATGTATAAATCTGGAATTTAGATTTTCGGAAATTAACCAGGAATACGTCACTTCCGGTTTTAAAATCTAATTTTTTCGACCTGAAGTACGTCACGTCGGGTTTGAAAATTACGTACCTTGAAATACGCCACTTCCGGTTTAAAGATCTTATTTTTCGACCGGAAGTGACGTCATACCGGAAATGCGTCACTGCCGGTCAAAAAATGAGTTTTCATCACTCGGTGCGGAAATGGCCACTTTTCCGCCCGCCTCGCGTGCGTAAAACCGCCATTTTCGCACCTTGTGTTGAAAAATTTCGTACATCCCTCGTGCGAAACACTTTTTCTAACTCGTGTGATTACAGCACTCGCCTTCGGCTCGTGCTGCAAACTCACACTCGTTAGAAAAACGTTTTTCACCCTCGTGGAGTAATGTGCTATTTCTGAACAGTTTGGTTTGTACGAATTTCAAACAACTTTCCAAAATATGTATACGATAATATAAATAACAATAATAATAATAATAAAATACAATTAATTACAACGAAGTACACAATTTATTCAATGACAGTAAACGCGTTACAAACTCTCCCGGCATAATTCACAGCCGCGTTACCTCAGAGTTATTAGCAGCCCTGAGTTTGCCGTCCGAGTGGCTCGCTCGGCGGTGTCTTCCACCGCTGTTGCTACCTTGCTGCTGCTGATGAGAGTTTCCGCACGAGTTATTGTAATTGTTCGACCCATCGTCCTGTCTCTTGTTGCCACAGCTGTGTTTCTCGATCTGTTGCTGAACGGTGACGAATCTGGGACTGGGACCGTCGAGGCACTCGCAGCTGAGGCTTCCGTCGACAACGAGATCTCCCTGATTGTATGTCGCCGCGATGAGCAGGCTCTCGGTAGACTTTGTCGGCTGAAAGTGTCTAGCCGACGAGGAAGTGGTCGACGACGAGGCGGGCGCGTACATCGTCGGCGTTCCGGACCGTCGTTGTCCCGAGCCTGTCGGTGTTTTCGCTCTTCCATGAGAGCCTTTGCCGGGCCTCTCGGCACTGTGAGTCTTAACGTTTGCGGTATCCAAATATCCGTATCCAAAACCGTAACCACCGAACGCCTTGGTGGTCAGATTGTCCCACGATTTTGGCTTCGCGTACTGCAGACAAGCCGGCGGACGCTGATGAACGTTTGGATCCCAGTACAGAGTGTCGGTGCTCAACGAGGTCGAGCAAGAAGCCACGCTCTCGGCCGCGGTCGACATTTCACTGCTCGTTATGGAATGTAGACTGTGTCCCGATGCGCGAGAACAATTGTGCGATGAATGAGACGATGGTTGATGCTGATGTTGATGCTGTTGTTGTTCTCGCTGAGATTGAATATGATGGTGTTGATGCTGCTGTTGTTGTTGCTGTTGCTGCTGTTGTTGTTGCTGCTGCTGTTGTTGTTGCTGCTGAAGATTCTGTTGCTCGTTACGAGCCCGTCTTTGTTTCTCTCTCCTTCTCCGACTAGGCACGCAATTTGGATCGCAGCACGGACTAGCGAGATCGTAAACATCTAGGCTACCGCTGTCGGTAGGATCCCTCCTTCTGTTCGCGCTCGATATGCACGCGACGCACAGGCTGTTGTGCTGCTGTACGGACGACGGGTGCATACCCTGCTGCGAGAGATCATTGTTTACCGCCGAACAGGACGATTGCGATTGTTGCTGCGCCGATTTGTGCGTAGATTTCGACTTTGCCGGTGTCGTGATACCGTTCGCCTGGTGATAACTGTGACGCGACGAGATGGAGGACGTTTCGTTTACGTTCGATGACTTGGATAGAAAGTGATGGTGGTCGCTGCGAGATCGGGGCGGTCCCACGGCTACGAGACAGGCGGCGTTGCGCGGGATAAGGCAGGGCCGTCCATCGGCGTACTGAAAAGATATATTTTTGTTTTGTTTATAATTTGTCATTTTATAATTCGATGTATCGTCGATTGGTACGGATGTTGGCGGATGCGTTATTTTGTGAGGAAAATGTTTTTTGTGTCTACTAACGACGCTGTAGAGCAGAAGATGCTCGGTCGATGTTGCAGGCCGACAGCACTGAACCGTCGACGAGTTGAAGCTCGAGGACGGCGACGGCTGGCCGGGGTTAGGGCCGGCCATTCCCGTCGGGGTTCTCTTTCTCGCTGGAAGCGAATGAGTCTTCCATCGGCCCATTAAAATCGATCGTTCTCGCTCGCAGAGCCTCTCGAGCTCCGCCAGACGTGACTGCAGCGCTCGTTGTAGCTCGATGTAACGCATGTGCAACTCAACCTGCGTGATGGAGAGACACAGACAGGTGTTTTTCTTTGCGCTTTTTTTTTTTCCTCGTCGCCATATTTGATGATTAATATTTCGCTGTTTATACCTTTCTCACGCAGTCCTCGAACGAAACGACCATTCGCATTCTCGCGTCGCAATTCTTTATGAAATTAACGAGGGTCTTGTGATCGGCCCTGTCCATCTCGTGGCCGTTTATCGACAGGATAACGTCACCCTCCCGCATTCCTGCCTTGAACGCCGGTCCATCGTATTCCACGTAGTCGACGTAGGTAACCATCTCGATTTCCTGCTCTCTCTTGTAATGAATTCCATAACTCTGCGGAAACATTGAAACAAAGGACGGTCGATGTTTTAACGCGAATTCGCTCGGACTACCGGTGGTCCGCATTGTTTGACGGTTATATACAGTGCGAACGTTTACGCTCGCACAGCTTACTTACCTGCAACGTGAAACCGTACGTTCCATTTTTCTTCTCGACTATGATGGTGCGACGTCGTCGATCCTCGTCCGCTCGAGCTACCCTGTCCGACTTCGATCTCTCCAGGACAGCCTGATGGACAGAAATATGCGATAAAAATTTGGATACGCTTACATTATATTGGCCAAAAATTAAATATTAATAAATAATTGTAAATAATAATAAAATAAAAAATAGGAATCAGACATATTAGTCGCTGCGTTGAAAAAACCTTATATTCGTTTATCGATAAGATCAGGAGAATCTTTTCTTTTTTTTTGTTCCAGGAGGGAGCAAAAAAAAAATTAAATTTAAAATATTTTGCGGAGACGCGAACTTTGAACGTTGTCTACGCTATATTTAGAATCTTCTCCCGGCGGATGCCACGCTGTACCGTACTGTACTGTACACGCAGGACGTTCGAGACTCGTATTTCGCCGGCATTGCAGCGACGATGAACTCTCGCGTTTGATACCTCCGCGAGGGCCCGTGCATTCGTCATTGGCACACAGATTTTTTTTGCTGCGTCGAACGAATTCCATGTTGTTCGTAAACTTGCGATCGACAATACGAGGTTTCGCGGTGCGTTACTTCGTACCGTGAGTAGCGCGGATGCCCACGCGTTGCGTTATATCGACCCGCAACGCGCGCGAGAGCATATTTCGATTCTCACGGACGACCCTACGCTTCCTCCGCGTATCTTCGTCGATTCCCTCGATTTTAATTTGCATCGAATAATCCGGCAACGAGGATTAAAAATCGTTTTTAATGAAGTTACCGGGGGATTATCGAGATTCGAAATTGGCCCGATGCACCGGTTCACCGTGATGCAAGTTTTTATGAAGATATAGTCGAAAATTGATTTTTAAAATTTAAACAATTTTTCTACTGAATAAATACAACAATGCTCGGCTTTATCATTTTTTTTTATATCGTCATAAGAGGCGGACTATTTTTCTCTGTATATTCTCCGTTAAAATTGGTCGTAAAGATTAATATGCAAAACGATGAAGTTTTTATACATAAACTGGTATATTAAAGTCAGGTGCACAAAATTGAGGTAAAGTTTATTGTTCCGTATATCAAACGCGTCCAAAAAAAGATTTAATACACCGAGCATTGATTTTACTTCATACTCGTGAATCAAATTTGATCTACCGGTTTATGCACAGAAAAACTTCCTACACTGCATATAAATTCTCATCTACAAATTTTTCACGGAAATAAAAATATTCCACACTCGACGAGGCCAACTCCAATCATCGCCGTCGCTGTTCCCGATCGATTTCTTCCCGATTAAAAAAGAATATACAACAAAAAAAAGCTGCTCTGGCCTTTGCATATTTCCTGTATCGTCACAGTGCATCCCGTTCAGTAAATATCACCTTTCACGCTTCACGGTAACCACTATAAAAATCTTCTTCTATGAGGAAGCAGAGCCCCCGTATCGTGCAAAAAAAAAATAAAAATAAAGATAACTCAATATGACTTTTTTTTGTTTAGAAATTTGTGAGTAAATATTTTTTATTACACATTCGACGAGGCCACTCCAGTCTTCGTCGTCGCTGTTCTCGACGGCTCCGCCACCGCCGGCAGCCCGTCGGCTCGCAACTTGGACCTCGGAATTTTGCGGCGAGTTGTTCATGACGATGACCGCACCGGAGGCGTGACAGAGGAGTGGAGGGTGTACGATTCACCTTGGCCTTCCCTCAATCCTTCCGAGAAAGCTGCTCTATCTCCGCGGAAGGTTCCATCGCGATGCACATCTCGACCAGCAGCAGCAACAACTTCACCGACTCACCGTCCGTTCTTCTCTGTCTCGAGGGGGTGAATGAATCGCGCGAGGAGAAGCCTCGGAAGAAGAGGAGCCACCGACTATCGAGAGCCCTCTCGCACTTATAGCCTACATTATTGTCATCACCGGAGCATGGCCGGCGGAGCGTTCGGCGAAGAGGGTGGGTGGCGGTGCGAGGGGGAGGGTTGTCTAGACCCTCGAGGGAGGTTGTTGCCACGCAGGCGCGACAATATCGGTCTACAACCCCTGACGACGCCGCGAGGGTGATTTTTTTTTTTTTTTGTTTGCTTCAACCCCACGAGAGTCGGCGCACTGACCGCCGAGTCTCTCGTCGTTCGGCGTCGTCCTCCTCCTCCACACACACACCACGGTGCAATCTCTCACCGGCGTTTCCTCATCCCCCCAAAACGGCCTTTGGAACTTTCTTCCCGGCGCATACTGCACTCGGCATGCAACTTTGATCGCGCGCAAGTAAAAAAATAAAAAAAAAATAAAGAAGATACTCCTATTCACAAAAGCATGAATGCCCGAGAGGCGACCGACGAGAATAACGTCGACGACGTCGTCTACCAGGCAGATTCGGTGCGAGTGCCGAGCCCAACGTCCCGACGAGCCGGAGTATATTTTTGTATCGCACAAAGATGCGGATGAACGGCGCAAGAATCCACTCGTTCATTCTTTACTCGGCCATGCAGCGCTTGGTTTTTTTTCGATTGTTTCGTGTAACGCGAGAACGAGCGTCTCGCTCAACGCCGGTTTCCTCGACTCGCAAAATAATGGATGGCATGTGCTCCAATAGGCGGCAGGAGTGTCATAACAAATATTGTAACGCGAGATGAACGCCACGCAAGCGGGATGATAATCCACTGGCAAACTTCTCGATAACCTTGACGCATCGAACGAGAGACGGCGTTCTGTACGCGATATCACTGTATTTCGCTCTTATCGGCGTTGCGGTAACCCCCGACTGTTTTTGTTTTTAACACCGAGTTCGCTCGAGGACGAACGCAATATCTATTTTTTTTTCATACATTTCGATGCATTGCCGATAAAACGAAGCGACCGCCGATCCGCCCAGGATAGAATTATTGTACATGATTCATATATAATGCATATATCGCTATATCTTCATATATGAATCCATATCCATATTTTTTTATATATACTTTAGAAAACTGGATTTGTTTGTTGGTTTGCACGTTTGACCCCCCCCCCCCCCCCAGCTGAGCCCCCGATCGATGAATCTGCCCCCCCCCCCCCCCCCCCCCCTCAATTACTATCATATGCTATATTCTCGAAAATTTGGCTCTCATAGCATACGGTAGTGCAATTCGAAAATTCTAAATTACTCTCATCTTATATATATTTTGGAAAACTGTGAATTTGTTTGTTTGTTTGTTTGTTTGCTGGTTTGGATATGCCTTTATAGCATATAGAATGGATTTCCACTGATATTTGGCCCACGGCATAAATCCCGACAAGAAAGGAAGAAGAAGAATAAATGGGGTTCGAAATTTCGAAATTCCATTCTATATGCTATAATTTAGGAATTTCGAACACATTTTCGAAAAATTCGGTTTTCATAGCGTATGGAATACATTTTGAAATTTCAAAATTCCATATGGAATGGATTTCCACAATGGATAAACCATGCGATCCATGCGAGCGCGTGAAGCGCGAGAGCCAAGATAAACGATAGTATGACTATATTTTCATATACGAATCCATATATCACTATATTTCCATATATGATGTATGAAATAAAAAGTGACAATTTTTTTTTCTCTCGAGGAATCCATTTCTCAATTCGGCGAACAACTGCATCGTTCGACTTGGCGACTTTGCTCTCGACGATAGCCTGCCGCGGGTTTCTCCCCATCTCTCGAGTTCTTCTCGGTGTGATTAAACGGTTCGAGGGCGGAAGGGCACTGCTCTCCCCGGGTCGAAGGACAACACGGTCTCGATGCCAGATTCGTCGCCGAAGGACGTCGACGCGTCGGCGGTGGACAGGGTGCAGGAGACGGGCAACAAGTTCTCGGAGCTTCGCCCTCCTCGACACTGCGAGTCGTCGATTTCGGTGGCTCGCAATTGCATTTCTTCGGAACGACTCTCTCCTCCAGGCTCGAGGGTATTTTTTTGCACTGAAATACAGGACTGTCGTCGGCACCCTTGAAGAGGTACGGCTTTCTGTTGTGAGGTATCTGAAACTGGGTGACGATCTTCTTGCCGAAACAGGATAATCTGATGAAGACCGTGACTTCGCCCACGTGCTGTCCGGTCGCTGTTGTTATCCTGTGGAAATAAAAAACTGGTGAAAATTTAGTTCACGAAAAATTCGCACTGGAAATTATTAGCTCACTTGAAGGTATCCTTCATGGTCCTGCAGGGATTTCCGGTCTTGAAGACGTGGCGATTTAGCAGGGCGTTGATGAGATCCTTCGTCTCGATCTGATGAGACCCGATCAGCATAACGTCTGGCAGTACGCCAGGTGGTAATTTTTTGTACACCGACATTGTTATGGGGAAAGAGTGGAGAGGCTTCTCCAGGACTATCGTTGGCAGTGCGAAGAGACAGGATTTTCCTTTCCTGAATACTTGTGTATCGCCCTCGAGACAAGTGCAGTTTTCGGACGAAGACTCTTGATGTATGTTTATAGGCGATAGGTTTAATATCTGTCGGCAATTAACGTCGGCAAGTAATTTGGAGCAGATCTGGGCAATGAAGAAATTGGGAATATTTTTTTTTTACCTGAAACGATACGCATGTGGTTACGGGAAGCATCTCTGTGTGCATCGCACGAATCGAAGGTACGTTGACTTTGTCCACGAGAAATTCCGCGAGAAAGAGCTGCTGCTCGCTGTCGCCCATCTTCCCTTCGTAAAAGTACCTTCTTCGGGTTGTTAATTTATATATTCTTCTGTACATAGAGGTTCGTTCGACGGAAAATTTTGACGTACGAGGGACTACTTCACGGCATTAAAAGACAAAACATAATTTCAAGCGAAACTGAGACGTCTATTGTGAAAACACGAGGAAAACTTTATTACCGACACAATAATAACTGTGTCTTCTTCGTTTCTCGGTTTGCCATTTTTACTACCGGGTTCCTTTAGTCGAGCCCAAAAGTATCATTCACGATACAAGCATTATAACAATTTCTTCTTTTTCTTTTTATTCTTCCGTCTGGCATTTTTACCCATGTACCCCCTGGCCTTGAAGACTAAGATTGCCGTTTTTTAATCCTGGTTACCTTTAGTTTTACCTCGAGCCAAAAAAGTATGTTTAACGATACAAGTATTTCGACGAATAGCAGCTATTTCTTATTGTTCTCCGGTTCCTTCGGTCTTCTCATATCGAGCATCTCCGATTTCTCCAAAAGTCCATAATTATCGTCAACGATCCAAGAATCGCAACTACTTCTTCTTTTTCTTATTCTTCCCTTTCCCATTTTTTCCCTTGGGACCCTTGGCCTTGCTGTCCTCCTCGGTCTGCATCTCCCTGGTCTCGTACCTTATCGGTGGTCTTCTCTCCGGTCCCTTCGGTGTCCTCATCTCCAGTTGTATATCCGATTTCTCACCGGCCCCCACGATGCCCTTCTTACCGATTCTGAGAACGAAAACGTCGTGTTCCTGGTCCGCCCCGTGATCCATCGAGTCCGATTCACCCGCTACGGTAACGGTTGGCTCTTTTCTCCTACCGTCCGCACCCTCCACATCTAGCAGTCCCGAGACCTTGAGGACCACAGCTCTTCCGCATGGTCCCGCCGGTCCGCGACTCGACTGAATCGGCACGCCGTGCGCATGCGCCGCGTCCTGAAACTCGCGGATTTTCTGAACCTGTTGGCTCGTCTTCGCGGTCCGTTCGGAGGATCGCGGATCCCAGGAAGCCACGAATTTTCCACCGAGCGACAACGATCTCGCCGCTTCGTCGGGTTCGCCGCCGGACCGATCGTGCCCGCGGTCTCCCTGAGTCATCGGCGAAACAGTGGGCGTCTTCGCTTCCGCTCCGCCGCCGAAGCCGCAAGGCGAACAGGAGTATCTCGTTGGCATGCAGACCTGGCAAGCCGGTTCCCGGCTCGACTCCTCGTTGGAATCGTCGCACACGTCCAGTTTATCCGGATCTACAAGACGGCACTTGTAGGCCAACTGTTTGTCGTCCTTCTCGAGGCTCCTGAAGACATAGGTCGAGGATTTCTTCTCGGCGCTCGGTGTCTCGATTTCCGTGACGATCGACTCACCGAAACCGGAAATCCTCACGTACATAGCTATGCTACCGACGTTCTTTTCATCGTGATAGATATCGACGTTTCCGTCGAATGTCTTCGGTGGCGGATAATTGGTGTGCCAACACTGGAGCATCTCCTTTCTGAGAGCAGCGAAGTGCTTGGTCATGTCGAGCTCTCCCTTACCGACGAGGATATCGGGTTTTATGCTCTCAGGCATTTTCTTCAGGACCGTAAATTTCAAGGTGAAGTCCATCGATTTCTCGATCACCGAGTCTCTCGCTATGGCGAACATTACCGATCTTCCGGCGTCGAAGGTCTCCGCCTCCTCGGCTATGCCGGCCTGAGGCTCGAACATTGGATCGACGGGCGTCACCGATATGTCCTCGTCCTCGAAGTGAAGAAACTTCAGGCAGACGCTCGTTGGCACGAAGAACATTCGGTTCAACTTGGCGAGCCTCTCACCGGTCACCCGGTGAACGAAGAACTCGAGGAGAAAGAGATATTGCTCCTTGGGCTCGTCCGAGGGCGGGTCCCTTTTGCCGAAGGTCTCCGTCGGCTTGATCACCGCCATTGTGATCGTTTTTTTTAAGCGTTTATATTATTAATATTTTTTTTTATCATATAATTTTTTTTCCTATCCTTTTGGGTTTCGTGATGTACTTGCCGATTTTTTACTAACTTCCGCCATTGGATCACCCCGTTAAGATTAATTTTGTAAAGAGCATTTTTTCCCTTTTTTTTTGTGGTTTTCGTAACCAAAATGTTTTTGACAAGGAAGCGTCAGTGTCAGTTCCTCATGGGTGGCTAACGTCACCGGGGTCACGCGTTATAGAGGGAATTCCAATCATAAGTTATTGTAGCGTGAATGCTAGGCTTGCGCTACAATAACGTTACGCTAACGGTAACGCGCGGCATGGCGAAAGTGAATCCGATGTCAGTAACAGACTAAAGAAAATACATTTCGCTTGCTTGTGCTTCGCAAGCAACTGCGAAATGTAATTCCTCGAGATACATTCCGGGGAAAATTTCTGAATGTTGGTAACGTCACTTCCTATTTAAAAGTCTCACTTTTAAAGTAATGCCGCGCTGAAAATTTTGAAAAATGTCCTATTAACGTCACTTCCTGTTGGAAAATCTCACTTTTCAAGCGAAAGTGCCAGCGACAAAATCTGATGAATTAAGGAACACGTAGGTGTATTGTTTCATTTTTTAAAATTCAGTTTACCTTTAATGTAGTTTGCCTAAATTGATCGATATGTTTCACGTAAGATATTCATGATGGGATATTATATTTAGAATGTCCGTGGGTAGATTATTTGTTTATTAAGTGATCAATCGCAGTTTCCTGAACCGCCTCCCGTCGACTTTGTCTTGCGCGATGTCCGTCCGAGTTATCTGTCAGACGGCCTTTTCTTCAACGGCGCTAAGCCCGGACCGACCCACAAATGTGTAGCTAAGCAGCTTAGCCCCGTCAAGAGGAAACCTAGTACGCCTTCCTCTCGCTTCTTTTCCCCTTATCATCGTCTCGGCGCCATTGTCGCGCCGCGACAGTGTACCGTACGATTTTACGGAAGATATCCGAGTCCTCCACGTGTCCGTCTTAATTTGCAACCTCAGCAACAGTGAGAACTCGGCCCGCTCTATTGCACTAGTTCATAGAGTTCTACAACGCTCTATGGCATGCGCAGACGTCGTCATCCGATCGTGTCGACGCCGAGCTCGGATTAAAAATTAATTTTACCATCGTATAATGTTACAGACGATCCTGTACCGCCGATAGCTGAATTGAACGAACGGGTTCTCGAGGCGAGAGCCGTGAGAGGAAAGGCTTTTTACGCTGACACGCGAAGCGGTGGAGTCGATGCTCGAGATCTCCATAAAGTTCTGCGTCCTCTTCGGGCCGCTGAAAAAAAAATCCTGACCGATCGAAAAAGTGAGCGAACGCATCGATCGACACTTTTATCCTCCACGCCCGACAATCTATCGTGGAAATGTAGTCGTGATAGAACAAAGTTTCGACGGTTAATCGTTCGGCGTAATTGGTTTCCATAAACTTTCTGTATTGACGAAAGCTAGGGGGTTGTACGATTATTCGTCATAGCAATTACGACCAGCGCCCGCAGGTAGGAGCCTCTATCGCGCGAGGTCACGTCACGGTTTGTTTGCGATATTCCGTGCCCGGTCCACCCTCATTCGATGCTCGTTCGAATCAGCGACGATGTTGAACTTTCGTGACTATACCCTCGGCCCCTCGTGGGGGGGTCACGCCTAGCAGTAATTGCCTCGATCGAGAGATCGGCCAAAGTTTATTTTTCGGCCGCTCTCGGAACTCGACGGCCGACCGTCGGTTACATTAATTATTGGTCACTTAAAGTCTCTCCTGGCGAATTCCTAACCTCGACGGAGCTTCGGGCGTGCCGGGACGAAACGGCGCTATCGCCAAGAGCGAGGCCAATCAATTGTACGATCTCAAATATTCGTCCAATTTCGATTACTCGATATATCGATTTACGCGGCGCTCTTCTACGTTCCCCGAACGTCCGTGGGACATAATTGGTGGAACGCTCGGTCGGCCACACAGAGTCTTCCGTACATTCGACGCGAAGCTCGAGTGATTCTCGGCGGAGCGTTAGTTGCGTCAGACGATTATATCCTGCTACACAGCCGTGCTGAAACCGTAAAAACGAAAGATTGCTCGCAACGTCTCGCTCGCTGTTAAATTATCGATGTTAATGGTCGGACACGACTTTTACTGTGACAAAGGTGCGACGATATTTCCTCGTCCGGCACGTTACGAGTACCTGCACGCGAAGAATAAAAATAGGAAGATCGATGACCCCGAGATAACGATGAGCCCACGGCGCGGCGATGCGTCGTCGCGATGCCGGCTGTCGAGGGAAATTTCGAGGTTAAAATCGTTTGATCGACTAATTTCGCCGACGACTGTATGTTTATTACAGGTTAACCTCACGAATTGTAATTTATCATCGTGCAGACTGGACGTCGACATGCCATTCTGGTGGAAACCGGAGTTGCCCGCTGAACATTGTCTATCGTTGCCAAGTGGATTACCATACGATCGTACCGACGCTGATCCGAGCGCGAAGCTTTTCAACAAAGTTCGTTATTGCAGTATACAAAGTGCATAGGGCAGTAGCGTTGCGCGTCATACTTTTTTTACTCTACAATAAACCTCGCCGCTTATCGTAAACAGTACATCGTACGGTTTGTCCATAAACGATGAGTTACCGTCATCGGAGATAAACCTTTACGAAAATAAACACCGGGACGCCCGGAGGAAAGTTCAGTCATGCTTGTACCGCGTGACGCTGGTCGATGATGACGGTGTCGTAGCCGCGCCGTCATTCATGCCCATTCATTGCATCCTATACCTGTGCAGATTGTTTCTCCGAATCTGGAAAATATTAATCATATATAATCGTACAATTATGTACGCTTGTATGTGGATTACATATGAATAATGTATGGTCATTTTTCGGAGGATTTTCGGAAGAAAAAAAAATGTATAGGATCTAAGAATTGAGAGAGGGCTCGATGAAATATACGGTGCACCGTCATTCGTGCCCATTCATTTTGTCCTGTACCGCATAAAGATTCTTTCTACTGATCTCTGGAAATTATTGATAATAGATTTTACATTCATGTATGATTATATATGGATTATATATGAATAATGTATGATAATTTTGTCATAGAATTTTCGACAAAACATCCATATATTAATAGGATCCAAGAATTGCGAGAGAGGTCGGTGAAAATAATGACGATGATGAGGATTCAAGATGGCGTCCAGCCTACAGAACCACCGATCTCCCGAAAACCGATGCGGAAAGAGCGAAAGGAATGGCCGCGCTACTCAAACCTTATCTTCACGAGCTCGATACGTGGTACTCGAACAGCCGCTCAGTATCCAAACGTTGACGATAACTTGCAGCGATGAAAATTCCTGGTTATACTTATTTTTCCATCCTGTAAATTTTGCGCTGAATCATCGCTAATCGCGTCGCATCTGAGGTACAAATTGATCAATAATACAATCATCACAATTTTACAAATCACTGTCTATCCTCTACCGATATATCGCCACTATCGCATAAATTGTTTGCGAAGTCGTATCATGTTCGCGAACCATCAACGAAGGAGCTCGCTTCTCCCACAGATCAATCCCGCAAGGCTCCTTCGCGATTTCGTCAGTCAGTCCGTCTTTAACTGCCGCACGCGACGTCGACGCCAGTTCTGCAGCGTCGACGACCCGTTATTGCCAGACGGGACGCCCTCGTGCGCCAGATGTTAACGCTCAAATAACTTCCTAGAATTTCTCCTACTATACAGTTGTACAGCTAGTCGAAAAAAAAGCAGGCTAGATAATCTTATCAGAGCTCGATATTGAAAATTCTTCAGAAACGCGTCGAGAGCTTATTTGCATACGACGTCAATTTTTTCCTTTATCGTCAGTCCTTTCTTCGAAGTATGCCAAAAATAAGGAAGCAACGCGCAGGACTAAGCGATCGGGAGCCGCACGGGCTCGTGGTAAAAGTACAGTAGAGCCTCGTTTTTATTGTCCATGCTGAAAAAAAAAACATTAATCGCATCGATTCCCATCAGAATACCAGCGACTTTCTACATCGATATGTTTTATACAGTTCAAGGTAAGCCAACTCCAGCCGTCGGAGTAAAAGGCTGCGATTACTTAGTTCGCAATACTTCACTTCATTTTCATACTCGAAAAAACTGTACACGGAAAATACTTTTAAAAATGTTGAGCGTCGTGACGGCGTCGCTCGGCACTGTTCTCGCGCCCCTCTGGCGGTCGTTATCGAAACGAGAACTTCCCCCGACGTCTCTCTGTCTCTCTTCCGAGGTCTTTCGCCGCCCTCCACCGTTGCAGCGGCGTCGAACGAGCAGCAGCGTCGCGACGCTTGAACCACCTCCACTTTCGCGGGCGTCGCGACGTCGGCTGCTAGCGTTACACTGTCGTGCGGCCGAGCTCCGCGCTCCTGCTACACCCAAACGTTTTCAGTTTATTCTTGCCAGCGCGTGCGGCCTCAGCACGAGGGGACACACGACGGTGAGAGAGAGAGAGAGAGAGCGCCAGTTGCGTCGGGGAGACTCGGGTTTGCGCTCACGGGGCATTTGCCGGCACGCTGGCCAACGAATAGGATCGTCGCCATCCGTTCGCTGCCGACATCCCGACACGAGTCTTTAATATTTATTATACACACGTACCGGTTTCGTTAATTATCGTTTGAGTCGCGAGTGCTCGAATCGTGGGTGCATCAATAATATAATATCATCCGTCTTACGAGGTGGGAGCTGAACGAAGAAGAATAGTAAATAAATTAGGCGCAGGTAAGAAACAACTGTAACCAACTTCCTCGTTTGCGTTCGACTAATCATACTTTCCGCCTTCTCCGAATGTTTCATTCGTCTATCGTGTATATTCGTTGCTTCGACATCGTCCGATTATTTCCACAGTCGGCGAATGCAGAAATATTCTATTCCGATGATGGGGCGTCTCGTGTTTAGAAAAAATTAAGTAAAAAAACTGTCGTCATTTACGCAAATACTTTTCACGTGCAATCTGGCAGAGGTGCTTCCAGACCACGTGGAGTGCGCGCGAGCGCATCGCAGCTCGAAGTAACACGAGCAACCGGCAGCAGCGTTTTCTCCAAACGCGCGCACTTTCGATGCACAGTACCGCGCGCGCAGTTTTCGTGCGCACCCCGCGCGCACGTCGGTCTCTCTGGGCATGATGCAACGCGTAACCGTTATTTCGGACCTCGCCGAAAGCCTCGAAATGTCAGCTAGTTTAACGTGGCACGGTGGATAAGAAAAAAAGGAACAGCCCTTTGTACTGTAGATCCCGAGCGCCATTAAACTCCCACCGCGGAATCCGTGTAATGATAGGGGAAATAAAAAAAAAAATGCAAGCTGTCGAGGTAGAGCGATGGCGAGAAAGGCAGGGAGAAGGAGAGATGGAACGGGAGACAGAAACCGTGACCCCGCTATCGAATCGATATTTGCAAGCAGGCCTCGCGGTTCCGCTTCGTCGACGACCTACAGAGCGTGGGGGGGGGGGGGGGGGGATTTTTTGACGTTAAAAATTCGTTCCGGCAATATCGATTCTCGATCGCAATTTATCCCGGAGCAACGTTCAGACTCGTAGGCGAGAAAGAGCTCTCGAGCGGCGATGCGCCACGCTCGAGTTTTTCGCTATGTGTAAAACCGCAGCATATGCTGCAGCGTCTCGGAAAAAAAAGGAAAGTAACTTCTATTACGCACGGTAACTCCGTGTTTTAGGCATATAACCTATAACGTAGATCTTTTTTGGGCGAATAAATAGAACGATTATTTTTTATAATATTTGTTTCTCGTGACCCACATTTCATTGCCGTACGAAGGCTCGAAGCCTCGGATGGGTCAAGATCGAACGCGACGCTCGAGCAGGTGACGGATGTTTCTTCTAGTAAGTTGCGTCATCGGCACACGCGTCCCGCCCTCCTAAAGTTATTAATAACCGGAAAATAAATAAATTTATCGATACGTTTGAATTTCGGCGATTACGTAAAATAAAAATACAATGAAAAGAAAAGTAAGCTGAAAATATTACGGAAAGAGTAATTAATTCCGGTGGAAACTATCGAAGCGACAAAACTTACAGTAAGCTATTGAATAATTATAGTCGAATTTCAAGGATATTCGTGCGCAGGTAGATACAAACTAATTCTCGACACCCACTCGTATCTCAACTTAACTGACCTAGCTGAGGCGGTTTCGATCGGAATGGCTCGCCGCTCTTTCGTAAGTGCATTCGATCGTGCATGAGATGACAATGTATTTGCCAAAAGCATTCCATCCATCGAGTCAGGTGCAACATAGTAAAAATAAAAAGATGCGTTAATTCTTCGTCGATTCGCTAACGAGCGTTCGACCAATAATTAGCCTTTGGCTCTTCTGCTTCGCAGCAAGTCAACATTACGTTAAGGGGGCGGAGGGGCGGGGAGCGATGGGTACGTAACGCACAAGTTAACCGAAGCGGAGCCTGATTTTCCAGTTACGGTGGAGGGGTCGCAAAAAAAAATGCAAACACGCGAACGCGGCAAAGGGTTGTTGCGTCATTCGTGTGACGTCGGTAAAGCCCCTGTGATCCATCAAGGGAAAAGGATGAGGCGGGAGAGACTGGGCGGAGGTAATTTAATGTTGATTAAAACTGCTCTTCGCGATCGGTTCGTGGGAGTAAATGAAAGGGCCGAGCAACCGGGCAGTCTGTCTTCTTATAATCCCATTAACGTCGTCGCACGGTCGTCACATTTTCCGTGCATTATTATACAATTATAAATAACCGGCCGTGTTTCGCAACGTCGGTGGAACTGATCCGATCACGTTTTTGAAAGATATTTTCGAAAGATATTTCTGAAAGATAATTTCAAAAGATATTTTTGAAAGGTAATTTTATATTGATTAAAAACTGGTTTTCGTGATCGGTTCATTGCAGTAAACGAAAGGAGCGAGCAACCGGGCAGCCTGTCTTCTTATAATCCCATTAGCGTCGTCCCATGGTCGTCACATTTTCCGTGCATTATTATACAATTATAAATAACCAGACTTGTTCCGCAACGTCGGTGGAACCGACCCGCTAATATTTTTGAATTTCCCTTTCACGAGCTACCCAGCACGCCGCTCGACTCGCTGCTCTCTTGCCCTCCTTCCATTCTTTTTTTCTCTTCCTCCTTTCGCTCTTCTTCGTTCTCCGTTGCTAGCAGCATCGGAGGGGGGGGGGGGGGGGGGGATGTTAATCCGAGACTCTACTAACCGCGTCTCGCCTTCGAACTTTATAATGGTGCGGAAATAACCGGTTCTACGAGTCATCTGCGTTTCGCGGTACTTGCCCATTTTTCTTTCATCCCTCCCCCCTCCTGACGATGAACTCTCTCAGGTTCAAGCTCATGCAGAGATAACTTCGTGTACTCGGTGATTGGATAATATGCGAACGCGGGCGAAAGGGCAACCGTTACACCATTTGCCGGATCGTCCGGAGAAATATAATTATAAAATAATATAAACAATATATTATTTTAATATAATAATAATTATAATAATAATAATGATATGTCATTATTATTATTATTATTAACATAAAAATAATATAAGTAATATATTATATTAATACAATGATCATAATAATAATCTTATTAACATCATAATTCCGTCTAATAATGTGACTTGAAACTGGTCGGGTGACCGAAAAATGTTTTTCCTTTTATTGCAATTCTTTATCCGACAATCAAGTCGGTGCTTTCGCAATGTTTAAAATTTAACGAATTCATTACAATTAACTTGAACGTTTTGCGTTGCCAAAATTTCCTCGCTGCTCGCTGAGAGTATTGTCTGTGAAAGTCGCGCCGCCGTTTGCTGCGTCACGGATGACGTTGTTTTTTCGAGATTCCGTGTGCCAAGTGTCGCATCGCTCCCATTCCAAGAGTCGCCCGACGCTAAAACTTCATTCGTTATCTCGTATTTGAATTATTGGATTCACCGTGTGTGACTGACCTATCTCCGTCCAGATAGAGAACGAGACCCCTCCGTTAGGGAGTTGGAGCGCGTAATTGCCTAACGTAATTCTCCAATGTGACTCATTCGCCTCGTATTGCTTACAATGTCGGCGCTCTCCTTCACCGCTCACGATTCCATGTGTTTGGATAATGCGAGAGGAACGGAGAAGAGTGGAGAGACCGTCGCGCGTTAATGCGCGCGACCCTCTCGTCAATTAGTATCTCGCACGATAAGCTCTAACGGGGCATTGTCATTTCCGCGATAACCTCGCGCCAGCAAAGAGTAACGTCGCAAAAAAAAAATTAAAAATGTCCTAAAACGGCCACGATGGTCTCGAAAACGTGAGGAACAGAGAGCTCGAACGTGAAGGGAGCTCCGCGCGCTAGTGTGCGCAACCCTCTCATCAATTACTATCTCGCACGATAAACTCTAACGGGGCGTTGTAAGAAGAAAAGAGTAAAGTCGCACATTTTTCTTTAGTCTCCTAAAACGGCCACGATGATCTCAAAACCTCGAGGCGCCCTTAACTCAACGAACACGAAGCACAGTAAACTCTAACGGGGCATTGTCGTTTCTGCGATAACCCCGAGGTGGCAAGAGTAAAGTCGCTTTAAAAAAACGTCCTAAAACGGCCACGATGGGACCGCAACGCGTTAACCTTTCGAGTACCGGGGACCTTTCGCCGATCAAAACCACCATGACTTCTTTCGAGCAGAAAACGGATATTCGTAATAAATTTCCTTCTGCGTTATCAAAAAAATCCCACTTCAAGGTAGGTCTGCGAATGTTTACAGATTTTGTTGAGTACATTAACTTCTTATTCGAAACATTCTAAGGTTGCGTCTTCGCAAATTGTAGGTCCTCGTTGAACAAAGATCCGGTACGTGAAGGGTCAAGGTCATGAGAAACGACTCAGTCGGTAACCAAAATCTGTCATGAATGCGATTCGGAGACCGTAGACTTTTCGGGGAAAGGCAAAGCATTAGTGCATGTACAATTTAATACGTCCGACGATGCTTCCGTTTTGTCCGAAACGTCAACCGGTTTTAAACGGCATTGATTCGAAAAATGCATCTGTCTCTCTCGCACTCACGTGGCACTTTGTACGTCTTTCACATGACCTTAATGCGCGCGATCCTGTTGTGAATTTGTATCTCGCACAATATTCTCTAACGGGGCATTGTCGTTTCCGCGATAACCTCGCGCCGTCGAAGAGTAAAGTCGCTCAAACAAAAAAAAAAAGAAAAAGAAGTCCTAAAACGTCCACGATGATCCTCTCTTCCTCGCGTGTATTTATAAAGCGTCGAGGAACGACAAGGTAGCGACGCAGAGTTTATTTGAGGAAGTTAGGAGACGAAAGATCCGGCTATTGAGCAACTCGCGGACGAGAAAAGATGTCCGGGTGAAGTTCAGCCGAGGAATACCGACAGTGTACGATTCTTCGTTCGGGGCTTCTCAATTACCGGCGAGACTGTTCTCGGTGAGGGTCGTGCAGGGTCGTCCGTAGCTGCAACACGGTGGAACGCCGCCGGGTAACGAGCTTTCATTTACATCGCAATTAAAAATAAAGAAAAAAATGACGGAAAAAATATTTTGCAGCGCGAGAAATAACATCGAAGTGTGAAATATGTACGATTTTTTTTGTTTCAGAACGTGGGTTCTTTTAACTCCTTCGGGTTATTCTTTTTGGCGTTTATCTTCGAAACGTGCCGATGCCGATGGTAGACTATAAAAAAAATTGAAAAATTATTTTTAGCGCGAGAAATGACATTAAAATACGAAGTACAAAATATTTTTTTTCAAAACTTTGATTCCGTTATCTCCGTCGGGTTATTGTTTTTGGAGATTATCTTCGAAACGTGCCGATGCCGATGGTAGATTATGGTAGACTATAAAAAAAAAAGCGGAGCGATAGTCAGATCGAAGAGTAATTAATCGCACTTTGCATAACAGACGAGCGGACGGCCTAGGAACAGTCAAATCTCTAGCGTATTATCGAACGCTACAGATCGTAACACGTGCCGCGTGCGAGCCATCAGGAAATTGAAATTCGCTCGCGGGGAGGGCAAAAAAGCTTCGCTTATCCGATATCGAAATGTTTGTTCACATGCAATTTTTTGTTGTTACTTTAAAAAAATTATCATCCTACACGTTTTGAAAGCAAATAAGTAATTTTTTTTTAATCATGTTTGCGATACCGGGAAAGAGAGATAAAGTATGAAAGAGCCACACACACGAGTGGGTGTGAGAACCCGTTATCTTATCGCAAATTGACCTACCCGTGGTTTTCCGCCAGCGTCATCGACACACGAAAAGTGCACGCGCGTTAACTGCCGATTGCTCGATGGTCAAGGTGCTTCTTTATACCGTTAGGAACGACAGCCGGGAGGGCAAATTTTTTTATCATTTATATATGTACATGAAGCCGGATAAGATAAAATTCAATCGGTAGAATTTTTCCGACCACGAAAAGTCCGAAAACCTTTTAAACGTTTGCCAATAGTCGAGATAAACTCTTACGCTTAAATATGGTCGACAACCAGGGAACGAAAAAATATGTATCATTAATTTCAGTAATTATTTTTCTTTCTCAATGCCTCGGTTGAGTTTTGTTTCGCGCAAACGCCGATTGCATCGTCCGCTGCTGGTTATTGCCAAACTTATTATTCTCTCTCGTCGAGTTTTATATATTGTAGAGTTCATTACTCGCGCTCGGGGCAAATCGAGCGGTTGAGAGAGAGAAGAGCACAATAATACCGCTCGAAAGTAACCGTTATAGCGAACGTAGGCGGTCACCCGAGTTTCGCCATTGTCTCATTCTCGAGGTCTCTCCGCTGCTGTTCCAGTGCTGTAGTTTTCTTCTTCGAGCGACGCACAGACGAACGCAACGGAGGATAGTTTCGAGACATTACTTATACCTGCCTGCCTGGTCCGTGGGTCGACGGCGCTCCCGAAATCCGTTGAAACCCGGACCTAGCGAAGAAGATTAAGCGGTAGAAGAAACGACGATGAACGGATGCGCGCGCAGAGTGAGGGGCGGGAGGGGGGACTGGACTATTTCGGTAACGGCGCGTCGTAGAATAGAGATTTGCGAACACCGAATCCGAGACTGAGAGAGAGCAAAAGTTAATTAGGATTTGGCTTGAGAACGCACCGGTTGTGGACGTCCAATCGCTCGCCCACAGCACGTGCTCGATTTTATGGGTACAGAGCGAGTCGACTGCTGCAGGGTATCGACGAATGTCTCGAAGCCTCGTTAGCACGACAATTAACATATGAATATGTTTGCAGGTTGTGTGGCTCGGAGACGCTTCGCGTCCTTGCTACGGACTACGATGTTTAGAAACCGGGAATTTAGATTTCCCGAGATTTACCGGAAATAGTCAATTCCGGTCTGAATTTCCGTATTTTTTGGGCGTATGTGGACGTCATACCGGTATGGTGTCACTTCCAGTCCGAAAATGAGATTTTCAAACCGGAAGTGACCCATTTTCGGTGTGACGTCACTTCCTGCCAAAGTATTAAATTCTCAAACCGGAATTGACGTATTTCGGGTATGCTGATGAAACGACGATTAAAAAGAAATATATGTTATATAATTTTTGACGAAATTTTGTTCGCACGCAAAACCATTGAAAATCTGAACTTTTTAAGTACATTGATTCAGAAAAGTCTCTACGAGAAATTGAATTTTTATTTTTATTTTTTTAAATAGAGTAAAGACGCTTTGGACTCAAAGGGTTAACGAGTGCGATAACCCTCCCGCCGACGTCTCGGGTCTGCAATCCCGGAAGCGTAATCGTGCAAAGAGCGTGCCGCCGTAATAAACATAGTTTCGATGTGCTTCGTTCGTCGCTCGTGTCGAAAAACAAAATTGGCTCATGGCCTTTGTCCTCCTCGCTAAGTCGTGCGAGCCCGATGGACCCGTGTCTTTCCCCTTCTATAGCTGTAATTAGCTATTTATATTCGTCATCATACTTATTGTTAATACTCCGGCCGATTTTAATCCGTCTCTTTACAGTATATTAAAACAATATACTTATTGTTAATACTCCGGCCGATTTTAATCCGCGTCCTTTACACTATACTCAATAATATACTTATTGTTAATACGCCGGCCGATTTTAATCCTCGTCTTTACAGCTCGGGCTCTAATCCCATCTACGAGATCTCCCAGCGTCCTTACCGCCCGACTTAACGACGAATTCGAATTGATTTTTTTTTTCTTTCGCCTTTGTCTACGACCAGTCCAGACTTCGAATCTACCTTCGTGAGAAACTCGTCGAGTCTCTCGCGATGCATATTGCCTTGTCACCACTAGCGGAGGTATTGATAATTTTTTTTCCTACCGATAAGTCTAGCATGCAGTCAATCATTGTCTACGCTATATGTGTGCTTCAGCCTCGAGAGTGCCAAAGTCTGAAAGCCGTCTTTCTTCGATTTTATCGCTACGCCGTAAACATAGATACATCCATATATAGATGTATATTCATGTACTCGTAAGATCGACGTCAAGTCCGCCGACGCAACGTAACCCCTTGCACAATTTATTATGTGTATATTTCGTAATATGTATCGCCTACTTCGAACTTCGATCAAACAAAGATCACGAAAGATTGAGCGACAGTGAGCGCGATAAGGCTCGGTAGCGCCGGCGGCGCGTAGCGCGTTAATCAACAACGGTCGTTAATGGATTTACAGTTCGAACCGATTAAATACCGAGTGTACTTATCAGTAGCCGAACATTTTTTTTTTTTCTTCATCCGGCCAAACAAACGATAGGACAATAAAGATATGTACCGACGATAAACCCACCCGTTTATTCTGATTTCAGTAGCTGAATTCACGCGGGAGTCTCGAGACGAAAGCGGAAGCCAGCAAAAAATGGTAAGTTTCTCCCGAAGTCTTCATCTCGATGTCGTTACCGAATTCGTTGAAATTTTTCTCTTACCGACGTTATTCGTTTTTTCTCTGCACCAGACGGAAATGAACAACAAGGCGCCGACTGAATTGGACACTTTTCTGCCGAAGGACGGTTCCAACCTAAAAGACGGCGCGCTGTCTGCCAAGTGAGTAGCTATAACGACTCTTATCGTTAAATATAGTTTTACGAACTGTTTGTTTTAACCTTGATTGAATCACTTGCCTCCAACTATCGACGCTTTCCTAATTTCCTCTTGACACAGCTGTGCAGGGTAAACATCGATCGGGAATATTGTTCCCTTGTGGCCGGGACGGTGAGGCCGTGAACAGGAGCGTTTTTCATTCACTCGCCGAGCGCTCGGCGCGACTGGGGCGCTCTCTGACGAAAAAAAAAATGCGTGCGCCTCCGGGCCGGAACCCACGCGCGAGCTCTCCGACAGAGGCACGATAATTAGCCTAGCCTAATGTAATTCAATCGCTCGAACGGCGACCGCAACACAGACGGAATACGCAAACATGTTCTCAGATAAGGAAAATAAAAACTTCGCACGGAACATATCCTGCGCGCGTAACTTCGCATACTCGTCTAGCGGTTGAAACTGCACAGCGAAGAAAAGAAAAAAAAAACTCCGTAGGCGAGCTTTGGGAAAGAAACTAGTTACGAATGTGTTACAAGGATGCGCAGCGCGACGGTGCCACGGCAATTACATTGATCTGCGGGTACTCCGTCGTTGTTACCGCTGCGAGTTACCCAGTTCTTCATTGCATAATAATTACACGCACGGTGCTTAATTGAGAGCATCCGACGATGCGCCTAGAGGAATGACGATTTGCAAATCGACGCATCATTAATTACCGCTTGTCTATAGCGGGGCCAACCATTATTTGAGCGCCCGAAGACCTATATACGCAAACGGATCATCGGTCAAGTTTGAACTTTGAGACGATACTTCGATCTACGATTTACAATTTTTTGTTTTTTTTTTTAATTTTTTCTTACCGTCGGAAAATTACTCAGACGATAATTATTAGCCTGTTCCGTGGCTTCTGTGTACACAGAATGTTAACGCTCCGAGTGAGCTATGCGCGCGCGTCGTTGGTAGGAGAAGCTCGTTGTAAATCTTGTCTGTTCGGGGGGATCGAGCTGAGTCAATATCACCGCGGAGTTGTAGCGTTCATCGAAGCGCAATAATTGCTCGGGTAAACTGACGATATCCCTGTTTGTTTCAGATACAAAGTGCAAGTCACACCTCGCGATGCCGAATTGGGCCAGAACGATCGGAAGGGCTTCGATCCCTTCGTCGAGCGGGTCGTCGACAATCCAACTACGTAAGTTCGCTGGATCCGCGCGGGGAATATTGGAATATTGTCTCCGGTCGTGCGACCGATTAATATCGGGCGACGCGCTAGCGTCTCGACGATAAGTACTTTAAAATTTTTTTTTTTTTTTTCTTCAGGGATTGCGACACCCTGACGCACTTGCTGAAGGCGTCACTCGGTACCGGTATTCTCGCGATGCCGAAAGCCTTCAACAGCGCTGGTTCGCTGCTCGGTATCATCGCTACCATGCTCGTCGCTTTCGTCTGCACCCACTGTGCATACATCCTCGTAAGTCTGTCCTTCGATCTATCGAGACGCACAAGTTCGCCGATAATCCGGAAGGATATTGTTTTTTTTATTAATTATAATGAGTTTATGGGACAAAGCCCTTTTTACATGGGAATTGCATATACAATAGTTTACTTAAAATTATTAGTTTATAATCTCGGATGCAAAAGAATAGCCATCCTAAACGCTTTGCGGAAAATACCGAAAAGCTGATTAACGTCAACTCATTTCCCGAATTCATTTGCCATTCGTATTAATCGGGAGATCTAGCTATCGTGCTAGATCGTAAGAGAAGTCTGAGTCCTAAACACTGTGCTCTTTTTTTTTGTACCTGGGCACGGTGTTCTCAAGGGCCTGTGGACCAGAACACGAAATAAACGTTTCTATCTGTCTATTTATTTATTATAATGAGTATATGGGACAAAGCCCTTTTTTACATAGTAAACTTGCATAGACAAGCGTTATTTGGTTTATGAGATTGCTAACAATAACAAGGTACTAAGCTTTTAAACTTGAGATCCGCAAAAGAAGAGCCGCCCTGAATATTTTACGGGAAAGACCGAAAAGCTGATTAAGACCATTCGAAACACCTCCCTCGCAGTCCATCCCGGGGTCAATCGGCATCAAAAACTGTAATCAACTTTTCTCACGGGTTCTCGTATGTACGGTGAAAAAAAAGTCACATCGAAAGTGGATATCATCTCGGCTTTCGATGAGACTTTTCATTTGATCGTGAATGCCAGAATTCGTGAGAAAAGTTGATTACAGTTTTTATTACCGACCGCGGGATTGCACATGCTCTTGATGTCAGTGAACTCACTCACCATTCGTATCAATCGTGCTATCGTGCTCGTAGTTCTTAAGATAAGTCTGAGTCCTAAACAGCTTGGCATTTCGTGTCGGCCTAGTCGGCACGCGACGCATAAACTACTCAAAAGATCCGAACAATCCACAAATCCATTCAGCACATTGAAAAAGAAAAAAAATATCAGATCCGCGTAACGACGCCTATATTCCAGGTCTGTAGACCGCGAAACGCAGGAACTTATGCTGTACTCGCTCCAAAATATCGATGGCACATGGAGCATTTTTTTTATTGAATTTTTTTTTCCCTTTTCAACAGGTCAAATGCGCCCACGTGCTCTACTACAAAACGAAGAAAACTGAAATGGGCTTCGCCGATGTCGCGGAGGCAGCTTTCGCAAAGGGCCCTGAATGGGGAAGGCGTTTTTCCGCACCGTCGAGGTGAGCCGATGGGCTCGATGGAGGAACTACGTTTCGCCGAGCAGTTGATGTGTTCTCTTCCTGAAAAAAAAATAAATAAAACGTGTCAATTCTTTATTTTCCAGATACCTTATTCAGATCAGCCTGTTCGCTACGTACTTCGGTACCTGCAGTGTATACGCCGTAATCGTCGCAGCAAATCTCCGCCAGATCGCCGAGCACTACACAGGCGGCGAAGTCGACGAGAGACTGTCCATTATTCTTCTCCTCCTCCCGTTGATTTTTCTGAGCTGGATACCGAACTTGAAGTATCTCGCGCCGGTGTCGATGGTCGCTAACGTATTCATGGCCACCGGTCTCGGCATCACGTTCTACTATCTCGTCTGGGAACTACCGCCCATCAACAGCGTACCTCTCGTTGCCCCCATCCAAAGATTTCCGGAATTCTTCAGCATAACGATATTCGCTATGGAAGCTATAGGTGAGTCAATCGTTCTACCGGTTTTTTATTCGTCGAGACAGTTTATGGATAGTTCGATTGAATTTGTGTATTATTTTCTTTGCGCAGGAGTCGTTATGCCACTGGAGAACAACATGAAGACCCCGCAACACTTCGTCGGTATCTGCGGTGTTCTCAACAAGGGCATGTCCGGAGTAACGCTCATCTACATTCTTCTCGGTTTCCTGGGCTACGTCAGATACGGATCCTGCGTCCAGGACAGCATTACCCTTAACTTGCCAACTGAAGAAATGTATGCATTTTTTAAAAGTCGACTTACTGCGAAATACGACACGAGTATTAATCTAATCACGTACATTTGTTCGCAGACCGGCCCAAGTCGTCAAAGTCCTGATAGCCCTGGCGGTTTTCTGCACCTTCGGTCTTCAGTTTTATGTTTGCTTGGACATCGCCTGGACCGGTCTGAAGGAGAGATTCCAGAAGAAGCCCCTTTTAGCCAACTATGTTCTGCGTACCGCTATGGTAACCGGTTCAGGTCGGTCTTCATCTTTTTTTTCCATCCTTTTATTCTGTAGACCATTTTTTTTTTATATGGATTTTTTTGAATATACGTTTCGTCGTGCTTTTTTTTACAGTTCTGCTGGCGGTTGCTGTGCCAACGATCGGACCGTTCATCGGGCTGATAGGCGCCTTCTGTTTCTCAATTCTCGGTCTTCTGATACCGGTCTTCGTCGAGACTGTGACGTACTGGGACGTCGGATTCGGTCCGGGACACTGGGTCGCCATAAAGAACGTAATAATAACGATAGTCGGCCTTTTGGCTCTAGTATTCGGATCCCGGAGTGCGATCATAGATATAATGAAGCTTTACGTTAGTCAGGGTGACGAGGCACTTAACGTTACCAACAAATGCATCGCGCCGGTAATACTGACCGCTACCAAAGTTTTAAATGGGAACTTGACGCTCACACCTTGAATGCTAGGTGGTCCATATTTGTACAAGTTCCTCTAGCTAATCATCGATTATTATCGGCACGTTGTCATGGAAATGTAGATTTATCAGTAGCAAGGAGAAGAAAAATATTTGAGGGTTGCAAGGGACTTTATACCTCCCCAATGATTACGGCACGTTCTAACGCATTTATGAGCACAGGTTGCCTAATATTTTGTTACGTGCATGTTACGGTCTCCGTCGGTAGGGCTCCTCGGGGGCACGTAGATGGACTCTTTTTAATCTTAAATACGAAAACGCTGTCTTCGTACTCATTTTGACACGGCACAAATAACATTATGAAAGTAAATAGCTCTAGCGTCGTTCGACGGTTCGAGCGTCTGCACGAGCGTCCGTCTTGAATCGTGAAAGTTTCATACACACACACACATATATATATATATATATATTTTTTCCTCGTCAGTAAAATCGTTGCTGATATTTTCGTATCCTAAATTCTTCGAGACGATATTCATCGGGCGCGGATGACTCGGCATGCATCTGGCGACAGTATGTGTGCGAGTGTGTTTTATATATGTACAATACTCATGGTACAAAAGGGGATAAAAAAAATAGAAAACAAAATCGAATCGTAATATCAACGAAGCACGGAGTGATTGTAGCGAGCGATTATCTACTCAACACGCGTTCAAAAATGTGAGAATATAAAAAAAAAAAAGAAAATTGCTGTTATATAGACACAAAACGATAATTTCTTATCGGATTTGTAAATATAAATTTTTCTACCATTGTTTTGTTCACTAGAAAAATCTTAGACTATTGTTAGCTTAGAGAGTCCTAAAGAAATTAACGCGATTGTAGGGAGAGCGAATGGCTATGATCTTCGGATGCAAAGGCTTGCTTAGATCTCAAGTTTCATTGAGAAATTATCCATAATAAATTTTAATAAAAAGTAAATAAATGAATTACAAAAAATAGAAAAGGACGACCGCACTCGAAATCACTAAGATCTGTTAACGAATATGGAATTGAGAGATAATGCCCCAAGACAATACATCAGGGAATGTATCAGTATTTGAGACTGTATCCGAATGAAATTATTAATATTCTCCACAAAGGATACACGCCGCCGTAGAGGGAACTTGCTAATCGGGGATTGATGGAGTAAATCGGAAATGTGGATGTATTTTTTGATCATCGTCGTGCGAGTCGACACCGATATGAAAGTAAACGTTGAAAGTAATAGAGAATAATTTTATATTTTCGTTGTATATCAAGATAACGCAATGAAAAGCAATTTATATGTCTAGGCAATACAAATAAAAAAAAACATAATAATGAAAGTACCTTAACATTGTACAGTTATATCTCAATTGTATCGGAGCGCAACCCTGCAACTGTGCGCCCTATATGTGCCCGACACAGATCCTTTCCCACGTGTCAAGTCTATTTTAAATAAAGATTCGTTAAACAAGAGCCCTGACTGTTTGTACATCCGCTCATCTTCGGTCAGCGAAATTCGCCGCTATCGGTTAACAGTAGAAATTACAATAGCGTCTAACCTATTTCTCCAGTGGAGCGTAATTGAGTAATTTTTCGATGAGATCGACGTGGCCGAGGAGCATCCGACGACAGCAGTACCGCTTGAGGCCCAGGGCATCCAGAGCGTCTCTGTTGATATTCCAATAAACGTTAGAACGAAAAAGTACAGCCGGTTTGAGGTTATGTACGAAAGACAAATTACCCCTCGGTGTATTCGGCCTGCAGCAAGCCAAGGTACGCCTCCCACTTGTTGCCGATAACCTTTCCGCAGGTGAAGCACCGAACGGGAATTATCATCTCGCCGGTTGTTGATAAATTAACGGTCTAATCTCGACAAACTCGATGTGTTTAGTTCGGAGTTTACGGAGACACAAGCTCGTAGTATGTGGTAGTATGTTCGTTCTCCGAGCCGAGTCGAGCCAAGTCCGCGATCGAAGCGCTCCACATACGCGGACTGAGCGCTCGTTGCTGGAGGAGAATGCTGGCGGCGACGACGGCAAGCAATATTACTTTTGGTAGTGAACGGAGACACTCTACGGAGTCTCCGGTCAGTGCTGTAGAACGTTAAGGTAGCTCGTACGTAATTGCGAACATTGAGAATGTCTCGCAAGGGAGTAAACTCATTGATTAATTAAAGCGCGTTAATCGCGGCGTACGGCGCACCTCGTAGCGGCGATCGAATAGCCCCGTGAAGAATACTCAACGCTCCCGCAAATACCCGCGATGAAATTGTAAATTTATACTTACGCTCCTGTTTTTGAAAATAGAAAAGACAGAGAGCCCCGAGAGCTTGAGTGAGCGCAGCCGCACGTCCGAGCAGACTGCCAGGGGCCGATCACTTATGTGACATGGCGTCCGGGTAGGAAGAAAGTTGACTGTTAAATAAGCGTTAATGTTGTTTTTATGACATTGACCAAGCTTAAAGGAAATCTCGGAGGGCCCGAATTTACCACAGACACCGGCATTGATGGTAATGCATGCGAGGAAACCACAAAGGATCAGCGATGGGTAGGGTTTCCGAAGTCAAATACAAGCCCCCGTGGAAATCACTGACACGACCAACCTCACTCACACCTCAGCTCTCTTCCGTGTCGTCCTCCTCATCGTTGTCGCCTTCCCCGTCGTTCCCGATGTTCAACCGTTCGTTCGATCGACATCAAAATAATCCGAATCCACCTCGATACATCTATCCCTATCCTTATTTCTCCACAAGTTTTTATTCCCAACATCACGAAAGTCGCCCCCCTCGATTCCTCCAACTATCCTCCATTACCAATCTATCCACGAATAATCGTTTCTCGTCTATGCTTTCAGGTACTTCGAAAAGCACCAGGCCCATCCCTATCAGGTAAATATCGCTGTAGCTGTCGCGGCATCGTTAACGGGAGGAGACTTTTTCACGCTCGAGATCGTTTATATTGCATTGGTTTTTTTTTTCTCCCCCTTTTTTTTCACAACATCAAACTCATGGCAAAACTCTTTCCTTCCTTTCTCCACACACATCTCTGTCTATGTCTCTCCCTTTCTCCCTTACACATAAATGCATCATCAGACTCATTTTTTTTCCATCCTCTTGTTTCATGTCTTTCTTGCCTAACGATCTTTTACACGCTTAATAAATTTTCATCCCTTTGTCATTGTACGTCCATTGTCACGTGCAACATTTGACTTCGAAAGATGATTTTTTTTATTCGTGTATAAGATGTGACACTGATTTTTATTCGTCAAAAATGTCAATGCTTCTGGTAACAGGGTTTCGTGCTTTGCTCGCAAAATATTAATAGTCATCTCGTATAATTGGCAAACTTGTCGATGCGCGGTTCCGTACCCATCGCTACGCGACGCCGTGTTAAATCGCGACCCTGTCAACAATCACAGGAATCAAGAGACGTTTGCCAACGTCTGTGCATCCGCAGTAACAATTGATAAGAAATTCGATGTTTGCCAAGTGGGAGATAAAAAAAAACAAAACATAACCTCACTCTTGAAGAAAATCAATAACCCGCATGTTAATGTTGACTCTGAGGGAGTTTCAACGAGAAAATTAATGTCGATGCGTCGACAGTACAGGATAGTTATTCATTGCAATGAGGAAATGAACTTTTTTTATTTATCTTTTTTTATGTCTAATTGATTCGGCGCGACACGAATGAAGCTCTGCTGTTTCCGTGTTTTCATGGAATTGTTCTAACGGACGTCTCTATATGTTTTTTCCAGAACGCCAAGTACAGCAGTTCTAAGGGTGGCTATTCCTCGACAGGCGCGTCGGCGGACGGTCGTTACGAGGGTCGGATGCGAGATTCGCCGAATGGGAATTCGTACAGTCCGGCGGGAGGCATGGGCATGGGGATGGGTCCGGAGAGAGACAGCCCTCGCAGCTACGCAGCGAAACCCCTTTACAAAAAGGAGAGAGAAAACAGAGACTACAAGTTATCCTCCTCTAGGGACAAGTATTCCGGTAATTATAACATCGGTGCTTTATTTTTCTTCCAAGAGCGAATGATCATATTTCATACATGTATTTGCATACTTTGCTTTTCTTTCCTATCTCTATTACTTGGTCCAAGAGTTGGAATAAAATGTTATAGGCAGGCTAGTAGTTAGGTTTTGGTAGGCAGGGGAGTGTTAATGAACATGTGCTCGTCAGGAGTCTGTTTCAAAGCAACAGATTGATCTGGTGTAGATGCACAGTTCTTGGTCACCTTTGATTTATTTTCTTTTCCACCGTGTTCAAAAGGGTGAAACTCTATGAACAACCGAATTACAGAAAGTATCGAGTATACAAGTCTATAAATTTAAATGGCTATTATCGAAGTAACATGCACGCTGATGGAGTGTTAATAGACACGAACTAATCAGGAGTCTGTTTTAATGTAACAGACTGATATGAGGTTGATGCACAGTTCTTGATCACCTTTGGTCTATTTTTTTTTTCCACCATGTTCTAAAGGCCGAAACTCTATTTACAGTCGAGTTACAAAAAAGTATCGCGTTTATAAACCTATAAATTTATACATTTATATGGCTATTTTTCGAAGTAATAGGCACGATAGTAGAGTGTTAATACACAAGAACTCGTCAGGAGTCTGTTTTAATGCGACAGATCAATGTGGGGTAGATGTACAGTTCTTGGTCACCTTTGGTCTACTTCTTTTCCACTATGTTTATAAGGTCAAAACTCTATGTACAATGGAATTGCAAAAATATATCGGATTTACAAGTCCATTAATTTTTATGGCTGTTCTCGAAGTAATAGGCACGCTAGTGGAGTGTTAATGGACACGGACACATCAGGAGTTTGTTTTAATGTACCAGAACGATCTGGGCTTGCTGCACAGTTCTTGGTTGACTTTGATCTATTTTTGTTCCATCATGTTAAAAAGAATGAAACTCTATGCAAAATGAAATTACAAAAAGGTATCGAGTTTATAAGTATGTAAGATTATATGGCTATTTTCGAAATAATAGATACGCCAGTAGATTGTTAAAAGACACAGACTCACCAAGAGTCTCTTGTACGACGATCTGGGGCAGATGCACAGCTCTTGACGATCTTTGGTCTATTTTTTTTCCATCACGTTGAAAAGGATGCAACTCTGTACAATCGAAGTACACAAAAGCATCGAGTTTATAAGTCTGTAAATTTATGACCATTTTCAATGTAATACTAAACTAAAGTGGTCTTAGACTGGACAGTGATTACTGACGGCATTTACCCTTTGGTTTTTATTCGATTGTACAAGAAAGAATCTGAATGTCAGCTAAAAACATTGTCGCTCGTGCGGGTTTCAGATTGTGCGCGATCTCCAAAGGACAAGAGAAGCCGGGAGAGCAGGGATTCGGAGCACAGGACCAACCACGATAGGAGCGGCGGAGTAGGCGGGGGCGGAGGGGGCACAGGCGGCGAGGTGAGATAGTCCGTTGGAAAAGTTTCAATTTTTTTTTTTTCTTCAAATTCTCAAGCAGCAGGCTCGACGCAGGGCTCGCGTTATTTTTCACTCGAAATAGCGGCAAGATAAGAGTCGCGAGTTTGCCAAGGGCTGCTGGATAATAATGACAATATAGACCGAGCCCTTGTCGGCGGCAAATTCAATTACGTAGATCTGAAAAATAAGAAACAATAATAAAATGTCGCGACTAAAGACATTTTTGCTCTGGCAGATTTTGCATCCCATAAAATTGTCATCTAATTCGTCGAGAGACTCGTCGTCACAGCGAAAGCCAGCACACAATTCCTGTCAGGTGAGTAACGACAAGCACGACTTGCCGTCTTTGCAACAGCCCTGTGATCCAATATTCGAGTCGGTACATGAATTAATATTCGATTATATACGAGAAAGAAAAATGTATAAAGGTACGGGGATATAGAGGGAGAGAGTGATTGAGAAGCTGTGGAAAAGATAGCGTCATCCTACCCTCCCGACGATTCAATTTTCTCGGAAATTTTAGAGCGATATGTTTAGGACAAGCGAGGTGATGAGCGGGGCGGCGGTACCATGGAGAGGACAGCGAGGTTCGGCGACTGGTCCGAGCACATGAGCTCGTCGGGCAAAAAGTATTACTACAACTGCAAGACCGAAGTCTCACAGTGGGAGAAGCCACGCGAATGGATCGTCAGAGCCGACAGTAGACAGCGTCAATCCAATGACTATTCCTCTAGGTCAAGTGAGTGCCCAATGTCCGAATTAAACGAATATTAAAAATATCCGAAGAGTTTTACATTTGCGAGTTAATAACACTTTTGTTTATTTACTTTTCGGACAGGTCACGATAAACATTCCAACTCGCGGTCGAATAGCGGTAACAATACGCGAGATAGCGGCAAGTCTTCGCGGCAATCGTCTGACAAACGCGAGTACTGGGGCTCGTGCAGCGGCAGCAGCGGCGGCAGCAGCAGAGACGAGATATCTGCCCGTGAGCGTGAACGCGAACGCGAAAAGGAACGAGCCGATAGGGAACGCGAGAGGGAGAGAGAATCGTGCAGGGAGGAGGTGGGAGTGGAGCGTCAGGCTCAGGACATGGACATCTCACCGGGTGACTCGACGCCCACCTCGGAAACTTTAACCTCGAGTGCTCACGATCCACTGCCACAAGGACCTGTCCTTCTTGCTACAGGTAGAGAAGATACAACTCTACGTTAACCGATCGAAACCCGATGATCCTTCGATATTTAATCCATAATTTTTCACTGTGATCGCAGCGTTACCTCGACTAACATCACATCCACCCTCGACACCGCAAACACCGGGCAAACTGAGTTCGCCGACGCAACAACAACCGGGCAACAGCAGCGCTCCGGGGCCGCCGGTCTCCCTCGCTAGCCTGCCCAGACTTATATCTCAAATAACCGGAAACAAGGAGCAACCCGACATAACTCCACAGAAGGCACTTCAGACGATACAAACGGCAATTTTTCTATCGCGACAAGTGAGTTTACCCGGTCTGCATTTTCTGGTTTTACCCTTCAAGTACCGGAGACTTTTTGCCGAGAGCAAACGACCATGCATTCTTTTAAGCACAAAAACGATACGGATATTAGTAATACATTTTCTTCTGCGTTATCGAAAAAACAACACTTGAAGGTACGTCTGTAAATTTTTACAGATTTTTTTAGTACATCAACTTGTTATTTGTATCGGTCGAAGATTGCGTCTTGGCAAATTCTAGGTCCTCGTTAAATCCCGTACGTGAAGGGTTAACGTTGTGATGGTCATTATTACCGATTACTGGCAGGTTGTTGTGGGTCGGGCGCGTCGCGCTCTCCCTGTAGACTATAGAATTTGTAAATTTTATTTCTCGACCGGAAATGACGTCATACAGGAAATACGTTACTTCCGGTCAAAAAAATGTAGGGCATTTCCGGTATGACGTTACTTCCGATTGAGAGACGAGGTTCTCAAACAGGAATTGACGTAATTCGGATCGAAAAGTTGGTTTCTTTTTGCCCATTGCGATAGTGCACAGCGCTGGTATGCACCGCATTATTTGGCACGACTCATCGAGACCCACAGAATAATACCAGAATAACATAATAGGAAAATTGTTATGAGGCAGGCAGGAGGGAAGCCGCTAAGGGGATTCGGGAATTTGGAAATTGGGATGAACAAACAACTTTCCAAAATATATATGAGATTATTTTTAGCAGTCCAACACCAGTGGAGAACGGGCCGGTGGCGGGAGCGACGTTATGGCGCCGCTGAAGGTAGACACGACCGGCAACGTAACGAACGAAGGACCGCCAACTCCGACGCATTCGGAATCACAAGACTGCATCGACGCTCGAAAACGTAACGACAGTTTGCACGATTATCGCGCGGCATCGCCGTCGAATCTTGCGTTGTTTTTATTTATTTTTTCCCCGCCTCTCTCCTTCAACAGTGACGAGCCCCGGTGGAGGAAACACCGGTGTTCAAGGTCTGAGCTCGCTGCAGGGACTGAGCAGCCTCGGTTCACTCGCTGCTCTTGGAAACGGCGGCGGTCTTCAAGCTCTGTCGAGAGTTCAACCGCCGCTCACACCTTCCCTAACACCATCCCTTGCTAATCATTATCGGGAAGACTTGACGCAGCACGTGCGCGCATTCCCTGCCGACATCCTAGAAAAGCAGGTCAGTCCATCTGAAATAACCCTTCAACTGTTCATCGATCAATCGAATCTCTCAATATGTTTACTATGTTACTCTCGTTTCTTTTTTTTTTTTTTTAATCTCTAAAAAACCAAAGGCTCAAAAGCTTAGCGAAGAGGCACACACCATGGGCAGTTTACAGTGTACGCGAGTATCCGCCGAACTCAAGACTGCACGATCGATAGTGAGGCTGACAGAAATTCAGGCTACACTACAGGAACAAAGGTGCG
Organism: Exephanes ischioxanthus; assembly: GCA_958510785.1. NCBI lineage: Eukaryota > Metazoa > Arthropoda > Insecta > Hymenoptera > Ichneumonidae > Exephanes > Exephanes ischioxanthus. The sequence continues at coordinate 4,354,135 of OY294017.1, read as the reverse complement.
TAACCGTTCAACAAATATTTTTATAATAAACGGACCGTCGTAATAATGATAATGATGATTAACGTTTTTTTGTTTTTTGTTCTTCAATATTTCAGGATATTATTTCTCCGTCAGCAAATACAAACGCTGGAGGAGTTGAAATCCCAAAATTCCTTCATGTCTGACGATTCTTAGTGTAGGGACTTTATAAAAAAAAAAAATAATAATAATAATTACGACAACCTATAATTAATTCATGCAAACAGAAAAAAAAAAATAAAAATAAAACATAATATTCTCATTAATATTGAATAATTAAGATTGTACCTAAATTATATCATGATAGAAGTGATATGAATAGCGAATGATTGTTCGGGCTGCCCAGAGAGGTTGGGCTGCTTCGCTTGTCAGTCAACGAGTCTTATTATTATTATTATTATTATTAACAATTAATTAGTAAATGCACCTCTCTGGGAAGCGCACGAGGCCTACCCCCATGAAAAAATTGAGAAAAAGCCACAGGCAACGTTAAGTGAACGGTGAAGAGAAACAATGGAAAAAAGGGAAAAAAATCGCATAAGGAAAAGGAAAGGATTGATCCGACTCTGTCGAACTGTATATCTGAATTGTATATCTGAATTGTCCACATTGTCTTGTATTACCTATGTTGTACGTGTCGATGTTTCATATCCCAAGTTTACGCGGCATTTTATCTAGTTGAAACAAGTTTTGTTGTAAATCTCGGAATAAAATTCGTGCCACAAGCGGTAAATTATTGATTGACCTTTGAAACCTCCTGTTTGCGATGATGATTGTATTATTCTCGAGACTACGCACTACCGGTTTCGGTATTTTTTTTTTTTTTTGTTTTGTAATATTTAGTATTTATTGAGCTAATAATAATTATGATACAGTATACGTTTTAACGAACTCTCCATAACTTTTGTGTATCCCCCCCTCTATTCACGCGAATTAGTGACGCATCCAATTAAACGTAAAATATTCGGGATAGTTGGTGTTATGGGATCGTCGAATAATTGATTTAAAACACTTTTTGAAAGTCTGCACGACACTTTGTTGATAATTCTCGAACGACGAGAGGCTAATACATTTCAATGCGCGACGCAGATGCGAGAGCTATTATTTCCCGAGTTTGTTTTTAAGCCTTTTTGTATATTTAATTCTGCAAGGAACTGTCGAGGACTTTGTAATCACAGAAAACGAGATAATTAATGAAAGAAAAAATAAAGTTTGTTTAGTTTTAGTTTTCACAGAAATACACGATTTTTCATCGGCAATTTCAGCCGAAATTACTATCTACAAACTATCGTCTATTACAGTTGTAGCAATAGTAGTATCGATATAGTTAATTATAGTATTGCGGCATGATCCAAAGAATTTTCATCAATACATCACAATTACCCGGGCGATTTCTTGCGCCCTATTTTTTCTTTAACAATTAATCTACAACTTTGTTTCTTTTAATTTTTCATTTTTTTTTATACACTTCGCGGGAAGGATAATTTGCGTGATAAAGTTTTACTGCCACTTATAAAAAATTCTTTGGTTCAGACCTTCGTAATGCCAAGCATATCCTCCCATCTAACGTCTCGATTTAATTTTCTTCTAGCTACGATTTAATCATAAAATGATAAGTCGAAAAGATAATTAAATTCGGGTTCTCCCCCTCCCTACCCTCCCCCGCTCTCCCGCCACTTCCTTCTTAGTATTTTCGTACGACACTAAGAATATAATGATTAATAATACAGGAGAATAATATTCACAATTAATGAATGTAATGACAATTTATGTATGTCCGGATAGCTAGTAATGTTTATACTGAAAAACGGTGCCTCTCAACGTTTTATCTCCGTGACCGAGCTTTCTCAATTTCAAATATACATACGCGCTATAAATGGTGCAGATTGGTTGAGAAACAGCGTGAATCAGTAGTTATTAATTGTAATATCGTACACGTTAATTCTTGTGAGAATTTTTTTTTCTTTTTTTTTTTCTTCCTTTCTAAATGTTATATTTCTCGCACAGCACCCAAAGCATACGATCGACATTCTCTAACATTGTATTTTCATCGATTATGTGCTTTTTTTATTATTATTAAATTACAGTCAGTCATTGAATTTATTTAGTAACAAACGCTCACAAATTTATAAACAAGGCGCTTTATGTACCGCAGTTATGTGGTGGAATCCGTACTTCTTTACTTAACGATAGACAATTTGACGATGGAACATTCGACAAGATGCGGAATATTGGACAAAAAAAAAAAATCTCGAGACAATCCGGAGCAGCGAGATTGCATCTCCAGCGAAGGACTCCTAACAGACGCCCAGTGGCTCTCGCCGTCTGTACGGGTCAACCGCAACGGGCTCGCGAGATCAATCGCCTATATCAATCAATCGTCGAGACGTTTTATTCTAGGCGTTCCATTTAGTTTTGTATTCTCGGTAGTACAGAGACGGTCTACTCAACGGCAGCGGGCGGCGTACGAAAAGAAATAAAAGTTGCAATACGTATTTTCGATAGTAGTAGGTGCTGTTGTGTAACGGTATCTCCGGAATACAGTAGTTAGCTGATCATCTTCAATTAAGGCCATATGCGAGATTTAATACAAAAGTACTGCCTCTCGGGCAGTGATCGATACGAGCATTCGATTAATTTGAATCCACTTTGCCTACTACGTGGACCGGCAATCGTCAACGGGTAACACAGCCTGAACGGATAATGTTCACGTTCCAAAGAACCCCTAAAGCCTTCAGCCCGAAAGATGTGTCCCTGTTTGCCCTACGAGTTACTACAAACTCTTGTTTTTTTTCTTCTTTTTTTTCGATCTCTTTCCGACATTTTGTAATCTCTTCATTCCTCTCGGCCTTTTCATTTTTCGTCGTTTAAGCTGCTACAACTATATTTACTTCGTTTTCCGATGGAAATCTGCGTGTAACGCGTTTGTCCCATAAAAAAAAATAATCAGATCGAACAATATCACTCGTCGAACAATTGCACTCTCGCTGCGCGATTTTCCACTGTACGCGTACCTGACGTCTGCTCAAAGATACATTTTTTTTTTTTTCAGAGGATAGTCAACAGTACGAGTAAATTTTGTGTCAAATAATTTGATATAATGAGAAGAAAAATAGTCCGATCTAGAGTCTGCCATTCGGCGTGCTCCCGACGCGGTCACGCTTTAGCAATCCCGCCACGTATCACTCATTCTAATATCGATCGAAACACGCAACGTTATTATATACCTTTAATCCTAACAAAAAATGGCATTCAGTTTGTCTCTTATAGAATTATCTTCCTTCGTGTTTTTTTTCTCTTTTTTTTTATAAAAAAAATATAAAATTTCGACTACTCAATACAAACGCTCGGTAATCGGTGTCTCTTTGTACTATCCCGAATGCCATTTTTATGTATTTTTACATTGTTGGTGTTTTTTTTTTTTTGTATTTTTTTGTATGTTTTCTTTTTGTAATTTTTTTTTCTTTTTCTTTTTTTAAAATCATTTCCGCGGGGGTTCCGACGCTCCGTGAATCCGACACGATCGCGCGAAAACCCCGTGGGAAAGGGCCCTAACTAAAATAAAATATTACATTTTTGTTCGGAATTCTAATTAATCTTTAATGGTAAAGTACGACTGATATAGCCACGTGACGAACCTCGCAACAATTACGAATCTAAGCTCTTTCACCGCCCTCCCGCCGCAACAAACGTTCTGGCCTCTGCTTAGAAAAAATTTCGAAATCCACATGTCGTTATAGATACATTGTACACGAGCGGGATGTCGCGGAGACATCTCCGTATTTATTTCTTTTTATCCCGTCGCTGTTTTCATTAACGATCGATTATTGCGAAATAAATAATCGGTGGATGAAGCTAGTTATTTCTCACGGGTTAAACGAGCTTCCGGTCCACCACGGCGTACTTGTCGCGAGTTCAGTGAGAGGCCTATACTTACCTGGGCACATCTCTCCGCTCCTTCGTCAAGGAGCCTCCTCCATCGTCCGCGTCCCTCCGATTCCTCGCCGGACTCGCCGATTAACTCGATCACGCGCTGGTATATTGGAAAACTCTAACTACCAGCCCAAGCCTGGTACAATGTCATCTCTCGAGTCCGTCCTCCTTTTACTATTGTATTATCTAAATAATTAATAATTTACAGTCCTCTTGTATTATCGAACACAAGCATGGTCGTATTCGAGCACAGTCCGTTCAGCCGTTTTTTTTTTTCCTTGTAACCTGCACACCAGCACGCGTTCGGACACGCGCAGGGAAAAAGCACACACGCGCGGGACGGTAGAGTGTCGACGTGTGCTCACTCGGCTCTGTGCAACCTCTATCGCTGTGGCATTCTCCTGACGGCCTTCTTTATTTTCCTGGCCGTTGCCGGTTGTGGAGTTGCGCTGGAGAGGTAAAAAAACAATCGCCCATAAATACTCGGTCGATGAGACAAAAAAAAAAAACAAAAAAAAATAGGCGCCTCGATACTCACTTGAAGACAGTTGGTGCAGTGCCGCCGGTGAAGTTGAACGATGGCCGTGTATTAGGATCGAAGGCGATGGCTGGAGAGGCCGAGGGGGCGTTGAAGTTGAAGCCGCTCGAGGGTGCGCTGGCTGGCCGGGACTGTGAAATTAAACGACATGATAATTATTTGACAATCGATAAATATCGCTAAATGACGAAAATGAAAAAAAAAAAAAAAAAAATCTCACCATGCTTCCGCCAAAGTTGAAGCCTTCGGAGTTAGCCGGAGCAGGTGCCGAAGCTCCGAAATTGAATCCGGTCGAAGAAGCGGGTTGGCTCGGAAGAAAATTGTTGGCGGGCTGCGTTTGCCCCACGCTCGGTGTGGTTTGCTGCTGAGCGCCGAACATGTTCGGGATCCCCGTCGAGACTTGACCGAACGCCGGTGGTGTCGGTTTACCGCGGCAGTCGGCCGTGGAGATGAACGCGAACGGCGATGGCGTAGGATTGATACTGGCCGGTGTGCCGAAAGTTCCGCCCGCGCTCGCTCCGCCGCTCGCGAAACACTCGCTCGGCTGTTGCGCGCCGATGCCGGGGGCGCCGCCGAACGGGAAAATTGGCTTGGCGGCCGAATTGTCGGAAGTTCCACCGGCCGAAAAACTGAAGCTTCCGGTCGCGGGTGTCGGAGTTGGCTGGGGCGCGGATGCCCCGAAGGTGAACAGGACCGTGCTCGTGGGCGTCGCTGAGGCGTCGGTTTTACCGGCAGCGAAGATACTCGGCGTCTCGGTGGCGGGTGTTCCGAAGCTCGGGACCGAGCTGTTGCCGAAGACCGGTGTGGTCGACGAACCGAAGAGCGGCTGTTGAGAAGCCGCGGCCGGTTGACCGAAAGCCGGCGAGGGCGAGTTGAAGATCGGATTGCCCGCTGGCTTGTCGTTGCACTCGAAAGCCGCCGTCGGTTTGTTCTCCGCGCTGCCGAACATCGTATTCTGCTTCTCGACGGCTCCGAACGCCGACGGTTTCTTGGCGTCGGGCATACCGAAGAAAGACGAGCTGTTGTTCGCCGTAGCTCCGAACGGAGGACAGGCCGTTGATTTCGCCTCGATCGTCGAGTCACCGAGCGACGGGGACGGCGAGGGTGTCGAACTGGGTGCAGCAGCGCCGAAGGGCGTAACCATCGATCCTCCTGTACCGATACCAAAATTACTCATCGCCGATTGTTTGTTCTCAGGATTCAGAGTCGTCCCGCTTGTTTTTTGACCTATCGAAAAGGTGGAAGACGCAGCCGGTGGCTGAGCGCTCATCGATGCCTCCCCGAAAGCCGGAGCGACCGCGGCCTGCGATCTCAGTTTCGAATTTGGCTCGGAGAACGTGAAGGACGGCCGAGTCTCGGTAGAGAAAGCTGTGCTCGCCGTCGCTGCGAGACTCGCGCTGGTACTCGCCAATGTGGAAGTCATCGTTGCCGGTTGTTTGTCGACTCTGGCAGTCTCGTTGCCGCTCGTCTGGGACACATCGCTCCCGAAAGCCGTCGACTTCGCGGCTGATTTGTCGCTCGTCGCGCCAACGAAGCTCGCGTTCGAGGCACCAGCGCTGGATTCTTTGCCCTCCGCGCCGAGGATCGGGTTGGGTTTGCCGTTGCCGATGTTCGAAGAACCGCCGAAAATCGTGTCTTTCACGTCGGAAGCGATCTGCGAGCTGACGGATTTTGGCAAGCCGAACGTAAATGTTTCCTTCTTGTCTTGACTGCCCGAGGAAGTCTTCGAGGCGCCGGATGTTTCGCTGGAGTTCGACTTGGCGTTACCGTCGAATTTGAATTCACCGACCTCGGGACTCTTGGGCGAAGCGAACACGAATCCCGTTGGTTTTTCTCCGACGGTCGATGAGCCTTTGGTTTTCTCGGCATCGCTGGTCGGTATGCCGAAGGTGAACTTACCACCGATCGCGTTAGCCTCGACGACCGGAGCTTTGACGCCGAATGTGAAACCGTTCGACGAGCCCGTCTCGGACTTGCTCGAGTTCTGCGCGTTCGTTGGTATGCCGAACGAGAAATTTGATTTCGGGACTTTCGGTGCAGCTCCCGGCTTGAGACCACCGCAGGCTACGCACTCGGTTACCTCGGCTTTGTTCTGCAGCATGCACGAGTCGCATGACCACACACCCTCGGGCTGCTTGAATTTGTCACCCCAACCGGAAGTCGTCGTGGATTTCGGAGACGTCGCTGATGCGGCGTTAGAGCTACCGGGCTTCGGATTTGAGCAGCACACGCAGGAACTCGCGCCATCGTTGTTCCTGACCATGCACGACGAGCACTCCCACGAACTCGTCGGTGGTTTGAATTTTTCCATGAGATCGGAACTCGTTGCCGTCTGCGACGGTGATTTGTTCGATTTTTCGTTCGCGCTGGCGTCGGTACTCGATTTCTTCGGGCCGACGTTGAGAGAGCTCGGCTTGGAGGCGTTGCAGCAGGGACACGTTATGATGGTGCAGGGATTTCTCAGCATACACCCGGAGCACTCCCAGGAACCCTCGGCCGGCTTGAATTTGTCCATCAGATCGAACTTCGCTGAGGACAAACTCGGCGTCGAGCCGACTGTGTTGCTCGACGGAGCTGTGTTGTTTGGCTTGGGCGTTGCGCACGATACGCAGACGTGGTCCGTCTGTTTGTTCCTCACGAGGCAGGACGAACACTCCCATTGATTGGTGCTCATTTTGAATTGGGAACCGAAACAGTCGGCGCTCGAGACGATGCTGCGAGGCTGCTGTGCGGCGGCGGTTCCGACGTTGCTCGACACCGTGCCGGACTGAGGTGAGAGTTTCTTCCTCGTGGAACTCGGCTTCGAAGCCTTGCAAGCGACGCAGACCCTCTCGCTCCAGTCGTTCTTTATGTAGCACTCGGCGCATTCCCAGATATTAACGAGGGACCTCGAGAGACTCGCGCTCGAGGACGTTCGCGGACTGGATTTTTCCGACGCGGATCCGAGCTCGGATACCTCGCCGGCGCGGCTCTTTCCTCCGAGGATATCCATCACGCTTCCGGATTTAAGTTCAAAGCTCTCAGCGATAGGATTTTCAGTGATTTTGCTGCTCGTCTCCTTCTCAGGCCTCGTCTTGGTTTTTAATCGCGGAGCGGTCGAAGAACCGGTCCACATGAAGTTCGTCGCGGCTCCGTCGGCGCTGCTTATGCTGGAACCGACGAGCGAATCCGGAACGCTCATCGTCGTCGCGGACGAAGCGTTGAACTCCCGACTGTCGTCCTTGCCCTCGGCGTTTATCGGTTTGCTGAAGCTGAAGTTGTTTATCGACTTGAGATTCCAAGCAGACTCGCTCATTTTTATCGGACTCGCGAATTTGTAGCCGGTGTTTCCGGTGTCCTTCTCCTTCGCTACGCTCGTCGATTCGCGGCTCGAGGGTTTAGTGTACTTCGGCAGTGGCTCGAAGCTCGGCAACGAAGTTATGTCCAGCGAGATTCGCGGTAAATTCAAACTTGGAGCCGGTGCCTCCTCGTCGGCGTTCTTCTTCGACTTTGATCGCAATTTACCGTGGAACTTTGGATCCTGATCGACCTCGGTTCTGAGGTGATAATCCTCGCCGCCCGCTGGTCTCGACGTCGCGTTCGCCGAAGAGACCGGCGGTGGTCCGCTCATCGCCGAGACGATCTTACGCGCGGCGACTGTCGTGTCCTGCAATTTTTGTCGTCTGCGGAGTTTGAGCATTTCCGGAACTGTCGGGACGGCGAGCTCTCTCGTCAAGTGACGAAGTCCCACTCGGGCTGTCGGTCCGGCGACTTGCTCCTCCCTCGATCTTTTCCTCCCGCCGATCGTGCTCGTGTCGCCTTTCTTCACGGGTATCTTCTTCGCGTCCGATATCGGCGACGAAAAGTACTCCATCGCTTCGAGTATCCTCTTTGCTGTTTGACTCATACCCGAGGCATCGATGCACTCCGAATTCGAGGGCTTCACTTGGACGCTCGTTCTGCGGGGCACCTTCAATTGGAACTCGTTCGTACTGTTGAAGAGCGAACGACTCCGTTTGTAGTGGCCGAGAGCGTTCGCACCTCCGAACGTGACGTTCCCGCTGTAGAACGGCGACGAGAGCGAGGATGCACGGTCGAGGGTGTTGTTCGCGATCGAGGCGTTGAAACTTGGCCTTCGACTGCTCAGGGACTCTCTGCTGTTGCCGTCGAGGAAGAGACATCGCGGCGACTGCAGATGATTGGCTGTAACGAGACGAGCAATAGACGCAATTAGAGATATCACATGGAGATACAATCGAAGCAGAGTCTACGAATATGTTTAAAAATAAAATTGATTTGTATATTTTTACGTGAAGAGCAATGTATAGAAGCAGATGTGAAAAGTTAAAACTTATATTCTGTATATAAATAATAATATTAATAATAATACGGTTAACGTAACAAAAAAAGTTTCTTAAAGGCACACGCGTTGTTTTTATTGCCCTGAAGCCACAAAGTGACACTTACTAAACGCGAGCTTGTCGTCCATCAGCCTCTTTCTGCTGGCCATGTTTGCGTGATAAGCGGTGCTCATCGCACCCTCCTGTCTGTTAGTTTGAGGAATTAGAGAACTGCAGCCGCTGGTGCTCTCGCTGCTCTCCGAATTGTCGTCTGCGCCGTTCGCCGCCCCGTTGTTTTCCGACGGCATGAGACAATTCAAATCGGCCCTCTGTATATTCGAGTTTCTCATGTCCGTCTGCACGGCGGGCGTCGATGAGATGAACCTGCCGATTCCGCTGGGACCGGCCATCGAAGGTTCGAGAAAATCTTGTTCCTGTAAAAAAAAAAAGAAAATTAAATATAAAAATGTACTGCGCTCACCTTTCGCAATCCAGGCTACCATAAATATTATTGTACATTATTATTATTTTTATTATTATCAATCTTTACAGAAAGGAAGTGCAACACTTGTAAAATCTGCATCTTGTTAACTGAATACATTTCTCTTTTGTTGCAACTTCTTGTAAATTCCTATAAATTCTTGTAAATTATTATAAATTTGGTGTCAACATATATAATTATGATTTCGTGTAAATTCGTTTACTGATTCCGAAAATGATAGAAAAAAAAAACAAACATCTGTAAATAAATGTCATTACAATTCTGTATAGTTCTAGATCGCTATAGATCCGTAAATTTCTAATAATAATAATAAAATGTTTGCCGTCTTTGCCCTGTCGGAAAGACAAGACTGTCCCTGCCATCCGAGCGGCGAGTCCCAGACGTTTCTCTTATATCCCCTCACCGATTCATTGGCGCGCGAGAAAGGATCCTTGCGCGAATCGTTGTCATTTGATGAGTATCTTTCCCTGGGACGAATGAAGAATGTTCCCGGCGGGTGAGTCACGTCCATGCGGATTCTGGGACGCTTGGTCGGCGGCTGCTGCACCTCCTCCTCCATCTCCGCCTCTTCCGAATTCTCTCCGTCGCAAGCAGTCGCGTCTCCGTTGTCCTGGGACGCATTGAACCACTTGCTTATCCAAGATCTTTGTGGTATGAAATCCGTTACTTTGTTTGCCATTTTCTTGACAAATGACTGAAATAAGACGGAAAAAAAAAAAAGAAATGATGAGTTTGACGTTCGGCGTTGAATCGAGCTGCGGCGCGAAATCGAGTCTTCGGAGTGGCCTCTCTACGGAGAGGAGGGAACTCGGGGAAACGGGAAAGGTTAAGCGAGGGACTCACGTAATCGTTGGCATTGGCTTCGTGAAAGATCGAAAATTCGGACAAATCATCGGGACAGGTGAATGCGCCTCCCGTGTTCGGCGTGCGTTATCGGGAGCTCCGTCTCGATTCTTCGACAACGTTAGTTTATCTATTTCGGGAGAGAGTTCGCGCTCGATTAAAAGATCTCGTCGATGAATCTTCGGTCGTACGCTCGGCGATGGGCCCGGAGTGTGTTCGTCGAGGCCAACGTGTGTGCGCGCGCGAGACGCACAGGTGCACGACGAGACGTACGAGAGAGCGATGCGGGAGCGAGAAGGAGGGCCGGGATTATATATCGCAGGAGGTCTCCGTGCCGATAGTCCGAAGACGGGAAAAAAAAAAAAACTACTCACGTTGTTTGCGTCGTAGGGCTTCCCGCCGTACGCGCGTCTCCCTAACGAATTGTTGCTTCGCTTTGCCATAGTCCGCACAATTTTTGAATTGTTAAATAATATAACACCGTTTCTTTTAAACCTCTCGTAGCATCACAATTTTCACTTCTGGCCGAAGACGTTCAACCACACACCGTAGGACGATCGTGATACTATGAGCGACCACGAGAGAAAATATGGCCGACCCGCGGGGTTCGAAGGCACACGAGTGTGCACGGAGAGCACGGGAGCACCGCCAGGGCGCTAGTCGACTACGATTATTCCTATGGATCTCCACACCCAAGGGCCACTTGGTGTCGACGTTGATCCCCGCGCGACTTTTGTTTCTTCTTTTCGTTTTTTTTTCCTTTCTTTTTTTTTATGCTAGTAAGTACAGATACGAGCACGGATAGATTATAAGTGTTGCTATTTTAAACGGTGAGCTATCGAGTAGTGCACTCGATCGGGAATCAGGTGATCGTGGGAATTTTCTTAACCCGCAACGATAATGCAGAACACAGCGGCCGACTGTACCGAAGAAGGGAACGAGGATTTCCGAGAGATGGCGCTTTTCTTCCCGCGTACGACACAACGGTTTGTAACGATCCGTGTAGGCTGTCGTGGCCTCAAGGCATAAAACCTCGACATAAAATCAAAAGTTCGGCCGAAAGTTACGTCATACGGTAAATACGTTGCTTCCGGTTTGAAAATTTTATTTTTAACTTACATTTTATTTTGAAATTAGGTTTTCAAACCGGTAGTTACGTAATTGTGGTGTGACATCTTTTTGGTCGAAAAATGAAATTTTTAAACCGGAAGTGACTTAATTCCGGTATTCTGTCACTCCCGGTCGAATAATGAAATTTTCAAACCGGAAGTGACTTATTTGCGACGCGGCGTCACTTCCGGTCGAATAATGAGATTCTCAATCCGGAAGTGCCGTATTTCCGGTATGACGTCACTTCCGGTCGAAGAATGAGATTCTCAATCCGGAAGTGATGTATTTCCGGTAAGACATCACTTTTGGTCGAAGAATGAATATAGCCAGCGACGAAACGGATAAATTAAGGCACACACAGAATGGGTGGAAGGTAAGAAGGTGAAGAGTGTTGTCGAATCAGCGCGACAATCCGATTCAAGATTCGTTTTAGATTCGTTCCGAGCGTGTAGTACCGACTTCTCCCACACCTGTTTTTCTCTCCCTCTCCAAGGTTCGCCGACGAAACTTGAAAGCAGTGACTCGCAGACGGGCTACATTCCCCCGGGCATTATCTCGTCTCGATCGATTTAACGCGCGTCGGTTAATTTAACAAGGTGAAACTACCTCATTTCTCTACAGATTCACTCTGCGTATCTTGTACATTCTCCCTGGGGAAACAACAATTTATTATAATTTACTACAATGTGTGCAGTAGATTTTGTCACCTGTCGATACCGGCTACGGACGAATAGTCTCGAATCCACTGATTTATCGCCATTTATCGTTAAATTCCGTTTAATTCGCTTCACCGGTTATTCACCGGAGAAAGCTGATCCGGGGTGGCTAAAATTTACCCGGTTGTCGACCCGGCGGGTGACTCACGTGGCGAACTCAAACAAATTTCACCGTGTGAATCACTTAACCGGTTGAGAAAAAAAAAAATATCATCAATCTCGGGCATTTACTGCCGAAGCAAATCTTCAAAATTTGTCCCGATCTGCAACATAAAATTGAAATGAACGGATTAACAGATTTACCGAAGACTAAATGCTTGGCTAACGGAACCGCTGGTTCGTCGATAAATTAATCGATGTACGGAGATTAGTTTAATCGCCTCCTCGGATAATATGTATCCTTCAAACTCGAATATAATATAATATACCTATTTAATTTACACGGTCCCGTAAGTTCCGACCGACACATTAGGCCATCCATCGGAGCCTAGATAATTATTAAAGGAAGTATTTACGATCGGGTACGCGAGGTTGAGTGGTAAAAGGCACAAGGCGTTACTCACCTTCTCAGCCCCGTTATTTAATCGCTCAATTGTCCACGCACAATGTGCAATCGACAATTGCGACGGTGACGTAGACTCTCCGAAAGGAGCGAGGGACCTACTTATGCGAGCTTGGAAACTTTGACCTGGAAATCCTCGGGAACGTATCAACAGACGAAAAATTCGCTCTCCCGCCGGGTCTCCTCGCTCGCCGAGACGGGATCTACCGGATCGACGCGCCGAGGGCATCGACATATTTGACACCCGAAATATTAGTCCCGAGTCCTCGTGCATGCGAGTGTGCGGTCAAATAAAATTGCCAACTCGTCGGTACGCAGCTCGGCGTCGCGCATACGTAAGATGATACGCGCACGCAATAATTATTCCACGGGCAATCGTGGAGTACAGTTCCTGATTATGTTCTCGGTACATTGAGCTTCCTCTTGAAACTGGTTTAGCGGTATATATACTCGGATACAGCCAATATCCGAGAGAGTTCCGCACGGCATGCAAAGCATCACGAGCGAATGGCCTCCGCTATTGACCTGCTAAGCTTACGCCGTACAGCATAGCTGGAGCGATCACGCCCGGTGGGAAATTAAATCTGCAACAAGACAACGTGAAATTATCCTACCGATGATTTCATTTTCGATCGAATTTGAGCTTCCTGGAAACGGGATTAGCGGTTCACATACTTGGATGCAGCAAATATCCGAGAACTTTGCACGGCACGCAGTAAAAAAATGCGTACCTTTTTGCAACAACTTATTGTCCACAAAAGTCCACAATTTTTGTATTTGTTCATTTTCCGATCATATCATCCGGCTCTAGTTTTACAAATAAAAGTACAAAATAAAACATTTCATGACACGTGAAATTTACTAGTTCATGCGATAGGCACACTTGTACTGATCGGTAATCTTTTTGGTTTTTTTTTTTGTTTCTGATAAGTAGAACGTGTGGAATCCTGATCGGAGTCGCAGGACCTTTCTTCAGTGTTCGATTTGAAACCGCTTAGCACCCTCAATTTATTTTTATTGTACTCGAAAAAATTTTCAGAGAACCTGCAAGTATCAATAAATAAGTGGAAAAAAGAACGACGTTGAGATATTTTATAAAACCTATGCATTTTGTCCTCAGTTCTCGGTTTTTGAGACATTATTCTAGTCTAAAGTAGAAGACTGTCTTAAACTTACGCCGTACAGAATAGCTGGAGCGATGACGCTCGGTGGGAAATCAAACCTCCAACAAACCAACGTACAATGACCGCACCGATGATTTAATTTTCGATCGAATTTGGTCTTCCTGGAAACGGGTTTAACCGTACACATACTCGGATACAGCCAATAATATCCGGGAGAGTTCCGCAAGGCGTGCAAAGCATCACGAGCGAATGGCCTCCGCTATTGACCTGTTAAGCTTACACCATACAGAATAGCTGGCGCGATGACGCACGGTCGGAAATTAAATCTGCAACAAAAAACGTACAATGACCCTAATGATTTCATTTTCGATCGAATTCGAGCTTCCTGGAACTGCGGGGTTTTTTTTTCGTGGGGAATTTTTTTTTTTTTTGCATAACGGTGAAAAGAAAGCATCCGGAATAATTGTTTGGACGAGTCTCATACCGCGAAAAGCATCGTGAGAATAGTAGGAATGACGCGGGTTCGATACTTACGTGCCGCTAAAGAGAAAGCTGGTCGCTCTCCGGCAAAGTCTCTTCTCACAGTCGCAACGATGCTCACGGCGGGCTCGTGGAAGGCTCGTTGTCGACTCGATGCAATACTCGCACGTCGTGCGTTCTTCTTATTCTTCGTAGGCGCCTCAGCGGCCGAGATCCGGCCGTTTCTACAGAAGTGGTATTTTCTCGACGACATCGCACCTACATTGCTGGAACACAATCGTTCGATGGATATTATTAATGCGAATAGCGTAATGATTCTCCGTTGCTGGTGGGCTGAGGCGTGGGGGGGAACCGAAATTCGAGGACATTGGGTCACGTAGCGTTAAGTCGGCATTCCGAGGGGGTGAGTAGCTAATGCCGAAACGATCGGCGATACAGGTGATAGAGACAATAACGGCAAGTGCCTCGGCTACATCGTTAAATCGGTCGTTGGCCATGTATTGATTGTAATCGTTACCACGGAGCGACGATAGGAAGACCGTGCCGAGATCCAATAGTCGATAACCAATGAAAGTTAATTTGGACTTTGGATAAACCGAAACGAAAATGTAAATGCTAATAAGCCGAAGCGAGAATTGAGCAGCAAATGCGGAAATAAAAAGATACAGAAATTAAGCTACGGTAGAAATACAATCGAATGGAAAATAAAATAAAAATATACGAAGGACGTTAACATGGTGGCCGCGGTCAGGGAAAACCGGGAAAACCGGGAAAAGTCAGGGAAAAAAAATATTGGTCAGGGATTCAGGGAAAAGTCAGGGAATTTCAAAATTGGTCAGGGATTCAGGGAAAAGTCAGGGAATTTCAAAATTGGTCAGGGAAAAAGTAAATTGTCGCTGGACCTTCTATAAATATATACGAAGTACATAAAAGGGAGCCTTAAAAAAAATTGGGAACATTAAAAAAAAAAAAAAAAGAACTAAATATTAATACCAATAATTAGGCATTTTCATTTCGATAATTAATTTTTTTTTAAATAGAGAACCTCATAAGTTTGGTCAGGGAAAATTTTTTATTGGTCAGTGAAAAGTCAGGGTAAAGTCAGGGAATTTTTTTCCGGGGAAAAAACGGCCACCATGGTTAAGTTGAATCGAAGGAACAAGTCGATAAATTGGGAATCGAGAAATAAATAAGAGGATCCTATTTGACCGTGTCGAGATTCAATAGTCGATAACCAAAGGAGGTTAATTTGGACTTTGGATAAAGCGATACGAACATTATAAGGCTAATAGCTAATAAGCCAAAGCGAGGACGAACCGCACGTCGAGCAAAAATAAAAGAAGAGCAAGAAAAATAAAAAGATACAATAGTAAAGTTAAAGTCGAAATACAATCGAATGGAAAATTATATGAAAATACACGAGAGACATTATAAATTGCACGGAAGAAATAACTCGATAAATGGGAAAGCGAGAAATAAACAGGAGGATCCCTGTGTGTTGACTGCTCATAGTACTATTGTGTACTACGACCAAGTGCGGTATGTGGGTCACGAAACCGAGTTGTCGCGGCGTATCACTTGAATGGAATAGCGACACGGCGAACCTTTCACCAAAATTGAATTTCCCCACTTGACTCGAGCTCCTCGACCCGTGCTTGTTTAAATAAATTAACGTTGCGGGTTTGTCAATAGCGTGTGTATCTCTGCGGACGCAATTACACGTTTGTTACATCTGATCTCGGCGGTGAGAAACAAACGATTGAAGAGCCCGCAACAATAACGAGAACCGCCGGCAAGCAATTCTTCTATTATACGCGATTCGACGTCCTCGAATTCGATACGACGATCGATGTCAAAGCCGAGCGGTGTCCTAATTATTAATTAGACAGAAACGGTGTCGCGTAGAAAGTACTCGTGAATAGTAACTGGATCTTGATCCTCCGACCTTGGAAATGTCGTTAAAACGACTCGACGGTTGGAAATTGGACGAGAATCAAAAGTAGGTGTTAATCGGGTCGGATGAATGACAGATAACAATTGGCAACATTATAACGAAAAACCCCGGCAGACAATTCTTCTATTACACGCTATTCGACGTCCTCGAATTCGATTCAACAATCCATGTCAAAAACAGGCGTTGTCCTAATTAATAATTAGATAGAAGCAGCGTCGCGTTAAAAGCACTCGTGAATAGTAACTGGATCTTGATCCTGCGACCTTCGAAACGTCGTTAAAACGGCTCGACGCATGTAAATGGGACGAGAAACGAAACGAGGTATTAATCGGGTCGGCTCGAATAACAACTAATAATCGGCAACAATAACGAGAATCCCCGGTAAAAAATGCTTCTATTATACGCGATTTGATGTCCTCTGATTCGATACGACAATCGATGTCAAAGCCGCGCGGTATCCTAACTACTAATTAGACAGAAAGAGCGTCGCGTAGAAAGCAGTCGTAAACAGTAACTGGATTTTGATCCTCTGGCCTTTGAACCGTCGTTACAAAGACTCGACAGTTGGAAATTGGACTAAATGAAAACGAGGTCTTAATTGGGTCAGATCGAATAACAAATAACAATCGGCACAACAACAACAACCCCCGGCAAACAATTCTACTTGATTCGATCCAACAATCGATGTCAAAGCCGAGCGGTATCCTAACTACTAATTAGACAGAAACAGCGTCGCGTAGAAAGCACTCGTGAATAGTAACTGGATCTTGATCCTCCAACCTTCGAAACGTCGTTAAAACGACCCGACGGTTGGAAATTGGACGAGAAACAAGACGAGGTCTTAATTGGATCAGATCGAATGACAAATAACGATCGGCAACAATGACGACAACCCCCGACAAACAATTCTATCATACCCGATGCGATACGACAATCGATGTCACAGCAGAGCCGTATCCTAATTACTAATTAGACAGAAACAGCGTTGCGTAGAAAGTCCCCGTAAACAGTAACTCCATTTTTGATCCTCCAGCCTTTGAACCGTCCTCAAAACGACTCGACGGTTCGAATTTGAA
Source organism: Exephanes ischioxanthus (assembly GCA_958510785.1). NCBI lineage: Eukaryota > Metazoa > Arthropoda > Insecta > Hymenoptera > Ichneumonidae > Exephanes > Exephanes ischioxanthus. The sequence goes on along the minus strand of OY294017.1, from coordinate 4,336,960 downwards.
CGAGAGACAGAACGAGGTGTTAATCGGGTCGGCTCAAATGGCAAATAACAATTGACTCCGGTGGATATTATCACCGAGAATCCGACGAATCTCTCTCGGGGGAACGGAAGAGCGGTCTCGAAGGAGTGGTCATCGGAAGGTATCGCGACGCAACTTGTCCTGAATACCGGGGGCCCCGCTGCCACGGCATTAGATTCGTGGTTGTCGTAGTGAGGACGATAGACTCAGGCGGCTTCGTTGGCATTCGTTGGCCGACGGTGTGCGAGCCTTCGCCACGGCCCGGGACAGTTTTACCCTTCCCCCATGGCGTTACTATGTATGCTGAGGATGGTGTCGGCGGCGAGGCAGAGAGACGCCTGACCGTGGTAGTAGTCGAGAAGGACGGCCGCAGGTGGGGGACCTCGAGAGCGCAACATCTGGACGACTTCCTGTTGGAAGCCAAGCAACTCCGCGCGCCTCGGTGCCTCAGTCTCGAGCGGTCTTGAGGAAACGTCGCTGCGCAACACTCCCTAGAGGGCATGAAATAAGTTTCAATTATCATTTCGGTTTTAATGTAAAGTTTTTTTTTTTTTTTTTTTTTCCCGATCGTCATTAGTACGTAAGAGACAGAAACTGCTCGGCGATGACTCGTTCACGGTGCGCTCGGTGAACCTGTTGCTGTAGGTTTTATTACTCGTACGAGTTAAATCAACGGGCGAATTGAAGAGAAAGAAACAAACTTACTGTCTGCGCGAGTGTTTTATTCGTGATCCGAGTTGCTGGAATACAGTTGAAGACAACGAGATTTAAACGAGGAGTCGTTTTTTTTTGTTTTAATCGCAAGTGCGATGGATCGAAAAAAACGCATCTCCGTCGAACGGCTGTTGTTCCTGCTGATCCTGTCGTCGGTCCTCGCTGTGCAAGGTGCGTCAGATTTTGTTGTCCTTACTGTAACAAGATTGGAGAAATTAATGTGTTAATTTGCGGTCGAGATTATCGATATTTGACGTTAAGAAAAAAACAAAAAATAAAAAAATTAATCGTCCGTACGATGTGTACGCGCAATTGCCGTTGCGTGCTCGCACCGCCGCCGGATGATCCTCCGGTGCGATTTCACCGATCGAAATCACCGTTCTCTCTCGAACTCTCCCGGGGGGTTTTGCGATAAGCCGCTTTGCACGTACGCGCGCGCTCATCCGACGAGGGCGCGCGCGTTAATTTCTGCATTAGGCGCTATACGGAACGTTAAGAATCGAGCTTCACGCTTACTCGCGAGGTAAATAATTAATAACGAACGGATGCTTGACAATTGAGAGTTTCCACTTGCGAGACCGAGATTCTAAGTTCGTTTAACCGTCGCTCCGACCATCGAACGATCGGCTGTACAATTAAGATAATAATAATAATAATAATAATAATAATAATAATAATAATAATAATAATAATAATAATAATAATAATAATAATAATAATAATAATAATAATAATAATAATAATAATAATAATAATAATAATAATAATAATAATAATAATAATAATAATAATAATAATAATAATATCATCAAGGTAATTCGAGTGAGAAGTGACGAAAGGGTCTTGGTCTCGGGGCGATAGGAAACGGGGACGAACGCGCTCGAAGAGTCTCGAGTTTCACATCGATCTCTGACCCACTGACCGGCAAAAATTCAAGCAGTCAGAACTCGCCATGAAACTGGTGGAGCGACTGGTCATTACAGTGGTCACCGGCCGAGTACGATACGCGTATTATATATCGTCAACGATCGGCCGCGACTTTTCGGCGTAACAGGCAAATTGCCCCGGTATCTGCTGGTACGCATTCGCTAAAAGACGCATGATATACTTCCACCGGCCGTTATTGCATTACGGCGCAGCCGTCTCGGAAAACAAAGCTCCGGGCCGTTTAATTAGTTGAGCTCGAAATTCCCACGATTCCTCGAAGTAACGGTACAAACAAGCGTCCCAGCCCTTTCTCGTCGAGCCGTCTGCCATCGCTCAGCCTCCGTTTCCTTGCCTCGATACCGATTATCGATTTTTTTTCTTAAAAAGAACAACAAAAAAAAACAATACAACAGGTAAATACGATTAGATCACTGATCGGATCGTCGGGTGTTTGGCCTTTAGTCGTTAGCGATGGTGGCGCCATCTCGAGAAACAATCGAACGTCATCGCGGAAAGATATATATATATATTTTTTACGACAGAATAGAAACTTCCGCCCGGAAAGATTATCTGTCCGCTCGTAATAACGTCGCTGTGTTCTCTTCCCGACGCCGGATTGAGATACGGTCGATTAACGAGTTGTATGATTAATTAATGCAGCAAGTAGATTGCTCCCACGGTAGAGAACTGCAGTAACCGTGTATTAACGTCGAGAGTGCATCGTTGCCACTACCAGAGGTAATAAAAAGAAGAACTTAGTACGTTCGAGAATATTCGGTGAGCCACGATACCTACGCTATCCTCGTCTGCCTCCCCGTCTCAAGTCCATCCTACTGACCCACATTTCTATATTGTTTTCCCAACGAAAATATGTTCTGTATCGCCGAGTAACGCGTATTACGTGACCCGTCCGATCGTACGCGAGGTCCATCGGCGCTTTTACCGAAATATTTGCACAGCTACTCCTCTGATCCAATTAAAAGTTAGTACACTTTCACGTCGAGTGAAAAGCAAGATCGTGGGAACGATAATCACTCAACGGACCGGCCTGCTCGCCTAGCACGATAAACCTACCATTGTGTTACTGGTTCTGGCTGCACACAACCTTGTTTGCCTCTCCGAACGTTCGGTTGGTCAATGATCCACATCGCTGCACGGTCTAATGCCGGTTCTATCATCTCATCTTGGTATTACGATCGTCGAGATAAATTCCAGCTAAATTAGGATAAAACCCAACTCCTTTACGAGGGAATAATTCCCATTTTGTTTTTTTAATTCACCTGTGGATTAATTCTCCGATGAGAGGATAAATACCCGTGCCCGGTGTAACGGGAACATCGTGCAAAACGAGGACCTGCCGTTGGACGTTCGCCTGCTACTGTGCTTAGTACTCATTTCTCCCAATAATATCGAGGCGCTCCTGTCAATCTCTAACTATATGGTTATGCTCTGCCCTACTCATAGTCGGTACGAACTGCCCGACGTCACAGATATGCTAATTTTATGGTCTCGCCGACCGTTATCCCAGAAGCAATAGCCAATTCCCGATTGGTCTGACTGATGAGCGCGCCCAAGAATCTCTCGCCGGTTTCTCGTTTCGCGAGGAATTTGCCAACCGTCGTCGACCCCCGATTCTCTTTCTCTCCGGGCGTTATCTCGAAAGTGGGTGAATCATCAGCAGCGGAGTGCGATCTTAACGAACAGCGCCAAAGCTACAGGTGAAATATACCTGCTGTTTTCGAGTTCCTTCCCCGTTCATCGTGTGTAGCAGATGCGAGGCGCCCAACCAACAGATGTTTGCTGTTTGTATTTTATATAAATATATACACACACTCACATATAATGTGTGTATATAGCCCGTGAATAGCCCGCGACCCGGCATTGGACGTCGCGCAAGCACCACGTGAATTACGGTTCAGCGACGTTCCGCAGACCGAGCCGAGAGTCGAGACTCACGCTTACGATGCTTTACGCTCGGCATTCAGGCATGGGTGAACCCTCGTGAATACCCAACGGCGAGAAGTAGCACGCTTCGAGTCACGAGTCACTGGCTGAGTGCTGCACCTATTAGAGAATCAAGGACAAGGCGACTCTGTTCAACGGCTTACTTACGTGCTATATAGTCGCCTATAGTTCGAATGCTCGTCGAATTTATTGCAAAACCCGGGACGATTTTTTTTTTTTTAGAATCTCCGTTCTTCGGAGACAGGTTAATGTGGTAGACGATTGCAAATCGGGAAACCTCGGTTAATTATCATTAAATTCAAAAACGCCGACATAAGTATGTCGGAGCTTGTGATTGCGTGTCCTTTTGCGAAGCCGTGTCTCGTAGACAGTAGCGCGAAAAATATCCGAGTTGCGAGAAGCATGCTTGCGAGAAAGGCAAGGAAGTCGACTCTCGCTGGCTCGCTGTCGCGCATCGAAATCTCCTCGTACGAAGCGCGAAAGGCCGATGCTCGATGAGGCAACGTCCCGTTTCCAGCCAGATACGAATCCGCCCGTTAGCCGTAGGCGCGCGCGTGCGCACACACGTACATCAACAATTATCATTACATCCGAGACATTGAGCCATCCGTAGGCCTCGATTCGGAATAATTTCTCGGCAGCGGAATAACAATCGAGAGAGAGAGATTAATTGTTTAATGAAAATGAACTCTAAGGTACATAATCGTATTCGTGTGACGGATCGACGCACCTGTTGTCATAACGCGTTTAAGACTGACGGTAATTAATGTTGTTACAGAGATCGCAGGAACGGGATGCGGCTATCCCGGCGCGCCTGCACACAGCAGCGTGCGTTTCACCGGAGGCGGCGTCGACGATGTTCTCGACGAGGAAGAGTCTCTGCTGAAGGACACGAGTCTGCCGATCGGCACGGTGGCGACTTACTCGTGCGAGCGGGGCTTCGAGCTGCTCGGCCCGGCGAGGAGGCAGTGCCAGTCCGAGGGAACTTGGTCACCCGAGGGTGTTCCGTTCTGCGGTGAGTACACATTTACTCACGAATTTTTAATTTCAATATAGTTTTTTTTTTCTTTTCTTTTCTTTCATTACTCTTTACATTAATTCTCCACGGCTTCCGGTCCGTTTACGAATCGGACAGCGGCAGGTACATTACACTACTCGTGGCGAATTACATAGCGGGACGAAAAGAAACGGCGTACCCGAGGGAATAATCGGGATATAATAATGATGTGGAAAGTATTCGGTTCGCCACGACCATAGCGGCAGCCGCACGCAAGTGTTTTCAGTATACGGGCATGTACACTCGGGTCTCGAAGCGGCGAGGCAGCTTCGGATTTAACGGTGTACTATCCCCACCACTCGCACCGATCTCGAACGAGTTCCAGCCCGTCTTCAGCCACCTCGGTCAAGGCCACCGAGGAACCGGGTCACATTCTTCCGAATAATCTCTTTCTCCTCGCGCTCTGTCCCTTCTTTCTCTTCGACTACAAAAAAACGAATTTGATTGTAGGTTATGTTTCTTTTTTTTTGCTCACCGAGAAGATCGAACCTCTGAAAAAGACCAATCACTGCGGGACGTCGTTGCCCTCGCATCGATTCGTTACGCTACGGACAGTGTGATTGGACTTTGATGAATGTGCTTGGCAATACATTGTGAGAAGCGGTTTCAATATTTGTCTACTTTTTGTGGAGTACAGGAACAGCATCTATGTATGTCAAATTTTTTTGGATCATTTATAGTGTTTTTGGGGCATAGATTCGATACACTGAGGACATTGTGATTGGACTTTGATGAATGTACTTGGCAAAACATGTGATGAGCGGTTTGGATATTTGTCTACTTTTTGCAAAGTAGGAACATCTAGTGACATAAAGTTTTTTCGACCGTTTATGGTGTTTTTGGGGCGTAAGTTCGTTAGACTGCGGACAGTGTGATTGAACTTTGATGCAATGAGACGACGCGTCTTGCCGTGAACGGTGCCGAGGACGGCAAGAAGAACGAGGTTTATTGTAACGAGAACGAGCCGAGTCTCTCTCTCGAAGGGAAGATGTAGGAAACTACGGAGCGCGACCGGCGCGCGCATATGGTTAGGAGTTGAATACATAGTACACGTACTATATGTGCATAAGCAAGGGAGGCAGAGAGTTTAACCTATAATTTATACATCCGTGGGCCAAAGTGGCGCTCGGAATCGCTATACGGAGGAAGTGGGCCAGCATCGCATTTACCCTGAGTAGTTGTCGCGACGGGCACCGAATCGACGCGCTTCGAGGATCAAAAAGTCCCTGCTGTCGTTTCTTCGGCTAGTTGGAGCACGAGACAATCACCGAGTTGACTAGAGTTTAAACCCGCTCCGAGGTAGAGAGAAACAGAGCGCGAGATGAAAATTCTCGCAAACGTTACGATACCGAACGATGCCTCTCGATTCCGCACGCAACTCCAGTTTCACAGGGGGAAAAAAAAAATAATAGTGATAATAATAATAACAATAATAAAAATAATAATAAAAACATTGAGGCAACGTCAACTCGAAGGGAACGAAAACATTGCTCTTTACAACTGGACTGCTATTATTCACAACTGGACGAAGTTGTTAATGTAATGTATCCGCAATAGTCAACGCTGTCGACGGGAAGCTCCTCCTTCGCGCACGCACTTGAAATTTTCTCTAACGGTGACGACGGTTACACGACGTGTTTTATTCCGAAATCACGCGAGATCTTGCTCGAACGGTTTATCGGCTGTTGCACTGGACGGAAATTGGAGGCTATCGAGGAAAAACGTTAAACGTGCGGTAAATGAAATTCATTTTTTTGTCGCTGCAATTATCAAGGTCAGGCTCGAGGTCAGAAATGCTGTCAGACTCTTTCTCAGCGTGAAAAAAAGTACATGCAGATATGCGTTGCAGAGTATATTTTTCCCGGAAGCAGAGACATCGCTGTTTGAGAATCTTCAAAATTGGTCGGAAAAAAGATTTTTTTTTTGCAATTATCGAGGTCAGTCTTGAAGGCAGAACTGTTGTCCTGAAAAAGAGTCAGATTCTTTTCCAGCGTTAAAAAAAGACATGCAGATGCGCGCTTCAGAATACATTTTTTCCGGAAACAGAGACATTGCCGTTTGAAAATCCCCAAAATGGGTCAGAAAAAAACATTTTTTTATGAATTTATCAACGTCAGGCGCGAGGTAAAAAATGTTGCTCTATTCTTTTTCAGAGTGAAAAAAAAAATAGATGCAAATATGCAGTCCAGAATATATTTTTTCCGGAAGCAGAGACATCGCCGTTTGAAGATTCCCAAAATCGGTCGGAATGTTTTTTTTTTTTACGATTGTCGTACCGGAAACGTTTTGAAGCATCGCCGTGACAATAGTGCGGTATGCGGCATTAACGATTTTTCATAGTTGAAATCGTCCGTAGGATAGCCGTCCGCGGATACCTCGGCTTTCTCGGAAGGTTCGCCCCTCCGCAGGTTTCACCTGCAGTAGCCGCCAATAAAATTCTCACGTTACGGTACAGTTAAACTACCGCAAGGCAACGCGGCCTGTCCGCATCGGAGCGAGCGCGTTACAGCCTCGCGGATATTTCAATTGGCAATTATTTATCTCTCCGGGCCATCTGGTATGGGTCCTCCGACCCGCGCGCCTACATATATATATATATATATATTTTTTTTTTCGCGCACACAAATTATCGACGCTAACGATGTATAATTTTTCATGTATATTTTTTAATGAATTTTTTTTATCTCATCTAACAGTTTTGAATGTCGCCGGAGGGAAGGCACCGATGCAGTCGAGCAGCGCGGAAGGTGGAATTCCTCAGCGCGCGGTCGACGGAAGCAGCGGGCAAATCTACACCCCGCAGACATGCACGCTGACGAGAAAAGAGCTCAGGCCTTGGTGGTACGTCAATCTCCTCGAGCCGTACATGGTCCAGCTTGTACGCCTTGATTTTGGAAAGCCTTGCTGCGGTAAGAACCCGATTGGTACTGTTACGACTGAGCGAAATCAACAACGCGCGTATTTGGCCTTCGGGCCGATATTATCAATTACAATCGCAGCTGTTTATCCCAAGTACGAATTATCAAACTTCTGCTCTCTTTGAAAGTCCGATCAAGGCTCCAGTCATCTCGATAATCTGTACCTTTGTCATTTGTCATACCGAGTTATTTCAGTCAATCGTCATATCTATATTCGTTGCAATATATAGTCAATTTTTTTAATCAAATTTAAGGTTTTATACATTTTTTATTAAATATCTCGGATTTATAAAAAAAAAATTATAAATTTCAAGATTTTATACAACATTTTATAAAATGTAAGGTTTTATAAAATGGTTGCTAAAATTTGAGGTTTTAGAAATTTTTAAGTGAAATTCACGACTGATCGGTATGCACAGGTTTCAGCTTCGCGAGTATCGACTACGCAACCAGTTGGATTTTTTTATCTTTTTTCGCTATTGACGGAAATCTATAGGAATCGATAGTTCGGGACTGTGCGACAGAAGCGGGGGAGGAATCTCTCGAAGACGGGAGATTGAACGAGGCGTGAAATTTCGTAATGATGAAAGGTGCAATGACTCTCTCGTGCTCGAGCCCGGTCCGTTTCGCCCCCCCGTTCGCCCGCGCCTTCTCTCCACTGAGCCGAACGGGCGCGATGCGCATGCAACATCTTTTAGAAACTCTTTCGTACGATAGTGAGAGTGCAGTTTCCACTCGGGACTTTCGATTGTTAGAAAACCCGTGCGCTGCACTCACTTCACTGGCTCGGATAAATTTCTCGCCCGCATACTATTATTGCACGATGCCAAGTCGAGCGGTATAGATTAAAAAAAAAAAAAATCACCTCACCCCCGCCCCGGTTTGCTGAAAGCGGAAGGAAAAGTGCCGAAGATATATCTTTCGAACAATCGTTCGCACGGCGGACGTGTTGCATTTTGAAATTAATCATAGTTCGAGATTATCGGAACTTTTCTGTTGCACGCGAGCGGCGAATTGCGAACGCAGCAATTATCGTAACTTCCTCGCGTGCCAGAAAAGGAGTTTGTAAATTTTACGAAAATTACTTCACGAACTTCCGCCGTTTCCGTTTTCATGTAATTCTTAAAAATTTTAAAAAACGGTCAAAACTAAATGTAAATTCCACACTTAGTTTTAATTTGAAACTAAATGTAAATTTAAAAAAAACGGAACGATTACGGTTCTCTTACAAAATGAAATGGTAAAATTAAGACCAAAAAAAACTTTACAAAACTGTACAAACTTTTTTCCTTTTTATTGTGCCAAGAGTGCACGAGGGCGTAAATTTGGATACGCCTCATCATTCTTCTCCGCACTCGAACGTTGTCGGCTCGTGCGTTAAATTTTTTTTTTTTCTTCGCGAGTATCCTCTATCGACGCCAGACCACTCGTCTCCGGTTTACGCGGGCTCATTGGATGTGACTCCTTCACGTCCGGTCACGGCTCAAATGCTTACTAGGTCAGATCTACGAGTCGGATCCCACGAAATGATATTATCTCGACGTCGTAGTGGGTACCCACTCGCCAATGTATAACTCTTGGGTGCTCTCGTGTCCGGTCACTCGGACGCGGACACAATATTTAAACCGCAAGTGAAAGCTCACTTGCTTCATGGGACTGTGGCACGTTGCGTTGACGCTCCGGCGACGATATTCCCCTTTCGAATTGCCCGTTTTCACGTTCGGTTCCGCAGGAAGAAATTCCACCTACGGAATAAATAGAGATATTCTTTCCGCGAATGCTTCAGGCTCGGTACAAAATTCCCTCTGCCCGGCGTAACAGTAATTCAGATCTATCGGCGAAAGCGGCGAAAGCCTGTTTGTTTTTAATGGCTCGATGTAAAAAAAAGCGCTGCAATATACTTCTCGGTATTTACGAGCTCGATTTATTATTTTCGTGAATTTTATGAACGCGAGCCTGGAAATTCGTTCGGGCGGCGGCGTTTTATCTGTGTACGGTTTCGTCGAATTACTGCCGTTTTGATAGTTGCAATATTCCCGCATAATTACAAGTATTCATGATCAGGTATAAAATCACAATATTATTATTTTTTATTTCTTTAATTATTAGTATTTTTTATTGGCATTTATAGCCCTAATATTATTTTTAAACGATACACTGTAAAAAGCTTAGTTTTTAAACAGTTAACGGTATTGCAAGCTTTCTTACATAAAAATGTTGCTGAAATTTCAAACACATGTGTGTTGCAATTTATTATTTTACAAAAAAGTACATTAGCGTTCAATTAATGTCAGTAATGTAAGCAAATTTCAAGTTCCAGTACATGAAATTCACAATTTATTTTTACAGTGTAGGGTTTTAATTAAATTAAGTTTAAATTAATTTTTTTTTAAATGTAAATTAATAGTAACAAGTATAATTGTCCTCAGGCGATGAATTGCCCGGAACGATAATCGTCCGAGTCGGCAACAACCGGCCGGATCTCGGTACGAATCCGATCTGCAATCGGTTCACTGGACCACTGGAAGAGGGTCAGCCGCTCTTCCTTCCGTGCAATCCACCGATGCCCGGTGCATTTGTCTCCGTGCACCTGGAGGCTGCGACACAGAACGCCACGCCGGTACAGCTGTCGCTCTGCGAGGCTTTCGTCTACACGGATCAGGCTCTTCCCATCGAGAGGTGTCCGCAATTCAGAGATCAGCCACCCGGCTCGTCGGCGACCTACAACGGCAAGTGCTATATATTCTACAACCGTCAGCCGATGGCCTTCAGGGACGCGCTTTCTTTCTGTCGCGCACGAGGTGGAACCCTCGTCGACGAGAGCAATCCGGCGCTGCAAGGATTCATCTCCTGGGAACTCTGGAGAAGACACAGGTACGTCCTGCTGCACTCTCTGTGCCTCTCGATAATTACTGCAGTACAGATATTTTATTTTATTTTATTTTATTTTATTTTATTTTATTTTATTTTATTTTATTTTATTTTATTTTATTTTATTTTATTTTATTTTATTTTATTTTATTTTATTTTATTTTATTTTATTTTATAGGAGTGACACGTCCAGCCAGTATTGGATGGGCGCGGTGCGGGACGAAAAAGACCGGACGGTCTGGAGATGGACCGGTAGCGGAGAGGAAGTGTCCGTTTCGTTCTGGAGCCTTCCTCAAGGAACCGAACAGGACTGTGCAAGATACGACGGTAGTCGCGGCTGGCTCTGGTCCGACACCCCGTGCTCGGCTCGGCTAAACTACATCTGTCAGCACCGTGAGTCCACGCAAGATTTACTTCGGCAAAACGATTTTTTACCGAAGCAAGGATTTAATGAAAATATAATTTTTTTTTTACATTTCAGAACCTCGAGCCTGCGGACGTCCGGAGCAACCGCCGAACTCCACGATGATTGTCACAAACGAATCGGAACAAAATTCAGGTGGCAATTACGAAGTGGGAACCTCGATAGAGTACAGCTGCAACGCCGGTAGTCTGCTGATCGGTCCGTCGACTCGTACGTGTCTCGACACAGGTTTTTACAACGAGTTTCCACCCGTCTGCAAGAACATCGAGTGCGGATATCCTGCGAGCATAAAACACGGGGAGTACACGCTGATAAACAACACGGTCAGTTATCTGAGCCAGGTTCTTTACTCGTGCGAGGACGGTTACGAGATGACCGGACGCGCGCGGCTCACGTGCGACATCGACGAGCGCTGGAACGGTCCTCCGCCTCGCTGCGAGCCGATTCGCTGCGACCCTCCACCCATCGTCGCTCACAGCTCCGTCAAGCTTGACGAGATCGAGGTGCAGGACGATATCGTTGACAAGACATCGAATCGCAGCCTTCTCGTCGGCAGTATAGTAACTTATACGTGCGAGCGGGGCTATCGGCTCGCCGGTCACAGGCAGATTCTCTGTCTGCCCACGGGACTGTACGATCACTCGTCTCCCACATGCACGGGTAAGCAGATTTACTTGTTTATTTGTATATACGGGACAAGCGAGTGAGAGCGTAACGTAGGCAGAGGCGAAAGTAGAAGTAGGTTAGGCCTTCAAGTACGGGGTACTTTTTGCCGAGACGCAACGACCATGCCTTCTTTTAAGTACACAAACGGTATAGATGTTCGTAATAAATTTTCTTCTGCGTTATCGAAAAAACAAGACTTCAAGTCTTGTACGTCTATGGGTTTTTGCAGATTTTTTTAGAACGTCATCTCGTTATTCGAATCGTTCGAAGGTTGCGTCTTGGCAAATTCCAGTTCTCTAGTCCTCGTTATAAACAAGGACCCCGTACGTGAAGGGTACAGGTGCGAGGAATAAGCCAGCGCAATTACCGAAATTACGACAGTTAAGAGGGTTAACTTCATTTTGTTTTTAAACCTCGAACGTTCTGACAGTGAGTCAAGGTACTACTCAGTTTTTTTTTGCCGTGCCAAGCTCTGACAGGATAGCTGTTGGAATGCCGTTTCGATATTTAATCGTCAGTGATGTCCCTCCTTGGTCTGAGTGTCGAGCTCCGCCCACGAGCTTTTTATTTAATTGAGCCTGCTGCATCTTCCTTCTATCCGAACCAGGCTGGATAGCGGATAGTTAATTCTCGGAATAATTGTTGCCAATTTGAAGTGTCGTTAATATGCTCATCGTGTTTTTCAGAGGAACCACGCACCACCGCTGCTCCTCCGCCCCGAGTAACGGTCCGTCCGTCGAGCACTCGTGGCAGGCCATTTTTGCCGACTCGAGCCCGAGCTTCGACCACCTCTATAGCGACGACAACAGCGAGAACAACCGTCGCCCCGACGTCGCCTGCTCCGCCGAGAAAAACCTCGCACACTCCTGAGCTTCCGGCCGTCGTCAGGGAGACCGCGCAGAAGAGACCGACGATCGGGCTCTCCTCCAAGACTCCCCAGTCACCGCCGGCGTACGCCGAGGGAAACAGCGATCATCCACAGGACAATGAGATATCCGGTAGCGGCGTCGATCATGCTCAGGCCAAGGTCGGCACCGGGGTTCCCGAACCGTCGGGACCCTTCAGAGTCGACCGTGCAGACTCCCCGATTCATCAGTCGAGGTTCAGCTGGGCGGCCATAATCGGTCTCTCCGTTATAGCAGTTATCGTCGCCCTGGCGATTATAATCTCGAGCGTGTTCTTCTTCATACACAGGTAACGTATGCAATGAAATTTCATTGACTCTTTTGTTTTTACAAATTGTAACTATAGTAATCGTGTGTATAATCGTAACCACTTGTCGTCTCTCCCCTCGACTATCATCTCTAACGGCATACAGTCCCCGATCCTGTAACAAAAGTGACCTGTACCACCGGTTTTTATATTGTACTATATTGTTTCGTGGACAATGTGGAGGAGCCATAGAAATCGTGTTGCAAGTCTCTTACTATTGTTTCTGCTGCTGCTGCTGCTACTACGGAGCCACATTATTTCGACGAAGCTTCAACCGGACGAATCGACGTATGACCGAAAATCATGTGTCCGAACGCGCTTCTTCCGAATCGTCGAACTTCTGAATCTCTATTTTTCCGAATCGTCACACTTCTGGAACTTTTTTTTCTCCGAATTGTCAAATTTCCGAAATTTTATTTATCAGAGTGTTGACTTCAGTGAACGTTAACTTCGGAAATGGTGGTTAGCTGAACGTTATTACCTCCCATCCCCCCGCATCGTTATTTAATCGAACGTCATTTTCCCGAATAATAATTTCACCGCACTTCATTTCCGAACATCAAGTCGCCGAAAGGTCATTCTTCAGAATCGCCAATGAACCGAATCACGAAACAAAATAATATGAGTGAATAGTCCGGCCATCTGGTATTATATCTATTCATAAATGATCTTACGCTCATTACGAATCGATTTGGATACATAACTTCTCGGACAAAAACTGTTCGGAAATATGATAATTCGGCGATTCGACGTTTGGAGGTTTAACGAATCGGAGAAATGACGTTCATTGAAATTACTATACGAAAAAAATGATGAACGGTTAAATGACAATTCGGCGGAAGAACGTTCGGCAAATTACTATTTCCAAAGAGTAACGTTCGCTCAAATGAAGATTCGGAACAATAAAGTTTTGGCAATTTGACGATTCGGAGAAATAAAGATTCAGCAGTTTGACGATCCGGAAAAATAAAGTGTCGGAAGTGTGACGACATGGAAGAGGTACGTTCGGACCTTTTTCAATTTTCGGCTATACGACGATTCGACCGATCGAAGTTTCGGCGAAATAATGTGGCGCCCGCTACTACTACTCCTCCTCCGTAGCTATCAAACTAACCGAGACTCTAAATGTATGTACGTTTGCGCTGTGGTGGTTAGCGGCAGCGGCAGTGTACGAGGAAGGCGTCGCAGGGGGCTCGGCGGAGTTGGTACACTAGGGGGTGGCAATGGCGTTGGCCTGGGAAGAGCCGAGCCTGGAATGCCGTCGCGATGGTACACGCTTCTAGCTCTTCCGTTCCCCGACCAGCACCTTGGGCGTCGTGACCTAACAGCACGCCGGGGCAGCGACCATCCGTACTCGTTCAGCCTTTCGGCGGCCCACCGTGCCGGCTACTTCTCCAATCCTTCCCTCTAAACGCGTCCCTGTCGTCAGAAACGAGAGCCCACCTCCCCCGAGTCCCACCAACTCTGCCACTATCATCGAAAACTACAAACATGAACTGTGACGTACAGCCAAGTGCATCACCCATGCGAGTGACACACTAGTCAAGGTAAATCAATCGAGCCCGTCTCTGACTTGACGATGATTACCACGGCGCACCTACGATTAGCTCCCCGCTGGCTCTTCCCGATGCACACTGAGAGCCCCGATTCAACGCACGCTCGTCGCCTAGTCGCTTTATCCACTTATTTTTCTCTCTCACCGGCGCTCGTTGTGTACTCCCTTCACAGGTTTTACCCCCCATCCGAATGTTCCTCTTGGGCATGCGCTTTGTCAAATTATTAATCTGATGTATATGAAACAAAAAACAAAGCAAATTATCAATGAACACTTGTTATTTAATTATGATTTATTTTTATTTTTATCAGGAACCGTAAGAGAGGCAGCAAGCACTATCGTCATCGAGCTTCGCCGGATTGCAACACCGTGGCGAGCTTCGACAGTGGTTCGTCGGAGAGCCGGGGAGGACTGAACCGATACTACCGTCAAGCCTGGGCGAATCTTCACGAGAGCACCGGTACGAAGGCCAATCACGCCCCCCTCCGTCGCAAGGAGACTCTGGATGAACCCGGGTATCGTGAAAATTATCGGGGCGGCAACGGGGCCGAACGAGAGGGCTCCTCGGAGGTCGCGGCGAACGACACGGCCGCTTATCCGACGAGCAAACAGGCCAGCGTCACGGACAAGAAGCGTCATCATCACCACCACCATCATCATCACGGCAACTCAACGCCCGAGTGGAGACAGTCCCAGTCCCACAACAGATACTGAGGCTTCTCGAAGCTAATCGAGTCAGCCCAGCGATAAATTCCATTCCTTGACTCCTCCGTTCGTTCAGAGACGTGCCCAATCTCTCAGTACACAGTAGTAGCGTAGCTCCCCCGTTTCGTTTACTCGTAAAAAAAAAAGAAAGCACGTTTCTGTAAATATCCGTTAGTGAATACTAATTTGTAGCGTTAGAGTTCGGAGACTTTGAGTCATCCGGGTCGGAGGACATGCCAAAAAGCCGAAAGATTAATATATATATATACTTATTATTGTAAACAATTGCTCTGAGCGAGTTGTTGAGCGAGTTGTTTTTAGTTTTAATATTCGATCGTACGTTTCTCAGACAGTTTATATTTAGTACAATAAGATTTTAAGAATGCTATTCCATCGAATGCACAATCAATTCGATCGATTAATCGCTATGGGCTCTTTGGCCTCGCCTTGAGAGGACTTTGTGGGATCCTTTTGTTTTGTTGGATCGGGGACAAATGGCGCGATCTATCGACTCAAGGGTAGGCCGACGTTGCCCATTCGATGTCAGTGTCGTTTAATTGTTATTAATAATTTAAGAGTACGAATCGACTTGGTATTCGTCGACAATACAACACGTTTCTCATCTCAATCGACTGATATATTATATATATTCTTAGCGATCGTTTTTACACTTCTTTTCTTTTTGTTCGTCAATCAGTTCCATTCGGTGCCATGGCCGACAATATTTATCCGAGTAGTTTCAACCCGAATGCGAGACTCCGATCAATACGTTGTGTTTCTTCTCCCTCAATTCGACACGCAAATTATTACATTGGTGTATGTTGCATGGTGTAATTCGATCATCAAACTGTACGTGTTAGTCTAATGAATCATCTTGTTTATGCGAAATGGCATGATATTCGAAGACGCGAGGATTCTCTTTATTGAACCTACCTTTTTTCGAACGAGCATAAAAAAACGAAAAATCAAAACGAATATTACATTCAGGCGTAAGCTACCAAGTCTCAGGAGTTACGCGAGTGTCTTATATCTTCAACCACTCTCCGATGAGTTCTCCAATTCTTTTGCGGGCCTCCGCCAGCTGTGGTAAATCGTCGCTCGAGGCTGGATACAAGTTCGCGCAGTGGGCTGTGCCTTGTTGACAAATGGGACAGTAATCAACAGTTACATTCAGCTTTCAGTCAGTTATCCTTGACGTTTTTTCTGTACGATGTCACTTCCGGTTAAAAACGCCGATTTTCAAACCAGAAGTGACATCATATAGAAATTTTTCACATTTTTCTGCGTGACGTCACGTCCGGTTTAAAAATGAGATTTTTAAGCCTGGAAATTACCTTGCAGAGAAGATATTTAAATGCTGCAGCCAGTGACAGAAAAATGTGTGACTCAAGGAACACACATTTTCCGAGAGAAAGTTCGATCGGCATACTAACCATTGATGTAGATCGCCGGTGCGTGAGGCTTCGAAGACTCGGTAATACCAAGAGCGTGCCAAGGATCGATCGAACCGTGAACGAACACAACGTTCGAGACCTCGATGTCTTTTCCCCCGTAGATGGCATTTACACGTTCCACGAAATTCTCGATATTATCGATACCGAATGTCGTCCCAAAGATATCGGTACACTGTTGAACGAAGAAATCTTTTGGAAATGTTTCGCTGAACAATTCCCGCCTGGCTGTACTCGTCTGGAAGAATCCAAATTCCGTGCAGGTCTGATACATCCACTGGCGAGCTGAAAAATAGCCTCGGTTTAGCATGCGAACGGAGGCGCAAGTATCTTTTTTCACGCATTCTCTCTTCGGACGTACCTCCTTCGGCCATCTCGCTGGCCCACGTATCGTTGCGCAGCTCGTCGATCATTTTGCTGTACCTGTAATCGAGACACTTCTCCTTGCTCGCCTCGAGCAACATGTTGCTTACCGCGGCGAGTCTCTCAACGGGAGTGCCTCGTTTATCGTCGACGAGGATGTCGCAGACCGCGTCGATGGTGTAGCTGACGGTCTTGGAACCGATGCGATTAACCCGGTTGAACTGGACGACTTCCGCAAAATTTCCGGCCAGAGTCGCGTAAAAATTCGCGATGTCCATGGTGTTGAAGTTGGAAGGGTGGAGGGGATCGCAGAGTCTGAAAAGCAACGAGGCGTTGATACATTTTTTTTTTCAGATCCCGCTAGACTCACGAAATTGTCGTTGATCGGATAGCACGTACTTGAACGATTCCGTCAGTTCCGTCCGACCGATGCGATGATCGAGCGCTATATGAATCAGACGATTGGCTTCGATCATGGCATCAACGCAAGCTTGCGAATGCTGTCGCAGAGAATCCTCCACGGTAACGTAATATTCTGCAGCGATAAAAGACCGTACCATATATTTTTTTATATTTTGCTCCTATAATTATATCGATACCATTAGTTAAATGAATTACGCGGGACGCACGCTGAAAGTCAATCTCCGCGAGTAGCGGTCCACTAGCGGAAACAGCTCCGTGAACGATATGGGGGTACTTCAGTCTCAGCCAAGCCGCCAGCGATCCTGCGTAGGAGCCGCCGAAGGCGATCCACTTCGTGCCGGCCGGAAGTTTATACTGGGTTTTCATCGATCGCGTGAAATTCATCAAATCCGCGAGAGCTTGCTCGGAAGACAGCATCATCAAATTCTTCACGCTCAGATCCCTGAAAATTGATTATTAGAATCTTCGTCTTTTATCGTGAAAAAATCGATATTTTTTTTTAACTCAATGCCATTACTCAGCAGGACGGCTTTTTCCATAAAAACGGTGCTCAAGTTGGAGACACAGGGCTCCGTACTGTCTGGCGTAATCGAGCCATTGACCTCGAACCATCCACTTGGCACTAGCCTCTCCTTCTCCGCCGATCAGCAAGAAAACTGGTCCACCCTTCTTGTAGTGAGTGCTATTGACGAAATAACGCTGAAATACAATGATTATTTTTTTCTGCAATAAGAATAAGCCAACAGTCATGCTCTTTGCACCGATTATTTACCTGCTTCCATATGGGCCCCTGGGTAACACCAAAATGATCTACTCTCTGCTCGAACCACTGTTCTTGGGGTTCGGTGTACTCCTCGGACATTGCAGGCATCCCCAAATTCCCGTGCTTGCTTCTACCTCTCAGAAAAGTACGCCAGGCATCGATGGGAGCCAACAACGCTACGGCTAATACGAGGAACACGATGCCTCTCATCTCGAAACTTCCTTCCGGGCTGGAACTTTTAGGCTTCTGTTGAGACTAAGTTGGGATCGATACAGACATTTATATACAAGAGCTGGGCAAAGTACCAAAAAATACTTCAAGTACAAAATACACAGTATCAAAAGTATGTAATTCTCAAGTACTTTGTCCAAGTACTTTTCGCTTAGGTTCCTAAGCGTCGTCTAGGCTAAAAAGAAGGGTAGCGACCGTTTTTTTAAATTAATTTTTTTTAATATTTTATTTGAAATGAACTCTCGTTAAAATTATACCTATCGCAAAGTGTAGACAGGTAATCATATATAAATAGAAACAATTCGTGTATAAATACGATAACAAATGACACAAGTGATGATGACCCGGAAGATATCTGCATGAGACAAGTTTATCAAGTTATAAGGGCTGTGTTTTGTATCGCACAAACTTCGCTCTCGGGGAAGTTCACTTAGAGAATAAAATTTGACAAGTGAAGCATTTCTTTCCTTCCTGAAGCAGTGCATTGACTGAAACTTGCCCAAGATGGAGTTTAATGTCATGCAGATGTCTTCAGGATCAGTGGAAATAGTGCGACGAAAGACAGAATAATATCGAAACATATAGTTATGCTCCAGAAACGCGAAGAATTATAATGAAAAGATAAATTGCTTTATATTCAAACTTTCCTTACTTGACACTCGAATGCCCGAACTGTTCTTATTTGATGCTTGAATGCCCGAATTATTTATACTCGGTGCAAGAAGGCCCCCTCCAAGTACGATGATTATTTCGGATGCGCAGTTGACCCATTATATTACTGCTGCAAATTGAATAATAGTCCATCTTTGCCGTAATAGCTACTTGGAATGTAATTTGCCTCAGTAATTCCAACAGCTGTCGCTACATACTAATAAAGGCTGAGTAAACTGTGGAGAACCCAGGATAAAAATGTATCTGAAAAACGCCCAGTTAAAATGCCAGTCGCGGTGTAAGTCATCGTAAATAAAATTATTAAAAAATCTCGGCAATTATCGATTACCCGTAGCATGACTTTTTCGCGATCCTCGCCACTAATGATACTTGCAACAGACAGCATGTCATTTGTAAGCGACAAGAATTGCGCCACCGACGCTGCCGGCACAAGACCCTGTCCCGGTGGTTCGACTCGTTCGCTCAGCGTGGCTCGGTCGTCACCAGAACGCATTACACTGGCGTCCTTGACTTCCATGAATGACAGACACCTTCGATTATATTTCCCAGGGCGTGTTTCACTTGATCCGAGACGTCGTTACCTAATCAGTTCGCCGGAGCTGCGATAATCGGCCTCGCCTTGAGAGGACTTTGCGGGATCCTTTCGTTTTGTTCGATCGGGGACAAATGGTCAACCTATCGGCAACAAATGGCTCGATCTATCGACTCAAAATAGGGCGACGTTGCCCATTCGATGTCAGCGTTCTTTAATTGTTATTAATAATTTAAGAGTACGAATCGACTTGGTATTCGTCGACAATACACGTTTCTCATCTCAATCGACTGATATTATATATATTCTTAGCGATCCTTTTACACTGTCTTTTTTGTTCATCAATCAATTCCATTAGGTGCCATGGCCGACAATATTTATCTCAGTAGTTTCAATGATTCATTAGACACACACTGTATGTGTTAGTCTAATGAATCATCTTGTTTATGCAAATTGGCATGATATTCAAAGACGCGAGAATTCTCTTTATTGAACCTCTACCTTGTTCCGACCGAGTATAAAAAAGAAAAATTAAAACTAATATTACATTCAGGAGTAGAGAGCCAAGTCTCGGGAGCAACGCGAGTGTCTCACGTCTTCAACCACTCTCCGATGAGTTCGGCAATTCTTTTGCGAGCCTCCGTCAGCTGGGGCAGGTCGTCGCTCGAGGCTGGATACATGTTCGCGCAGTGGGCTGTGCCTTTTTAACAAATGAGACAGTAATAGTCAATTAATTTTAGCTTTCAGTCGGCTATCCTTGACGTTTTCCTATATGATGTCACTTCCGGTCGGAAACTCAGATTTTGAAAACGGAAATGACGATTTTAAAGCCTGACGTCACTTCCGGTGGAAAACCGGAAGTGACATAATAACGAGACTTTTCATTTTTTTCTGCGCGACGTTAGTTCTCGTTTAAAAGTGAGATTTCCAAAGCGCGAAATGACGTGGCGGAAAAGATATTTAGATTTTGTCTGGAATCTATCTCGAATGCAGCCAGTGATGGAAAAATGTGTGAAACAAGGAACGTTTCCGAGTGAAAGTTCATTCGGCATACTAACCATTGATGTAAATCGCCGGTGCCTGAGGCTTCGAAGACTCTGTAATTCCAAGAGCGTGCCAAGGATCGATCGAACCGTGAACGTATACAACGTTCGAGACCTCGATGTCTTTTCCCCCGTAGAAGGTATTGGTACGTTCCACGGACTTCTCGAGAAGATGAATACCGTATCGCGGTCCAAAGATATCGGCGCACTGCTGAACGAAGAAATCCACCGGGAATGTTTCGCTGAACAATTTCGGCCTGGCTGTGCTCGTCTGGAAGAATCCGAATTCCGTGCAGGTCTGATAGATCCACTGGCGACCTGAAAAATCAACCAATTTAGCATTCGAACGGAGGGGCGAATTTGTTTTTTTTTTTTCTTTTCGTACGTACCTCCTTCGGCCATTTCGCTGGCCCACGTAACGTTGCGCAGCTCGTCGACCATTTTGCTGTATCTGTAATCGAGACACTTCTCCTTGCTCGCCTCGAGCAACATGTTGCTTATCACGGCGAGTCTCTCAACGGGAGTGCCTCGTTTATCGTCGACGAGGATGTCGCAGACCGCGTCGATCGTGTAGCTGACGGTCTTTGAACCGATGCGATTGTCCCTGTTGTACTGGACGATTTCCGCAAAATTGCTGGCCAGAGTCTCGTAAAGATTCGCGATGTCCTTGGCCTTGGAGTTGGAAGGGTGGAGGGGATCGCAGAGTCTGAAACGGGACAATTTCATCCGGACGTTAAAACATTTTTTTTTTTTTTTCAAGTCCCGCTAGAGTCGCGAAATGATCGTAGTTCGGACAGCGCGTACTTAAAAGATTTCGTCAGTCCCTGCTGACCGATGGGATGATGGAGCATTATGTGAATAAGACGATTAGCTTCGGCCACGGCATCGACGCACGCCTGCGAATGCTGTCGCAGAGAATCCTCCACGATAACGTAATATTCTGCAACGATAAACGACCGTACGATGGATTTCTCTATTTCGCTCCTGCAATTATATCGATAAGAGTTACATGAATTACGCAGCACTCACGCTGAAAATCTATCTGCGCGAGTAGCGGTCCGCTGGCGGACATAGCGCCGTGAATGAGATGGGGATACTTCAGTCTCATCCAAGCCGCCAGCGATCCGGGATAAGAACCGCCGAAGGCGATCCACTTCGTGCCGGCCGGAAGTTTGTACAGGCCATTCATCGATTGCGTGAAATTCGCCAAATCCGCGAGAGCTTGCTCGGAAGACAGAAACACCAAGTTCTTCACGCTCAGATCCCTAAAAATTGATTATTAGAATTCTCGTTTCTTTTTGCATAAAATAATAAATGGATTTTTTTTTTTTTCAAGTCAATGACATTACTGAGTAGGATGGCTTTTTCCATAAAAGCGGTGCTCCACTTGGAAACACAGGGCTCCGTACTGTTTGGCGTAATCGAGCCATTGACCTTGAACCATCCACTTGGCACTGGCCTCTCCTTCCCCTCCGATCATCAGGAAAACTGGTCCACCTTTTTTGTAGTAAGTACCATTGACGAAATAACGCTGAAACACAATTATAATTTTTTTTACAATACGTAAAAGCCAGGTCATGCTCTTTGCGCCGATCCCTTACCTGCTTCCACGTACGAGCCTCAGTGGGATCGAAGTGATCTAAGCTCTGCTCGAACCACTGTTCCTGGGGTTCGATGTACTCCTTGGACATCACAGGCGTCCCCAAGTTCCCGTGCTTGCTTCTGCCCCTCAGGAAAGTACGCCAGGCATCGATGGGAGCCAAGAGCGCCACAGCGAATACAAGAAACGCGATGCCTCTCATCTTGAAGCTTCCTTTCAGACTGCAACTGTTTCTCTGCTCTTGCCCAGCGGTCTCTGTAAGCAAACTTTTGCGGCTTCTGTTGAGACTAAGTTGGGGTCAATAACAGAGATGCGCTTATATCGGACTAATGTTTCAGGATAAACAGAGGTCACTGGCCATGTTTGTTATCGAAGTGTGTGTTTATATTTGTATGGAGCCAGTATTGATAGAATTCGCGTCACTGAATAAATACGATGATAAATGAGACAAGTGATTGAATGGCGCGGGGGGGAGGGGGGAGAGCGTTGGGGTCAGAGAGAATATTTGCGACGAAAGACGGAATAATGTCTGTTATGTTCCAGAAAGGCAAAGATTTATAATAAACAGATAAATTTTGACGAGACCTAATTATGGTGCGCTAATCGAATATCCGAATTACTTACGGTCGGTGCGAGGAGGCCCCTCTAAGTACGATAATTATTTCGGTCACGCAGTTTAATTAAATAATATTCTATCACGAAGAATTAAATAATATTCTATCTTTGCTGTAATAGCTGCTTTGAATGTAATCTAACGGCGACTGATTACTGGCGCGCGGGCGTCCCACCGCTGTCGAATACTCGGCACCCTACCGCGTACTAATAAAGGGTGAGTAAACTGTGGACAACCCTGGATAAACATTCACTCACCGGCCACAGGCCGCGCGACGAGCGCTGGAGCCGGGACATTCGAAAGTTTTAGCGCAGAGAACGTCCCAAGTAGCAAAAAGACACATATGTCCGCGCGAATGGTAACTATAAGCTATCCTACGTCCAAAATTTAACTTTTAGACATAGGATAGCTTATAGTTGCCATTCGGGCGGAAATATGTATCCCATTCGGATGACTTTTTCGTACCAGATGTCTTTTTGCTACTCGGGGTAGATTACGACTATTTTCAGAGATTCAAAAATTGCTGTATATTTTGTTAGTTATTTCATGACAACTTCACGCCAGAAGATATATTTTCTTTTCATTTAAGGATTTTACTAGTGCCTCGAATGATACAATAGATTAATTAGTTCGCTAGAAATTCACTGAGATATCAGTTTATTTGCAAGATCCTCCGGAGTCCGGACGAAGAGACCCGCGGGATTCTGGTACAAGTTTTTGGGATCGTGACACGCCTCGTAAAGTTGTTTGTAGATCGCTCCGATAACTTGAAACGCTCTCTTCTGAGTAACCGCTCGATGAGTATTGCTCTGCAGTAGACTGATTTGCGGTAGAAGCAGAGCTTCGGTCATTATCAGAAATTCCTCCATTTTGTTCTGAAAATGAGATTGCCGGTTGGAGAAATAAATAATCAAGAAATGTTTTCGAACGAGGCAAAGATCAACTATCGGAACGTTTGTTACCGTGAACTCCTTGATGCTCACGGGATCCATTCCTGGTATGGAAGACAACGCTCCCTGTTCCCGACTCTGCAGGATGGTGTATATAGGACCAAGATTCAAATTCGCAACGAGCGAACTCGCGAGTTCCGACGTCAGGGTATCGATTTGCGCGTCCGACTGTGCCTGCAATCTCTCAAGTCTTTGATCCATGTACTCGTACAGGGAGAGCGTCGACTGTATCTGGTGAAGGCAATTCAGGAGATAAACCGCCATGTCCACGGACGGCAGTCTCGTCGCCGTTTCGTCGACTTCTTGAAGAAGCGGATCAATTATACACGAGACGATCTGAAAAACGCCCATTTAAAATACCAGTCGGGATACAAGTTCTCGTAAAATAAAAAAAACAACTCTGCAATTATAGATTACCCGTAGCATATCTTTTTCGCGATCCTCGCCACTGACGATACTCGCGACGGAGAGTACGTCGTTCAGAAGCGACAAGAGTCGCGCCACCGACGCTGCCGGCACGAGATCCTGTCCCGGCGGTTCGGCTCGTTCGCCCAGCGCGGCTCGGGTTTCTCTCTGCAGTCGCGACGAGAAGCTCTTCTCGCTCAGTGCCAGCAAGTCGTCGAGAGTCGTCACCAGGACGCTATCCGGCACGACATCGGCGATTATTGCTCGGTAGTATCTTATCAGAGTCATCACGGAATAGAGAACTGTGGCGGGCGCGTCCTCGGCGACTATGTGCTCTATCCTCGACTTCAATGGATGACAGAGACCTTCGGTTATATTTCCCAGAGCGTGTTTCACTTGATCCGAGATGTCTGTGGTAAAAAACAAAATATACGCACGTTAGAATTCAATTTGAAGTACAGAAAAATGTTCGCTAAGCTAGAATCGAGCTTACCAGTTTTGTCGCAAGCCTTCATCAGAGTAAGTATGTTCTCCTTCTCGACTGGTATAGCTTGATGCAGCCAGGCGAGCATATCGCCGACGTAGCGGGTCGGATCGTCGGCGTGCATCTCAATCGGATTCGGCGTTACTCCGAAAACCGTGCCGAGCGTCAGCGCGTCTATGAACGCACCGACGAGCACGGCTCTTCTCGCCGTGCAATATTCGTCGATTATATACTTGAAGAGGACAGGCCTGTCCTGGAGTTTGCTCATGGCCTTTACGAGCAAGGGCACGAGATGCTCGTTCTCTATGTGTCTGCATTGACTCTGAGTCCAGCGATACAGCCGCTCCAACGCCGCCTCCTGGAGGAGCGTCATTCTCTGCATAACGTCCAGGGCCAGTGTCTGATATCCGGACTGCATCAAAATTCTACAGCTGGCGTGAATACTCTGCAGCTTGTTGGCAACGGTGAAGAACTCCTCGGCTATCGGCTCTTCTCTGGTGGAGCCGTGCAACACGGCTATCTCCGATCTGCTCAACTCGAAACTTTGGATAAACGCCTTGGCCACCTCCTGCTGCATGGACAATTTTTTGCTGAAACAGGGGACAAGATATTTTTATTTAAGAATAAGAATATTTTATCGCGACGCCGGGGAAAGTTGCAGAAGGAGCAGTTTTGATCATCAACGTGGACATTCCAGGATTTTTTTCAAGAACAGGCAAAATTCAAGGACAATTCCAGGACTTCAAGCATATCAAGGACCGCTAGACCATTTAAGCCTACTGTCTGCAAATTGGAATAATAATAATGTTTTCAGATTCCACCAATGAAACTTTACTGAAGTAACGTCTTTACCGGCGCCACGTTGATTCTACCTTTCATTTTGGAGCTTTGTAGTTCTGTCTATGAGACTGAGAGTCTGAGTCTTCGTGGTCTGCAGTCTGTTGGTCATGGACTGTATGGAGCCGTTCATAGCCAGCACCTCGGTGTGTATGTCGTCCAGGGTGGACTTGACTTCCCGAAAAGCCGAAAGAAAATTCTCGTTTATAACGAGGCTCCTCTTCTCTATCTTGCTTCTGAGATTTCGTCTAGAGTTCAGAGTATTCTCCGTGAAGAAGTTCGACAATTCTTTCAGGGCTTCGAGCGTTTCCTGCAGATATCCATTTTTCTTAAAGCTTGTTAACAATTTTTATTTATTTTTTTCACTACGAGTCAAAGAACGATTGTTTACCTTATCATTTTCGGGCCTGGATTCCAGCAACTTGTTGACTCTGCGTACAAGAGCGGAGTTTCCACTCTTGTCGACATTCGTTCCCATTATTGCGCAATTAGCTCCGGCCTCGGTGCAACGGAGTCAACGTCGCGACAGTTTAACAATTGCCTGGATCTTATCTGTCGACGTTTTTTGCGAAGTGACTTTCGGGACTGTTGGGCACGTCAACAATACGTCTGACAAGCAACGTTCCGTTTCCATTTGCACACTCCGCTCCCGTCCCGTAGACGGCGAACAACAACGCTCGGCGGAACGGCGAGCAACTAAAGGCAACTATCGAGTTCTCAATCTCCGGGTCGCGTGTCAACGAGAGTGATTCGTGGTTCGAGGAGAGCGAAAAAGTTGAACGTCAGTCGGAACGAGTCGTCGATCGTGGGTGTACGCGCGTTTGCCTGCGTACGTTCTCGGCACAAGTGGGAGTGCGTCAATCTCTCCGTTTCTCAATCTAAATGCCGTGATGGACGAAACCTCTACGAACGGTACGTCTGTCCCAAACGTTCGAGAAAGAAAAATAAAAACAAATGCTCCCGTGGATATTCCTTCGATCGTCGCACTTAATAATACGACGCGCCATCTTTTTCAAATCCAAGATAAGCTTTGTATGCTTAGCCGAAGGAGACTCCATTGGGCGCTAACTGACGCCTAACGTTTTTTTTTGCCTCTTTTTTTTATTCCTTTCCTGCTACAAACGTCTCGTGCTCGTACACGCGTGGGCGTCTCGTCCTTCCAAGTTTCTCGCCTTACGATTTCTTTTCTTTTTTTTATTGTTTTTTTTTTTTTTGCTTCCGCGAACGACACGATGTACCTCACGAATTTAACGTCGCATGCGTTCGAATATACTGGAAATATTTGATAAACAGTCGATGACTATCGAGCCGATTTTTGTTCGCCACTCGCGGTTTTATGAGGCAGTGACCGACGGCTCCTCTGTTTACGATACCGAAGAATGCCAGGTTTGTTTCTTCATGTGAATCATTCGAGCGTTTCCGCGTATATCGACGTCTGGAATTCGGCAATATTGTGGATGGCTGACGGAAAATTTCGGAGCTGATTGGAATTATGAGAGCATAACAATTTTTTTGTTTTGTTTACGCTAACCGACTATTATTTTTTATTGTAAATTTTTAGATACCGGAGGTGACGAAGCTGGAGGACCTCTCACATGCGCCGGTTGTCTCAATGCCATAGACGAGGATGAATTTATTCAAGCCCTCAGCCAGGAATGGCACATCGACTGCTTCCAGTAATATTTAATATCTATGCTTAATGACTAAGGCCATGCGAAAACCTTATCGAGCGTTGTTAGTTCTGCATCTAACTCTCATACATTTTCTGGGTCCTCTTAAGATAATGTGAAACCAACTGTCCGATCCAAAAATTATTGGCCATGCTTATTGGTACGGATAAAAGACGAAAATGCTGCCCTGAAAAATTATGCCTCGTTAAGCAACGTTTTTGTATTTTTTCTGTAAGAACAAGTGTGGCAGAAAGTTTTTCTATTATAGGTTTGATACTGACCGAGTACTATGACCTTATCTTAAGGTGATGCGAAATATCATTGCCGGTAACAAAAACTTTTCAGCCTCCTGTCCGCCAAGGAAAAGGGAAATTGTCTTTCCCTAGGAAATCCCTGGGGAATGAGACATAGGGAAAGATAATTTTAATTTTTCTTGGCGTTCTGTGGTCTCAAAGCAGCATTCAGTACGGTTTTTGTTACCGGCTGAGCATGGGACAGGTGGACGAGAGGGTGTTCCACATCGTCTTAAGACCATATGAAACATTTTCCTCCCCGTCCATCCCGAGCTCAGTCGGTGTTAAAAACTGTAATGAACTTTTCTCGAGGGTTCTCGCGTGTACAGTGAAAAGAAAAGCCTCATAGGAAGCGGATATCATCTCGGCTTTGGACGAGACTCCTTTTGACCGCACATGACAGATTCTGTGAGAAAAGTTGATTACAGTTTTTATTACCGACCACAGTATTGCACATGCTCTCAAGACGACGCATGATTACTCGGTCGGTAACAAAAACTGTAATTTCTCTGCTACAGACGATCCGTTGGATAAGAGCCAAGAACAGCATCCTTTGTCCAATAATTATACAGAGCGACGTTCTTGGCCTTTTATCAGATAGATCAAAGCGGAGAAATGTTCATTACAGTTTTTCCACCCACGTTCCTATATTGAATCGTTTTCGTGTGTTTAGGTGTTCGGCCTGCGACGCGGCTCTCTCGTCGTGGTACTTCGAGAAGGATGGGCTACTTTTCTGCAAGGACGATTACTGGGCGGCGTACGGAGAGGCATGCCAGGGTTGCGGCCAGGTCATCACCGGGCCGGTCATGCTGGCGGGCGATCACAAATTTCATCCCGAATGTTTCGCGTGCAATTCGTGCGGCGCTTTCATCGGGGACGGCGAGAGTTACGCCCTCGTCGAGAGATCGAAACTCTATTGCGGCAATTGTTACAAACGCCAGATGCAGCCGCTGAAGAGAACCGCCAATTATCCGTTTTTACGAAAGCCCCACAGTATAAGGCTCGTTGAGATTCCACCGAGTACGAGGAATGCCGAAAAATCGAGGGACATAAAACTCACGGTGGATGCGACTCCGAGCCCGCGTAACTGCGGTTGCGCGCTTCTTCGTATTTCCGAGTGAGTACCCTTTTTTTTTATTTCTCCGATATATTGATAAACTCGATTCTCTATTGAGAAACCCTTAAATATACCAAGCAACAGGAATTGTCGTTTCGAATATACCGCTTTGATAATTTAACGGATGATTACAAACGAGCCTGACAATTGTTCTTGCTTGACGATCATGCGACAGCGATAAGTCGATGGTCCGATAATTGGGTATTTAAGGGTCGTTCGTTGTTTTAAAAAAAGGGCGCTAATGACTCTCGATTGATTGCACAAAACCACAGGTTAATGAGAAATGTGCGTGGAAAAATCAATAAGCTGATGTCCTCCGTGATGGAGATTCTATTTAGGCTTTGCTGCCGATTCTCTAATCATAGGTATAATCAAATAACGATATAAATAATTATGCACGAATTCCTGTACTGGCACACGTAGATTTAATTTTTCTACTTGTACTTCACGTCGATAGAAAATTGGAGTGATAAAAAAAGCACGTTTTCACTGTTCGTCAGTTTCGTAGTGTTTCATCACGATTGTGTTTCATTTATCTATTTATTGCATCCTCATAGAGGAAGCTTTGTTTTCGTGAATTTTTTTTCTCGAGATTTTCGTGTTATTTTTTGTTCCAACTGCGTGTAGGCTATAGTTATACGATAGTTCCTCTCCAGTTATGTTGTCCATCACGTTCGGTTATTCGTCCGCTTTGTACCCAGCGTCCGCCTTTGCCTTGCATATAAAAAAAATATTCCGATAATCATTTTATTGACGAGGGTGGATGTGTTTTACAGGCTGAATATGTCTGGCGATCTCATGTCCCTGCACATAGGCGATCGAATTCTCGAAGTCAATGGAACACCGGTCAAAGATCAGCCCGTCGAGAGCATCGAAAATCTTATACGATATTCAGACGCGGTTTTGCAGTTGACGATCGAACACGATCCCGACGCCATGTCCCGACGAACGAATTACCCAACGACTCCTTCGGCAGTGCTGACGACCGCCGCGAGCCCGAGAACGAGTCCCGACAGCAAGGAGAGGCTCTTCAAGCGTCGGGACGAGGGCTACATTAGCGGTAATCGAAGCAGGCAGCTCCGAAGGACGCGAGATCCAACGAACAAGGAACGCAGCAGTTCGATGTCGCGACTGCTGGATGGGTAATATAATTTACCTAGCTGTTGAAAACAAGGTCCGGCGTGACGGTGATTATATTTGTTCAAGGGGTTGTTTTTTCTTCTTCGATAGTTCGCCTCCCTCGAATTCGACTTGCGACCTCAGCCGCACGAGATCGTTCCGCGTCGAGCCGAAGAATCAGCGAATATTCCGCGCCAGTGATCTGGTAAAGGGGGAACTTTTGGGGAAGGGCTTCTTCGGACAGGTTTACAAGGTGACGCATCGCGACACTAACGAAGTTATGGTGTTGAAAGAGTTGTACAGGGTCGATGAGGATGCTCAGAAGAATTTTCTTAAAGAGGTGAGCCGACGATACATTCGTGTAATAAAATAATGATTTTTTTTTTTACACTAATCATTTTTTTTGCAACGCATGCATGACTAGTGTCACCTCTCGTGCCTGTAAGGCATGGCAAAAGTGACGCTTTATAGCACGGCGTACAATTGTACTTCTCGCACGAGTGTGAGAAACTCGGCGCATGCGCACTGTTACCTCGCCTTACATGCACGAAAAATGATACATCTACTGCATTTAGTGCAAACAGTATTATAAGATACGCGTACGAAAAAGCGGACTCACCTTCTCTCGCGCTGCAAGCAATACTTGTAGCAACACAGCTCTGCCTCGTGTCGTTTACTGTTAAAAAAAATGCGTAAGAAATTGAATGTACTGGTACTGAAAGTTTTTATGCATAAACTGGTATATTAAATTTCATGTAAAATTGTGATGAAAAATTGTAAAATACTTTACTTTTAATAATTTACTTTAATTTTACTATAAAAGTACTTTCCAATAATTCACTATAATTTCACTGTAAAAGTTCATTTATTTTTCATTACAAATACACATTAAATTTGGTTAATTTTAATTAAAGTTTTTGCATAAAAACTTCCAGTCCGGTGCATTAAATTTACATTTTTTTAAACATTGTTGTAGCGGTCGATTCGCATCGTGCATCCAACTTCCCAACCTTCGTCTAAAGCCCGATTTCTCGCACTAGTATCGCTAATTAGTATTACAATAATTCGAGGATAAAAATGTATCCTGTTGGCTCCGTAGGTTGCCGTTCTCCGTTCGCTTCATCACAACAACGTTCTGCGATTCATCGGTGTCCTTTACAAAGAGAAGAAGCTCCATCTCGTCACCGAATATATATCCGGCGGGACGTTGCGCGGTTTGCTCCACGACGGTAACGAGCCACTGCCGTGGGAGCAACGCACCTCCTTCGCGAAGGACATCGCCGCGGGAATGGCTTATCTCCACTCGATGAACATAATACACAGGGACCTGAATTCTCACAACTGTCTCGTGCGGGAGGACAAGACGGTCGTCGTGGCGGACTTTGGCCTGGCGAGGATAATACAGAACGGCAATTCACCGGACAAGAGAAAGTACAGTAGACACGCGGACGGCGAGGTTCGATGCTCGAAGAAAGAGCGAAAGAAACGATACACCGTCGTAGGAAATCCTTACTGGATGGCGCCGGAGATGATGAAGGGCAACAAGTACGACGAGAAAGTCGATATATTCAGTTTCGGTATCGTCGTCTGCGAGATAATCGGCAGGGTCCAAGCCGATCCCGATTACCTTCCGCGATCCTCGGACTTTGGATTGAATCAAAAAGTATTTCGCGAAAAATTTTGCGCCAATTGTCCCGAAAATTTTTACATGATAGCCTTTCTGTGCTGCGACTTGAATCCCGACAAGAGGCCGCCCTTCGAGGTGATGGAAGTTTGGCTGGAGGGCCTGGCGATGCACTTGTCGGTGGGTGCTCCGCTTCCGCCCGATCTCGATTCAGATATAAGGCATTACACGGGCCCGAGTCCGAGCAGCAGCGAGTCAACGACGCCGGAGACCCTCGGGCCGCAACTGAAGCCGATAAGGGAGGGCCTCGTCCATCAGGAGAAGAAACGGGCCAACTGCTGCGACGACAGTACGCTGGAGCGCGAGCCGAGCATCAAGGAGAGCGGCGAATTCAAAATTCCCGAGACACCGAACGTTCGAGGAAGATACTCGAGACAGAACAGCAAACAGAACGATCCGGCGGTCTGCGCCGGTCGTTTCTCGAGGCAAAATTCTCGATCGAGAGAGACGGTCATCGACGTCGAAAAACCCGGTATAATAATATCACCCGACGTCAGTGGTTTCAGCGGCAGATATTTGCGACAAAACAAGCCGCGGGACGCAACCGTCGAGGAGACTCCGTCGAGCGACGATAAGCGCTGCAACGCGACGCCCGAAGCTCCGTTGACCGGACGACCGAGCGTGCAGCGAATAAAGTCACCGATCGACGGCAAGTTGCCGATGGTCGAGAAAATCAAGTACGTCGGTAACGCGAACAGCGACGGAAATTTCGATACTCCCGCCGAGCCACAGAAACTCGACAATAATTATATGTACAGAGTAAACTCGTTGAAGAGTTGTAACAAAAAGTCTGAAGTATCGAAGGAAACTATCGTAGATAATTCTCATGGCTCGATTAGCGCTCAAACGAAGCCGGACAAATCGTGGATGTCACCCGACGCCGGTGGCCTCGTAGGTTCCTACATAAAGCAGATAAGCAAACTCAAGAATTCGCTGGAGAAGGGTAAAAAGTCGCTGGATCGACAGCACAGCTTGAACGTGAACAACAGCGATTCGAAGAAAAGTCCGGTCGACGGCACGAAGTGTTCGACCGGCTCGTACCTGCGAAGAATGAAGATCTCACCGACGAAGGAACAAACCAAGAACGCCTTTTCGCGTCAGTGCGCCTCGAGCTCCGACAAAATATCTCCCGAACCCGAAAAATCGCGACACATTTACAATCGCGAAATCCTCAAGGACTTGAAGTCCAATGACCTCTCGAGACAGGGAAGCATAGCTTCGAGTGTCGGAGCCATTCTCTCGAGGCACACGAGTCTCGCGGCCGCCGATACCCTGACGAAGAAGAGGCGAAACAATCAAAAAATAACCGACACGAGTCAACCCGCCGAACACAGTCTGGACGCGAACGATCTTTACAGGCAAGACAGTTTCGCATCGGACTCCAGCACCCTGAAAAAGAAAGATGTCTATCGCACCGACAGTTTTTGCTCGAATGAAAGCACCCTCAAGAAGGACGACCTCGCGAGGTTCAACAGAGACTTCGCCTCCATAGAGCCGCACACGAACGCCAGCGGGGAAAACGACGAGTTCACGTACAGCACCGAGTACAGGGACGGCAGCCGGTCTTCGGAAATACCCGGCTGCCGGGAGAACGATGCGAAACGAGCTTACGCAAGCAGCTTCAGGCTGTCGCCGAATTCCATTGCCGACTACACTTCGTGCTACAAAGGCCTCGACTTGTGCAGACAAGACAGCTTCGGATCCGACAGCGCGGTCGGAACGATGAAAAGCGATTTCTTTGCTGACATAGATCTGGCGAAACTGCGCATCGAGAATGACACCCGAGAGATCTGCCGTGGCTCGGACAAATGTCGAACACCGAATCGCGGTGCCTCACCTATCGAGAGCACCGCTCTGTAATTATTATTGTTTCGATAGGTGCGCTCCGACGCACGCCTAATACTAACATCTAAGATCCGATTATATTTATACGAATAAGCGGTATACACGAAGACTTGGAGGGACCGAAGGGACTGACGCAATAATTTACTGAATCCGTGAAAACAAAAAAATTGATTAGTACCGCGTAAGCTTTTTACAATTGAGAACGAGTTCAAAAATTCGTATAAACTTAGGTTGAAAAAGTTTTCGTCTCGGATACTCATCAATTCGGATAACGTAGAGCATATTTCCCTCAATCTCAAATACTAACGATAACATTTTTTTTTAATTTTTCGATCAACTTCGGTTCAGCATCCTCGAGATCCTCGTTTTAGATCGCATGTATTATAATTGTTGCACTTGACAGATATAGAGCGGATCGTATAAATGCTATATTCCTTGCCGATAAACCAGATGCATTCCTAAAAGTATCTTGCCGCGCCGCGAAAATTGTCTGAGCTGAAACAATCTATGAACGAAGAAACATTCCATCCTGAATTAACTAAATTTAACTCTCCCGTCGAAAATTTTTGACGCGCGACCTATTTGTACGATGTAATGTTTAGGGATCGATTTTTGTAACTGTTTTCTCTATACATTTGATTTTTTTTTTTAACGACGTATCCTCACCCGCAATGAAGACGCAACTTGGTATGCAATTTGAAGTAGCAAAGTACACGTGTACAGGTCCACGACAGACATTCGCAATCCACATTGTTTATCATCGAATTCAATTGAGCAGGCCTAATTCCTTTCATCGAGTATTAATTATCGTTCCTTATCACGGTCTAGCGATAGTGTTTATATAAAAATGATATTTCATAGACTCATGCCACGTCAGAGAACGGACCTGTCTAGGTACCTTCAACTTGTACATAGGTTTGTACATATTATCAAGATTCGTCACTTTCAAAACACTAAATTTTTTTCAATACAAAACCGTAAGGTCGTACCTTCTTTTTAATTTTTTTTTTACTTTTCTTTCGTTTTTTGGTAGTTTTAATTTAACCAGTACGCTTATTATTGTAAACTAATAATCAACATCGTCGATTCGGACGATCGTTAATAACTATTATTTCGATTGATATTGATTATCTGGAGAGATCTGTAAGCGTTATACACACAAATTTTTGGCGTGTCGTGTTCCGCATTATTGTTTCATTTTTTTCCGAGGATCGTCGTCGATAGATCTCAACGAAATTTGCAATGAAGAGATGTACTTAAAATCGTTTATTTATTACACAACATTGAATCAGTTGCGTCTGTCCACGAAAAAAAAGAATGACTATATTGGCATTTTATTGAAAATCGTATCAACGATCTGACGATTACATAACATATATATATTTTGATGAGTCGTTGATAAAATCTTCAATATCGTTACCCAGAAATGCATAAACGTTAATTGTCTGTGATAGAAAGTGTTTTGAAATTGTCTAGATGATGATGAATTATATTGAACGATTGTAATAAAATTCTACTATGATATAAGTTTAATATATTGTAACATAGTCATATATATATATATATATATATATATATATATACTGAAAATATATATATATATACTGTAGAAATAACATGCCATTAACCGTTCAAATCGAGGATTCATAGAGAATTTCGAATTCGTTGATGCGCTTATGATGAGAGGTATTTTACATCGATGATTACAGTGTTTGTCGGCGACAGTCTTCGATACGCGATGAACTTGCATTACTTCCATTCGAAGCCTGTCCCGAAACCTGGCAGTATTAAAAGAAAAGAAAAGAAAAACAAATTGACGTTGATCGCTCGAGTGCGCGCGCAGTATTACGTTCAATTCTAAATAATGTATCACAAAGAATCTCAGACGTAGCATTTGATACCTTTAGTATGCGTTTAGCTGTTGAATTCAAATTCTATTATGACTTTGACGCATTTAAAAAAAGCAATATAATAAGAGAAGTCCGCGTTTTGTTTAACATTCCACTAACGCACGAGATAAGGTGGATGAATAAATTGTTTTATCACGTATCACACATCTGTGAGGATTATAATTACCTGAAATCTATTCATAATCTTATTTTAAAAAAGAAAAAAAAAGAAACCGACGATACCGATGAAGGAAGGGAGAGGGAGGGGATATTTCGATGATTTCGAGACACCCGTTATATAGCTTCGCGGCAACGCGCAGTGCGTTCTTCGTGCAACCGTTAGATGGCGGGCCAGATCACAATTTGAGAGTAGCAACTATTCCAGATATTTCCACAGTGTTGTTTACTTCGGGTGTGCAATATTTACAGCAGCAACAATAGAGAGTTATTTAAACAAATAATCGATACAACAGAGATTCTCGCGCATTTAACAACCGATTTACGGTAAAACTGTATAATTTGACTTGCTTTGTGCCGCACGCTTTGCTTTGCTATTGGTAAAATAGATTAACACCCCCCACCCCACTCCGTACCGAGATCAGGGAGTTAAGTTCCGAGCGCGCTGGTAGTTTGCTTTGTCGTGTAAGGGAAAAAAAAGAGAAAAAGCAGTTGAAAGAGTGAAAATAAAAATAGAGAGAAGTTTAATGTGAAAATTTATAGCAGCGGCATGTCGACGGAAACCTTAAATTTTAACGTGCTCCGCACTCTGCGAAGGCTGTATTTCTCTATCTGTGGGGGATGAGAATGAGCGGGACAGTGGTAAAGTAAGTTGCGGCAGAGGAACGGAGTTAGTTACCGTCGAGAGGATTCCGGGTAGGAGGCAAACGGGGCGGTAGGATTCTCGGCATAACACGGCTAAGGGCAAAGCGCATCTGAATAAAATGATAATAAACCGGGTCGACGCGCGTGTTCGCATCGTTCGCCGGGTTAGCATTTTACAGACGCGAAATGCAGATACGCTCCAGCAGCATCCCTGATATATCGTTGTCGGTCGACGCTGAGTCCAATTTCGTAAGAATCAACGAGCGACTCTACGCGAAACTAGGAAAAATAGTAATGTAATGAGAGACACGCTGACCATGCGAGCGCATTTCTACGGAATGCGCAATTTCTTTCGTACACAAAAAATCCATCCGAGTTTTGGCGTACGAAATTTTCGAAGACCGTTACGGAAAATTCCCGGTGACGATTTGTTAGTTAGCCCCTGTTTTCGTTACATGGCGCTAGTGATCGAAGCCTCCGGTAAACTATGGTATTAGACAAGGCAAACATATTCCCTCTAGAAGAACCGGGCTCTTGGCTGGAAGGCTCGTTAATAATACAAACAGTATACTTCCGCTAATCCTCCGCGGTAAATTATCTCATACCTTCCCGGCCGTTTCATCCCTCATCTCTGTGGCCCTCAAGAAAAAAAGTTTTTCACGGAGACGGTAAGACAATAACAACAAAAAATCAGTCGGCATTTACACAAAATAATATGCACAATGCGTACATGGTTGTTCGCCTGGGAGATGTACGAAGCGGTGTCGGTGTCGTCGTAGTCGTGCTCCTCCGTCGTTTCTGTTGCTGCCATTGCTCGGGAGAGCCTCGTACGTTGTTTATCCCTCCTCTCCCTCTCTCGCGCGCGTCCTCCTATCGCGATAATACCATTATGCGAATTTCGTGATTTGCATATTTCAGAAAGCGCTGCACGCCGCACAGGAAAGCATAAACAACTCGGTGGCGTATAACTGGGCTTCCTCGGCAGATGAGTTACATACACGAAAGATTTACGTAAACGCCCGGCACTCGCGCGCTACCTCGCCTCCTTTGCTCCGAGAGAGACTCTTTTATATACCTACGGTGTGTGTTATATTGTACGGTAGTACAGTGTGACGTTTTATAGTATAACCCATACAACGTGTACACACTCGTGATCCTCGGCCGGGTTTAACCGCCGAGACAGTGTCCTCCTCCCGTGCATAATACTTCGCAAAGTACGAGCATACCCCAATGGTCGAAGTGACTCGATCCTTTTTTGCGTTACTCCTTCGTCCGTGTACGATAACCTGCGATCGTCTATCTTCGATAGTAAATAATTTTGTACAACCGCCGAGGATACTCTCCAGCGGTATATTCACGAGTATTATAATACCGATTGTGTATGCAGCTGCCGGCGACGCTGCTGGGTCGTTTCGCCATTCGCAATAATTTTCTTCGTTTCCATTTATCTCGTTGACCGTAGACAAGTGACTGAGCTACCGGATGAAACGCCTCAGGAAAGCACCGCGCGTCCGGCGCGGCGCTCGGCTCTGTCCTCTCGGACACTTGCGCTGCTCGGCAAAAGACAAAGCGACAAACCGATAAATTTTCGGCAGAGGTCCGGAGAATTATATTTTTCTCTAGAGTTTCCAATCTGCCGTCTGTAGTCCGCGATCCTGCTCGGATATTTACGCTTATAATATGTGCGGCCGGTCTGTTGGATCCAAAGGATCGAAAAACAAAATCCATCTCCTCCCGTGGGTACAAGAGACTCGCATATACTTCACGGTGAAGGTAAATTAGATGGATGACAGAGGCTCGAGAGCGAGGTGGCAGCCGATGGGTGTAAACGAGAGATAGGATCTACCGCTCTGTCGTCTCTCGCGCGTATTTTTTTTTTTTCTATCATCCACACAGGATCTTTACTACCTCTCTCGGTTTCTTTCCCTCCGCATTATACCCTCGGATCGCCTCTCGCCCGTTCGGGCTGTTTTCCACCGGAGACACGACGACCGTCCGGCAGCGCCGTTCGACTTTTAATTATAGGCTTTTGAGACAAAGCGGTCCTAGTCGCTTCGTGTATTTTCCTCCATGCGCCCTGTGTTCTCTCACTCCGCGGGTGTGCGGCGTACAAGCGGCCTGTGCAGCCCGGCATCCGAGGAGGCGAGCCTGGCGCGTCTCCGCTGTACGACGTATACCCATTGACAACCTCACGCTCGTCATCCCGCTCGACCGCTCCTCTCCCGGACACCGGCCACAGTGCTGCCAACCGTCTTCGCCGTAACACACTCCGAAGATTAAATCGACCCGTTTCATTACATACATCAACGGGGCGAGGATGGACCGCTTAAACCGGAACCGAGGTCGGATGATGCCCGGGTTCCCTACGTCGACGTCTCCGCGATTGATCCAATCAGCAACGAGTCGCCAGCACGTGGGTATAGAAGCAATGATTAGATAATGACTCGGTGCAACGTGCCATCGCACAGTTATTGTTCATTCAATTGTTTTGTTCTTAATTTTTTTTTTTCACGTATTTTTTTTTTTTATATTGCTCGTTCAGCCGGGAATGTGCGCAGGACGAGATGGAGAAGAAAAAAAATATATATATTCCAACGTATCACGATTGTGCTCAGGGAGCGGAAGGAGATAATGCAAACTGATAGATCTTTGTTGTCTCGAATGCCCCGTCGAATGAACGCGAAGAGAAACGTCTGGGAGACCGGGCATATGATGCTTCTCCTGCCGAGAATTTTCTGAGAGAGAGCGAGAGAATTACAAGAGGCGAACGTGCCTGTCCCCTTCGTCATTGTTTTTGGGACCTTTCGGGGGTCGTCTATGTCTCTCAGCCGTGGCCCGGTGGAATGAGCCCGACGGTACAAAGCGCCGCTATCCGCACCATCAGTGTCCGATACTAGGCTCAGGTGACACGGTTCGCTACGAGGAACGAGAAGAGGGCACACCGGCGTGGCGACTTTAACCGAAAGGGAAGAGAGGACGGAAAGCGCTGCTTTACGGGGCACCTTATATTCGGATCCCTCGGTCACGTTCAGAAGTGACCCACGCTCCTCAAGGGGGTGAACCCTTATTAAGGTGGGGATAAACGCCTCGGCCATCGCCACGAGGAGCCTCCAAACCGGGCCCCGATCGCCGAAGAGAGCACGCCGATGACAGCAAATATTTACAACGTCATGCTACCTAGACTGGGCGGGTACGCGAATGTCGTTATGCCGGCGCCGAATCTTTACCCCCATCCGTTTCTTTTGATTTTTTTTTTGGTAAGTGTTTAACTCTCGTGTATCGCTGATGCACGATTTTTCTTTGCAATATCAGCGGCGTAGATTTCAAGGGTTCTTGAATTTTAAAAAAAGTGGGTACTCACAATAAAGAAAGGTTTGTACACTCAGATGATTCTCGTTCGCATAAATGCTCAATTTTTGTTCTTGTAATTTTTCTTCCAATTTTCTCTTTTTGTCAACGACTCGTATTTTTGATCGAAAATAAATTGTAAAATTAGCGTTTTCTTTCTTTTATGTGTGTATATGTATTGTATTTTATTTTTTCTCGAAAATTGTTTGTTGTTATGTATTATGTGCACGTTCAAGTATTACATGCCTTGTGTTTTCGTGATTCGGCATTTGTAATCTCGGTGCAAAGGATTATTTCGTAAATAAATAAATTACAAAGAATTACAAAACTAATTAATAGTTTGTTGAATGTACAAGCCTTTTTTTAATGCGTAGTTGGCAGAGTTGTTGTGTCGCGATGATTCGCCAAGCTCGTTATTGGGCGAATCGAAAATTACCGTGGATTACGGTGAATATCGAGTCTCTGTCTATCAAGGTATAGCGCACCGAGTGGCCCCAAGAGTGAGGAGCATTGTGTGAACGCCTCGGGCGTCCGACAGCCGTCAAGCGGATCCGTCGTTAGACTGCTGCTGTTTTGGCATTGCTTGTAATATCTCCCATTGAGTCGGGAACCGTCGACAGGGTCCCCGCCCGTACGATCCGTTAGTTTACCTCCGCCGTATCCGTTTCACGGCTGCTCCCGCAATAAACTTGCGGCATTGCACCAGCAGTCACGAGGAAAATTCTTGGATTATCCCCGGAGGGAGAAAAACAATTTTTTTTTGTTTAAATCTCTTTTCGGCAAACGGTTTGCAAAGCGGGAATAAGATATACACCGTCGGATGTATCGTTGTCGCTGTGACAAATCCACTTCGAGTCCTCGACGGCTCGCGCGACCGTTCTCCATTTCTAATCTCTTTTCTTCCCAACCGCTCAACTAATAATACACCTAATAGCCGCGCGACCGTAAGCCCATTGTCGCAATGTTTGCCGCAATTATACGACCGGCTCTTTCACTAAAACCCCCGCGCGGATATGACCAAGATTATCGCCAATGCCGAGAGACAGAAGGAAGAAATCCCCACTCCGGCCTCACGCTGTTAGTATCTTCTCGCTGAGTCGAGCCGGATAAAAACAGATGAACGTCTTCTTTCTATTATTCGGGTACAAATAACGTTAATTTAATCTTTTACCGTAAACACTCGGATATATAATTTTTTAATTGAGCCCTATTCGAGACAACAATAGACAGTAAAAAAAAATAGTTTCTCATTCAGTAACTTATTGTCCACAAACGTCCACAATTTTCCCCAGACAGAAAAACGTGCCGTCAAACGGGTATCTTACCATTGGTTTCGCCACCGTTCCGTTTCCGTGCCGTCATTTTTCTATTTGGGTCTATTTGTTAATTTTTCGATCGCACCATCCGGCACTTGTTTCACTTGTTTAACAAAATTGAAATTACTTTTTACTGGTAAGTTACTCCATTGAAAGCATCTTTTCGCGTTTCTGTCTTACCGACCGCAAGGAAAAAAGAGTCATTCAAGGTCGCGCGAGCCTGGACTCCCCTGGCCGCTTGTCCCTGATAAATAACAAATCGGAAACTCTGTATACAATAATCGTTCGGACACCACGGGTTTCTCACCGTCGCAGCGGCCTCGTCGTCGTCAAGTCGTGTAGAAAATTTTAGCCCTCAACCGCCGTTCAAGACGCGTAGACGAAAACGGCTTCCTACCCCCCGTCAAGGTATCGGTTACGCTTAAACCGCGCTTAAATACTTCCCAAACGAAAAACCGATTTCTTTCTATTTCGTTTGGCCGGCTCGGCCCGTTCGGTTTTAGGGCCCCAGGGCGACGAGGACTTACGAGGTCCTCGGGCTGACAGCGGCGGGGACCTTACGGTGGCGCCAAGTAGATTCGTATCTTGGCGCGAGCGTCCGAGCCGACCAGGAGTGGGCTGTGTGTTCTCTCCGGGCCCTTTTTCCCTCTCCGTCCCTCTCGCACTCGCGGGACTCCCGCGCAGCTTTCTCCCTCGTGCCAGGCCTCTCGTGGCTCTTTCCTCGTTCACCGTTTCTCTTCTTTCTCCTTCTCTGCCGGTCCGAGCCAATGGGTACGGACCCGCCTGAACGAGGATCGAACCGAGCCGCAGAATCCGTACGCGAACAGATTCGAGAAGAGGAAGAATAAGAGTAAGGGGGAAGGGGGGAGAAGGAATAAAGAGAAGGCTCATCAAAGATAACATCTAATTCCGAATCGGCCGTTCGTGTAGGCTTCCATGTATCGTGTCTGTTCACCAGCGCGCCGCTCTCTCCCTCTCTTTATCTGTCTCTCGGCAAGTGTCGTCGCCGAGCTGCTGTTGGCTTTTGCTTTCGCTTTGTGCCCGATGCGAACGGGGTATGCTACTTGCAACACATGCAGAGAGCGAGAAAGAGATTCTCCCAGCCGACATCGGGGACGGCACATCTGACTCGTCCTTGGACTCGATCCTGACGACAGGCTGATCAGACGGAATGATAGTTCCCGTATAATTCCTAGTCAAAAGCGTTACCATTTTCGCGATCTTTCGCGATTTACGACCATCGACACCAGCGCCCTCCGATGACGTCTGCGATGATGGCGATGGACTGAAGCAACAGCTGTGTTTTTCTATTCCGACGCTGGTTTCTCCTGCGAGATATTAAGACGGGTACGAAATTACTGATAAATTTGTGATCGAATACATCTTAGATCCTGTAACTTTTTATTGTCCAAGCGATGAGACGCATTTTTTTTACGCCACATTTGTGCATCGATCGAAATTTTGCCGAGTTTTCTTTACCGGAGCGTCTTGCAGCTATACGTAGAATTTGTAAATGATACGTGGCCGAATGGCACACGAGACCAGAAATCAAGGGAACATTTGTATTCCGCAGAGATTTTTCAACTGCGGCGGCGAGGGCCTTGGACAGTTTTCTCATTTCGTTTATGGCTGACCGTAACATAACTCTCTTAGGCCGAGGCTCGGGCAGGAGATACCACACCAGCGAAATATACATATATATGTGTGTACATATGTATACGTATATACATCTCACGTTCCTCCTTGACGTTCTGGGACGGATTCAAAGCCGAAAGGTGGACCACCTTCTCGAGGCAGCATCAACAAAAAGGTATAACATATATACATATATATATTTTCTTTTTCTCGAAATACAGCGAGTAGTATCGCGCTATAAAAATTCGGTTCATCTCCGTCGATTTCGCTCTTTTGCCCATATCCATATTATCGCGCTCCCCAGAGACCCACTAACGCGCTCGTCCTTAAGAATAACCTAGTACGATTCCTCGTCCCTGCGTTACAGTAATATATTAAACGGCTTTCGGTAAAAAAAAATAATCGCTCGTATCCATTGTATAAAAAAAAACCCATCGATGTACGCGAGGAAAGCGAAGCAGCTGATCGTTCTACATATATATCGAATAATAATAAGAAGCGTCGGGTGGCGCTGTTGTTGCTGCCGATGCCGCTGCTGCCGCTGTTGTTCCTACAGTCGCTCGCAGACAGGTTCACGCTAAATGGCGGTCAGGATGGGCATGTCGCGCGCCACGGGGCGCCTCTTCGCCAAAAGCGCCGACTTGTTCGGCGGATACCGGCCTGCTAGAGCTCACTCGTCCGAACGGTCCCCGAGAGTCTTCGAGTCCTCGCCCTGCGTTTCACCGCGCAAACCCCCCTCGGCTTCCTTTTTGCAATATCCGCGCGGGCGATCGCGCGCGCGAGCCCGACTCTCCGCGCCGCTCTTTCTCTTACCTCTATCCGGTACAACAGTCGCGAGATATTCTAAATGGCGTCATCCGTTACACGTGTTACAGTCTCCAGCGCAAACGATTCTTTTTTCTATCAAATCCCACAAGTCGGTAGTGCGTTATTATGTTTTTTATATTAATTTGAAGCTTCACGATCGACAATGCGACTCTGTAAAAAAAAAATTGTAAATTTAATGCACCGGACTGGAAGTTTTTATGCAAAAGCTGGTAAATTAAATTTAATGCACAATTGTGATGAAAAATTAATATACTTTAATGGAAAAAATTTAAGTAAATTACAAAAAAATGTATTTCCAATGTTTTTAATACACCGAACATTAATCTTTCATCCCGATTGTACTTATATGAAATTTAATATAACAGTTTTTCCATAAAAACTTCCAGACGGGTAAATTAAATTTCGTACGATTTTTTTTTACAGTGTAGGGACTAACAAATTGGTCGGTTATCGTCTGTTTATTCAAACGACTGGTCTAAACCATCTGGCTAGCTGAAAAAAAGATCTCGTGGGGAAATAACTAGACGCATCTCTGCCACATTAGCATACAACGAGGGCCGATTGACTGCTCGAGACTTCGAGTTCCACCTGCCACCCGAAAATAAATTGAGGCCGAGTTTTCAGACCCGTCGACATAAACCCCCAAAGAGATATCTGGATAGTTTTATTATTATTATTTTTATTGCATGTACGTAATTCGCGCCGAGATAGCAGTGCAGTTAAATGTGTTTCGTCAGAATCACGGTCCCTCCGTGTTTACGGGCGTGCGCTGCGTTCTCGCCTTTATTCGCAATTTGTCTCGGGGCCCGAGCGACCGACGCCAATCACTTAATTTGTCCTTTACGAAAAGCGATCGGGCTTTAAACGACAACTGTACTGTCCTCCCCGCGTCTCTCTCGGCTCCTCCACGACGAAATCGCTGATACTCATCTCTCTCGGTCTCCCTCGCATGTTCGCAAAAAAGAGTATCTGGATCGTTACACTCGCGAAGCGAGAGATATGTACTCGAGGCGGTCACGTGATCGGGCGATCGCAGCGACACGTATCAACTTTTACGTGCATCGGCGTCGTCCCCCGACATCTTGTTCT
Organism: Exephanes ischioxanthus; assembly: GCA_958510785.1. NCBI lineage: Eukaryota > Metazoa > Arthropoda > Insecta > Hymenoptera > Ichneumonidae > Exephanes > Exephanes ischioxanthus. The sequence goes on along the minus strand of OY294017.1, from coordinate 4,292,906 downwards.
CGTCTTCGTACGGTCACGTACGCTCGAACGGGAGAGTTTGGCACGAGAAAACTCTCACCGTTTCTCGGTTTCGCGTCTCGGTGCCGATTATGAGGAGTACGCAAATGGACGGGGCCCGTAATTCTCCGCGCGCACGAGAGGCAAGTATGCGGTTACTCACGCGAGATATATATACAAACCACTTGATACTCTCAATTGGCCATGGATCTCGGTTATCGTTGGGTCCGAGCGCCCAAGAAGAATAACCGGCCGGTCTCCGTTCCGGCCGTTTCTTTTCCGTGTAATTTCTCTTCCACTCGCGCCAGAACATAAATACGTCGAGATTAATACTCGGGCCACAAATCCGAAACGGGCGTAGTTTATCTCGTCCGATATCCGTGCAGTTCGGGGGGGAAAAATGCTCGGATGCTCGGTAGCGCGCAATAAAACTACCGAAACCCCCGTCCACGGTTCCTGCCGGAATCCAAAGTACACAGTGCAGCGGCTTACGGTCGCGGCTTCTCCCGAAGCGCCGGTGGAGAGATAGAGATTCGTAGGGTCGACACGCGCATCGTACCGCGTTCGACCGAATCGAATGTGTGACGGACTGCGGGCAATATTGCCGCATTCCTATCTCTTCCATGAATTCGGTAAGCGCACGTCCCGCTACACAACCGTTCTATTACCAGCCGGGACCGTCCAGCATGGAACGTCCATCCAGTCGCGAATGTCCGTCACGCGTTATTCTCGCACCCCATCATTTGTCAAGGAACAATCATCCTCTCTCTCTATGAGGACTGATCACACGGGGGAGTGGAAAGCAGGTCCAGCTGTTAGTTTTGCGGCGCGATGAATCTACCGCCGATTTGATGTTTCGTCCACGATAACAATAACCGAGGGTGCGATGGCTCTTGGCTCCGGAATTTATGAGACACGTCTCGGAATGTACAATGTACTTTGTAAAAAAAAAAAAATGTATCGTATACTGCGAAACAAGAATAACAAACGTTCGCGGCATCGTTCCAAATGTACACAGCCGATTATGTAACAGGGGTTTCTTTTTCTTCATTGGAAAAAAATGTACGCTGACATTTTACACCTCGAAGAGTTAGGGTATCGTAGGAGCAAAAACATTTTTTTTAATCAACATTTTATCGGGAAAGTAAAAATAAATCGCGACTTTGAGACACTGGAAATTAAAATTTGTTTACATTACTTACATTAATTGAACATTAATGTACGTTTTTCTGTAAAATAAAAACAACAGATATTAAAATTACAAATCTTTTGCCTGTAATTTACAAACATTTTAATTAAAAGTAAAACTTTTACATTAAAATTGTAACGCACATGTTTGAAATTTCAGAATCTGTTTATGTGAAAAGCTTCCAATACCGTTCATTAATTTTCAAACTACATTTTAGGACTATGTAAATACTTTTCATAAATAACGTTAATATATATATCTACATATATATATATATATATAAATGTATATAACGGGCGTGCGAAATCGAGAATCAGGTTTTTGCTTCGGATTGCACAGTAACTTCGAGTTTTGGAGATAAAAGAAAGTGATTAAAAAAAAAGAAGATTAACGGCATAGAATTATCGTCGAGGTAGGTGGCGTCGTGCCATGACCAATAACGAAAGTTTCAGTTCTCGGTCTCGCGCTCGAACGGATACGTTACGTTCTTCGCCGCTGTGTTCTTCTTGCTGGCTCTCCCCGAGGCCGTCATCACGCGAGCAAGCCCTGATTTACTGCTAGTTTACTCACCCACGAAGCATCCGTCTAATTACGGGGTACGAGCATGGCTCTCTCTCTTGAGAGAGCATCGAAGAAACGTATTCCTCTTGTTCCTCGGGCATCGCACCAGCTCGTACTCATGGGCACTTTTTCTTCATCTCTCGAAAAAAATGCTTGCCCTCCCAACATTTTCCGCACCGTACCGTTATCTCTCGATTCACTTACCACCGACAACATACTGACTCTTCGTTTCCAACGAAAATAAAACAGCGCTAAAAAAAAATAATAAAAAATATACCCATCAATCATAGAAATTGCTGTACATCTCTAGAAATATATTTGCAGAAATACATTTTTCCACACACATGATGATTAAAAAAACATGACTATATACGAGCCGCATGGCTTTTTGTTACTTCAAGTTTTCACCTTCAAGTTTTATTTTTACTTTTTAAATAAAACTGCAAAAAATGTTTGCCCTCCCAACATTTTCCGCACCGTACCGTTATCTCTCGATTCACTTACCACCGACAATATCCTGGCTCCTCGTTCCCAACGAAAATAAAATTTTACAAAAATATACACATGAAACATTGAAATGGCTATACATCTCGAGAAATATATTTCTCGCCATACATGTTGATTTTCTTTTTAAATGATTAGACACGGGCCACATAACTTTTTATTGCTTCATTGCATTTTCAAGTTTTATTTTTTGTTTTTTTATTTATTGATTTTTAATGAAAAGGCAGAAAATATTCCCCGCTCCTATATTTTCCGTGCCATACCGTTATCTCTGGATTCGCTTGCCACCAACGACATCCTGACTCTTCGTCCCGATCGGAAATCTAATATCAGCGCAAAAAAAAAAAACGTACAAAAATATACACATCAAACACCGGAATTGTTATACATCTCGGGAAATATATTGGCAGAAATATATTTTTCGAAATACATGATTTATCAATGCACCTTAAGGTTGCATTAAAAAAAAAAAATTTAGATAAAAATGCGTCGGTTTCTCGTGCAATCTAAATAAAAAGTCTTTTAAACAAGCAACGAACCGATTACAACTTTTAACTCCCACATATGCATCCGGCAACGAGCAACTTAACGACACAAAGTTAAATTTTTCTCCGCAGGACTCAACACTTGCACCGGAGGAGGTCGCGTGGGCGAAGGATGTCTCACGACAAGTCCCACGAAAATGCGCCCATCCGCCGTCGACACCTGCCTCCGCGCCGTCACCGCCACAGCTCAGTCAACCCAAGAAAGAAAAAGAAACCTGATTTTCGGAATGCCGAAAAGGGAAAATGCCATGCCGCATGTATGCACACGCCACCCGCCATTGCGCTATCGCGTTTGCCCGTGTGTACTCTCGACGGTTCACCACCTCCGCTCTCCGGGGCCTTTCCCTCTTACCTCGTACATAACTGCGACTCGCGAGCCGTCCCGCTTCCTCGCAGTGCGTTAAAATCATTTGTGCACGTACACGCGGGGCATGCAGGTAAGTGTGGCTCGGCCGGGGGCGTGGCGGCTCCCTGGTGGTCTTCCACAGGCGTAGCGACTCGTCCTCGGTCCTCCCGTCGGTTTATATCAATTTTCCTTCTTCGTCTTCCCGCCCCCCCCCCCCCCCCCCCTTCCGCCCACCTGTTACGAAATTTCTAATAGCTAAAAAAAAAATATATCTTCCACAGTGGCCCTTGGACTATCGACCGGGGAGGGATCGCCATCAGGGACACGATGAGCCCGGTTTCCGGCGTAATGGTTCTCGAGCAGCGCCGCTATCCGGTAATACCCTGATGATGGAACGCCTCGATTACGCCAATGGCCAGGTAACTACCGCGTAACGAGCCCACTCGCGCACTCGCCCCCTTTCAACGTCCAGCAGCATTATGTGCACGAGTGTGTACGTACACACAGAGAAACGGAGCGAGAGCCGGGCGATGTGGCTTACACACAGCCACGGTGGCGCGGGCGCGCGCGTCCAGTCGTCGCTCTAACCATGATGCCCCGAGCATCCGGTGGTCACGAACGCCGCACGCTCGGACCTCACATCGTCAGCAGCGGGGCAGCACCGGCACGTAAGATGCTGCTCTGCCCGTCTCTTCCTCGATCCTGCTGACGCTGCAACTCCTTCACCGTTGCGCCTCACTCGCCAATTTTCGTCAATTCCCTCATGCGATCCCTCAAACGCTACATACTATGTATCTCTTCGTGCATAATCCTTTACCCTTGGTGAACGGAAAAAAAGCAAAAGGAAATAGGATAGGAAGAGAAAAACGGGGAAGCCCCCGTCGGTGTTCGTGCTAGTCCCACGGTGTGTCTTCTCTTATCTCGGGCTCGGGGCGAGCATTAAAGCGTCAGGAACAAGCCGAACAAGTTGTCTTCGTGCTTCGTCGCTGTGCGCGCCCCAAGGCCGCGCGAGAGTCATGAAGAAGAAGAATTTTAAAAAAAGGGAGAGCAAAGTATACGAAGCTAACCGTTGCTGCGCATACGTCACGGTTCGTCGACATTTTGCAGCTTCCACGAAAGAAGCTATCACGGTTTTTTTTTTTTTTTTTTTTTTTTTACTGAACGACTTTACGAAGCGAGCATCGGCGGGTCGTCCGGCTCTCGATACTCTCCGTTGCGGCAACATATCGAGTGTTGGGAAACGGAACGCCGCGTTCCGATGCTATTCGAAATGTCGAACGATTGTTTTTTTTTTATACGCTCTTTCGTTTTCTTGCCAGTCGGATATCGCACAGCCGGCTCGGGTACGTCTTACCCAGATTTTGCTCAACGAGCTGTTGAAGACGAACTTCTTCGGAGTAATACACTCGGGCCGAAGACGGAGTCCGGCGAGAGAGAAGGAGGAACGAAGAGAAGCCAAGTCTTCGCGATAAATGCAGCTTTTAGAAACCGCAAATTGGTACGCGCACCCGCAACCGAGGCTGCTCCTCGCTCTCTCGCTACCATCGTTATATCTCGGGGGTCCTCTCGGAAACATCGCCGATGCTGCGAATTCAACGAGGATTAGCAAACTCGGTTTTTTTTTTTTTTTTTTCTTAAATTTCTTTTTTCTCTCGTGCCGCTGACGTTAAAGCCATTGGCGTGTTTCGTCTCCCTGAGACTACATTTTCTCGAAAGTCCCCGGGTTATTGCACAGAAGTCGGATATATTCGTGTTGACACGAAAGTGCACTTTCGAGGTATATACGAAAACAAAAAAATTAATACGAAAAATTATATAATAATAAAGTGGAAACGTCGAGGGTCTCATGTAGTAAATACACTCGTCGCGATGAAGTATAGACCGGCGCGCATAATTTTGAAACCCGTCTAAACTATCATTACACGTACGTGTCTATAACATCGGTAAAGCGATCATTCCTACGGTAGCAGCATGGCATTTACATAATTAAATGACGTCAATCACTGGACGACCTGTACACTCGCGTGATTCGTATTATTACATTACGAGACGTATATATTCATTAGTCGATGAGGAAGTGCAGTGGTGTGCAATATTTTATTTACTTTTTAAGTTTTTTTTTATTTATTTTTTTCTTTTTACTTTTCTCTCCGATGTGTACACAGGCATGATAATGACACGCTATACTTCTCGTTTCTCGTGAAACAATCTTCGCCAACGCGATCATCTTGTTCTTGTTGGGATTTATATACAGTTGCGAGTTAATCTCTCTCTCCCTGTGTCTCGATCTCTCGTCAGCCGGGCAGTGTTGCGGGCTTTAACAAGGGGATGGCGTGCCAGACAACGATCCACACGCCATATCGGTTGTAAATCGTTTAGAGCCAAGATCTCCGCTGCGGGTTATCCGACGAGATGAGCGGAGGAGCCACGTGAACCGGGTTCTCGCATACGGAAGCGCGGGAGATCTCGGAGACTAGTTTTCGCTGTAACAATATTATCACCGCGTTGATAAATTATGGTAATCGAAGAGTAACAACATCTTTGTTTCCCCCACAGTGCCAAAAGGGCATCAGAGCTCGCCGAAGTATCACATAATATTTCAAGTACAAAGTACAAAGTATCACAAGTACTTGAAGTATTAAGTACTTTTTATACTTGAAGTATTTCTCAAGTACTTTTCAGAATTAGGTTCGTACGGTTAAGCGTTATCTAGCGTAAAGCGGTATCTTTATTCTATAAAAGGTGCAAAGTAATTTGCACATGGCTTCCCCATTTATTACAATTTTGCGCATATTTTTCTCTATGAGAAACTTCGTTGGTCGATTTTTGCTTCCTCGTAGAGGAAGCTATGCGCAAAATCGTAGTAAATGATGAAGCCATGTGCCAGTAAATTACTTTTCACCTTCTTTCGTAACCTTAAAAAAAAACGTAAAAATTTAATAACATTTGAACGGTCGAAATTTACCGCAAGATTGATTGTAGAAAATCATTAACTGATATTTTCATAATTCGTCATTTTTGAGGCTATTTTTAATCGATCTTTCACTTTTATTTCATTAAAAAAAAGTCCATACAAAATTTCATTTAAAGAAACGAAAAGGGGGAACGTCGATTTTTTTCTGGAATTAAAAAAAAATCTCGTTAAAATGATATCTATTGAAAACTTCAGACAGATAATCATATTTATTAATAGAAACAGGATGTCATGCTACTCATCGGGTATTCGTAAATGCGAGCGTGTATTCAAAACGTACTTAAAGTACTCAGTATCAAACAAGTAAGCGGTACTTCAAGTACCGCCCAGCACTGGCACACAGTCTATGTTTATAGACAGCCTATATTTATCTACGACCCGGCAAAATTTTCACTGTGATTTATACTTATACATTTGGTCTGTTTTGTTTTTCGTACAAGCATCGACAAACATCGACAAGAGATTGAAAAACACAAGAATTTGCGCATAACGCATCTTAATTGCGCCCCGTTAGCATTAAAAAAATTAATAAATATAATTTTCATGGGTAAAACAAAAAATAACATTTTTTGTTTTATTTCAGCTTACCGAAGTTATGTCACCGACGTTTCGCTCTGCAGCTAGCGATATCCAGGATTTCCCTTTGGTAGCAGGAATTTGCGGACTTAACCCCGGAGGATGCGGCGATGCGGATTCGATATCGTCCGAGGCGTAAGTAATTCATATATCGTACAAGCTAATTGACGGTTGTACGGTATTCCATACCAGCGAGTTCGGTCAAAGTCTTCGGACCGTTGAGTATGTACCGACTGATCAAGCGCTCGAATTGGCCGAATGAGTTTTCGCCAGAATTATGCGAATTATGCCTTCGCGTTGGACGATTGTTCAGTTGGCCACCGGCTAATTAACACTCGAGCCCTTAACTCGCTTCCCTGAACTCCGATGAAAACACATAGCGGGGTGTACACGGGGCGGGTGGACGGGCATTGGCAATCGGGCACAATGCACCGTTGCGGTGCCCACCCACATTGTTGCTCGATTATCTATCTCCGATACAATAGAATCCGTGACGAACGGTCAAGCAAACATATCGCTGTGACTGTAGTAAATGGGCGAGGAGGCTGTATAATTAGTTACTTTGGGGAACGGCACAGGCGCGAGCGATTCGGCCCGTGCGGGCATATGCACACAGGGCCGCGTGTTAATTTCACTCCGAAAATCGTAAAATGCAAATGAATTATACCCGGACGGACGGGACGATTGGCAAATTGGGAAACGAAGGTTGGGACCCGGCCGCACCGGCGCGTCGTCGCGAATGAGTATATGAAGAAGGAACGTGTAAACGAAGAAGAAGAAGAAGAAGAAGAGGAGGAGGCGGAAATGGAAGAGAGACAGAAGTTTCTGTGTGGCTGTCGAGAGGCGCCCAAGGTGGTCGGGTAATTTCGTCGCTCGCGAAAAGGAACAACTCGATTGCCCGGCCGCGCGAGCACCTCAACGGCTCTCAACGGAAGATGCTGCTGCTGCTGGTGCGCTGGGAGTCAGCTATACACAGGAACGCTCGAAGAGATCGTTCGCTCGTTGCTTTTGCGAACGTGAGCGAGAGAACGATTACGAGAAGGAAGGGAGTAAGGAAGAGGAGGAGGAGCAGGGGGGGCCGACTATCGGCGCCCTCCGACGACGTGCCGCTGGGGCACCCATTGAGAAAGAACTTTGGGCCACGGGATATATAAAAATGTGTTGATTATACGTTAAGACGAGCGCGAACGCACAGCACGGGAACGTCGACTGGCTTGTATGCCCGCTTCTCTCTTCTTTATCTCGGAGGCGAATCCGGGTGTCGTTGAGGAAACGGATACACACAGCGACGAAAAAGGCGCTGAGGATTTCGCCCTGTCCTATGGTTATGTCCGCGAGAAATGACCGGTACAGCCGAAACCTGGTATTAGGATGCGCTGTCCGGGATCTTTTAATGGTTGCGCGATCTTTATTGCTACTTGTCCAGCGACATCTGCCACTTGCTTTCTCTTCTTGACTCAGATTATTGAATAACGCAGGCGGATATTTATGATAATCGTTATACTCGTCGTTATGCTCCAATTATTGCCATTGCAATTTCAATTGCCATTGCAACTCCAATTGCCATTGCACTTCAATTGCAATTGCAACTCCAATTGCCATTGCACTTCAATTGCTGTTGCAACTCCAATTGCCATTGCAACTCCAATTGCCATTGCACTTCAATTGCCATTGCAACTCTAATTGCCATTACAACTCCAATTGCTATTGCAACTCCAACCAATTGCTATTGCAACTCCAATTGCCATTGCAACTCCAATTCCCATTGCAACTCCAATTGCCATTGCAACTCCAATTGCCATTGCAACTCCAATTGCCATTGCAACTCCAATTGCCATTGCAACTCCAATTGCCATTGCAACTCCAATTGCCATTGACACTTCAATTGCCATTGCAACTCCAATTGCTATTGCAACTCCAATAGCCATTGCAACTCCAATTGCTATTGCAACTCCAATAGCCATTGCAACTCCAATTGAGAGGATATTTTATATGCAACTTCAATTGCTATTGCAACTACAATTGAGAGGATATGTTAAATGCAACTCCAATTGCTATCGCAACTCCAATTGAGAGAATATATTATATTGAGGAAGTGCGAACGCATCAATGACGGATTAGACTTCAACATTTCCATCGCTTGGATTATGAGCAGTTTCGCAAAAACTTGACGAATTTGGAGAATCCCGCCCAAGTCGTGCTAGGATACTATACAACAATATTCGTGTCTAAGGCATCTTCCGTGAGCTGCGTGCACCCACGGGGTCCCGTCTCGGGGCAGCGCGCAGAGAGAGAGAGAGAGACCATCGAGGATGAAGATTAAAAATAAATAAAAGGCAATAAGTGCGGGGCCCCGTGCGAGACCAGTCATTACGCGAGGCGGGCCCACCTTGTTAGGACCGGTGAGAAGGCCCCCAGCACGACGACCAACACTGAGAGATGACCTCTCGTCTCTCATAACATAATACACACACACACACACACATACGTATGTGTGTACATATACATGTATTCATCCGCTGCAGCCCAGTAACGAGTAACAACCAACACAGAACTCTCATTCAGGATCAGCGTCTCGCGCGCGCGGACTTCTGGCGCCTGCTCTCCGAGGGCGTTAAAATTGCCCAAAAATTCGAGGAATCCGATGTTCGAGAAACCTCCTTCCGAAAGACCAACGTTTTCGAGACAGGGAGGGAGCGAGCGAGGGAGACAGAGAGATGAATAATTCGCGAGAGGGAGGACAGAAACTCGCTTGGTTACACAGCCAGGACACGCGCGCAGCACGTAGGAGTTATCGGGGGCCCGTAATATGCACGAGCATGGAGGGCCACAGCGAATAGCAGTTGTCGTCGAATCGTGGGTAATGACTAATGCTTGCCCGGTAATTGGACAAAGCAGCCGCAAATTGGACCACCGCGCAAGGGGTCGTCGAGGTCGCCGAACGTTAATTGTTCATAGCTATACCCCCGTCCGTTATTTGCATCCACAACGTCGATATGGATGGATATACGCTCGTAATGCATGTGTACGTTACGCCCGGCGAGCCGCTCGGCTCAGCCTCGCTGGCAGATAGTGAGTCCCTCACGACGCAATAATACACGTCGTCGGCCACGTCGTCGTTGATCGCCACCCGCGGTGAATTTTCAGTACAGAAATAGAGAGCAGGACTAACGGCGATTACTCGATGCCGAAGCCGATCTATTCGAAGCCCTCACCGTCTTGACCGGAGATGATACAACCGGCATTCCTCACTCCTCCCCCGAGAGTCCCCCTCGTTCCCCGGATTATTGCTTCTCGATGTTACGCAATAGCCGTGTCAGCACCGTTTTTCAACCGACAGTTGGCCTCCGCGACTACGGTCCTAATAGCCACTAACCATTTCTTTTTTTTATGTCTCCTCGCCCCGTCCGCACCGTCCGGGCCGACTTCGTCTCCACCAAATCATCCCCTCGTTCACCTCGAAGCTATATACGATTCAAAATATGAAAAAGAAAGAAAAGTGAAAAAAAAAAAAAAAAAAAAAAAAATGAAGAAGTTTCCTGTGTGCATAGGAGATGAGAGACCTATAATTAAGCAGCAGCCGGTAGGTGGAGGAGCGAGGAGGAAAGTATGGAAGGCAGGAGAGAACGTTTTTTCTGGACTAGCGCGTCCTCCTCCCTGTACGAGGAAAGAATCCGAACGCTAAAAGGGCGCGAAACACCTGGTCAGAGTAACGTGCGTCGCGCCCTTTTAATTCTTTGCCCTCGATTCGTATATATATGTATAATGTATATAGATGCATATTATGTTTATATTTATGTATATATGTGCAGTTTCGCTTTATCTCTCGGCCACGCGACGAACCCGTCCTGCTCTCCTCCTCCGGCTCGTTTTGTGCTTCCGCTGTCGTTCCCGGTGGCGGCTGCGCTACGGTAGCTGCCGAGAGATGTTACGCCGAGATCTAGGCAAGGTTCCGGGGCTAATTACGGTAATGAGGCAGCTAGGAGAGGAGCCAGCGAGTTTCTCTCTTCCTCTTCGTCCCTTGGCTTTCCGTGACCCCTCCGGCTCGCTTCTCTCGCGAGAAACTGCGCCACGTGTATAGTCGTGGAAGCGCGTTTCCGACGCGCATGCGCACACACAATAACGCGCAGTGCTAGAGCGGAGCTCGATCACTTTGAGCGCGCTCGAGAGCCGCCCTCGATCTGATTAGATAAAAGTTTATCTTGGCCGCCGTTAACTCCGCTGGCCGAGAAGTGCGAGCGGGGAAAATATCTGGACTTTCCCCGTCTCGCCGCGGCCTCTTTGCGTTCGGAGTAGCTCTGCGGCGGATGCTCTGGCGAATGCTGCCGGGCCGAACTGAGACACCACAAGTATCTCTTGTTCGTCACACTATCGCGACTCTCGAGGTTTTTCCCTCGTCTTCGGGAGGCCGGAGTCGTTTCATTTGCACGAGGATTTCGCGGCGAGATAGGCTGATCTATTGCGCACGGCTGTCGACCGCTGCGATCGTTATCTGAGGGTGGAATTTATCTCACTGGGACAATTTTGCTAGTACTCTCGTCGCGGTGTGAATATAGAACTCTCGGCTCGGCTTGGTCGACGAATTAAATTAGGCGGTGAACCTTTGATGACCGATTTATCGCGTTCGCGACGGTGGAGGAAATCAGCTTTTTTTTTTTAACACGTGGTCTCCTCAGATTCGATCCTGAAAATTGTGGAAGGACTTTGGCGAATAGCGATACGTCGGGAGAACGCTTTTTTGATTAGACCATAATTTCAACTTTTTTTTTTATTTACTCGGGTGCAAAATTTTGAAGTATCGAACTTTTTTGAAAGTTACACTTTCAAGAACATTTTTGGATCTTTGGGAGGGACGAGAGTTGGGGAAAATTATATTTTTCTGCCAACGGGAAAGAGTTCTTCCGACCGAAGTTAAACGGTTCAAAAGCGCGCGGTTGAAATTCTGTATTATCGAGAAAATCGAAAAATAAGAATCGGAAGAGGGTACAATTGACTGGAAACTTACATTTTTCAAAAGACTTCGGAAACCCCGTCGAGCAGTTGAAATTTTTCATTGTCAACGGAACCGAAACAAGGGTTTCGAACTTGAAGTATTAATGATAATGATTCGCTTGTCAGGGTCGATTTTTCTTCAGACAAGAAAAAAATAATTGAAAGAGCTTACAATTTATTAAACCTTACACATTTTTCAGAAAACTTCGCAAGCCCGTTGAGCAGCTTAGAACGTCCGTTGTCAACAGGAGCGAAAAATGCGTTTCGAACTTGAAGTATTAATGATAATCATTCGCCCGTCTCGATGGATTTTTCTTCCACCAATAAAGAAAAAGTATCAAAATAGGATATAATTTATTAAAAACAAAATTTTTTCAAAAGACCTCGCAAGCCCGTCGAGCAGTTGAGACTCTTCCTTCTCAACAGGACTGAAAAAAGGCTTTCGAACGTGAAGTATTAATTATAATGATTCGCTTGTCAGGGTCGATTTTTCTTCAGACAAGAAAAAAATAATTGAAAGAGCTTACAATTTATTAAACCTTACACATTTTTCAGAAAACTTCGCAAGCCCGTTGAGCAGCTGAGAAAACGTCCTTTGTCAACAGGAGTGAAATATGCGTTTCGAACTTGAAGTATTGATGATAATCATTCGCCCGTCTCGATCGATTTTTCTTCCACCAATAAAGAAAAAGTATCAAAAGAGGATATAATTTATTTTAAAAAAAATTTTTTCAAAAGACCTCGCAAGCCCGTCGAGCAGTTGAGACTCTTCCTTCTCAACGGGACTGAAAAAAGGCTTTCGAACGTGAAGCATTAATGATAATGATTCGCCCGTCCCGGTGGATTTTTCTTCGCCCACCGGTAGAGTAAAGTACTCGCGAAAGGGTGATGATATTCCGGTCGAGTGCTCGAGCTAAGTTCGGAGCTCGGTACGCGGTGCTGTCACGCCTTTTCGTCATATCTTACAGGACCCGCATTGTATATAGTATCGCGCTGTACTATATACAACGGAAAAGGGAGGATATGTTGGACGGCAGGTGTAATAGGTACACGATCCATTCTCGAGTCCGTGACTCGATGGGAGCGAAGAGATTAGCAGAAGGCGCGCGCGCGCGCGAGCGAACGAGCGGGTAAAACTCATCGCTCCGCGGTGGTTGTGTAACGTCGGAGGATCTCTCTGGGAGGTTCTCTCGCGCGCGCCCGCTCGCTCCCCCGTCCAGGGAACGAGAGATAGAGGCTTCGGAGGCGAACGGTGCACGCCGGGCCTCGGGAGAACGCGCCGCGCGGCGGCATTAAGTCAAGTAAGTAATCTCTTAGCCGTCACGCCATGGGACCCCGCCTGACTGCCTGCTTGCGCGCAGCACCGGAGAGAAGAACCCGAGAGCCGAGCGTTCGATAAATATATATCCTGATTGGTTTTCGTCCCTTTGGTCGAAAACTCTCTCGCTCCGCTCCTCGCGTCGCCTAGTTATACTTCTTTCCTCCGTTTCGACGCGAACGATTTCTTTATACCGCGATGCGGTGGCGAAGTACACCTTGCACGGTATAGGACAGAAACCAATGTCATTCCGAAAGCCATTTACTGTATTAACGCTCCGTCGCGATACTTGCGGACCTCGCGAAGACGAGTTAAATCGCGAACTGGGATTGCGCTTCGGTGTAATATTGTTTATTTTTGCAATGGTTAAAAAAAAAAGTTTAACTTACGTTAAGCGATGGCAAAAATATGGGAAGGGTAGAGATTTGTCATTTTTGGGAATCGAGCGATTTGACGTTTAGCTTGGAGCGCTCAAACACAGGGTCAGTATAGCTGGCTGATTTCTAGAAAATGGATAATTATGAAAGAAAATGATTTTAGAGATCTTTTTTTTCGATAGAGTGGTGAAATAAACAAATCAATTTATTGGGCGGCCTTTTGCATGAAGGATTATACATTTTTACATATTTCACAGAGATACCGTTCAGTTAAATTCTAGAAATAACAATAAGGCAACTTCTGTAATGTTCTATAATATTTACTATAACGATATGCCGTCTCTATGGACATGTCAGTTAAATCCTGTTTACATTTCACCACGATAAAATTTTTTTATATTACTTGTTGTCAATTAATATCAAATATTAATTGTTTTGCAAAATTTTATTTCGCGAGGTGTAAAAATGGGGTTTTTACGCGAAACCGCAATTTTCCCACCGAGTTATGTAAAAATATTTTTTGTGTTTCAGGGTTGAATTTTGGAGCGGACTATTAGTGAGTTTGATACGGCAGGGGGGGAGGAGGTGGGCGAGAGCTGGTATTGTTATATACAGCAATGTCACAGCAAAGATTTGTCTGTGTACGCTGCCGCAGTTGGAACACGATACCCTGGACTCTCTGTCTCTCGTTCGGTGATCGTTGCTCCTGTCGGTCCCGAGAGCGGCTCTCGATCAAACGCACGTCTCGCCTACGCACTCGGCATCGCGTAGATATACCTGCTGCTCGGCCGATCGTATACAGGCGCGTGATCAGCATTAAAACGATTGCTGCTCGTTCGTTTCGTTTCGTATTCTCGAATTCGTTGGGCACACGATGCTCCTCGTACGCCGTATAACAACTGTGGTAATTCCGGTGACATACCCGGTGAGAGCTACACAGGCCCCATTCCACAACAATCTTTCGGACGTGACGAAGTCAAATATTTTTTTTTTTCGTAAATAATATCTATAACAGTTTTCAGCTTCGCGGCTGTTTTTTTCTGCCGCAATTTTTTTCTGCCAATTTTACCTCCTCTGTTTGTCAAAAAGGACGCTTCGTTGTAGAGATTCATTTTTAAATTGGCAAGAAAAAAAATACCAAAGCTTTATTGAACGTGCGAACTTTTTCTTTTTATTGTCTTTCGATGGTAAAAATCAGAAGTGCGTACACTGTAAAAATTAATTGTAAATTTAATGTACTGGAATTTGAAATTTGCTTTCATTACTTACATTAATTCAATGTTAATGTACTTTTTTTTAAGTTATAATACCAGATATGAAAGATTTGAAGTTATAATACCAGATATAAAATCTTCACAAAAATTTGTAAAGATTTTACTGTCAAATTGCAACGCACATGTGGTTGAAATTTGAGAAACAGTTTACGTAAAAGAGCTTTCAACACCGTTCATTGATTCTCAAACAACATTTTTTTTTTTCAGTGAAATCAAGGCGCTCTAAAATGGTTCTGGGGCCCTTTTGTTTCCCGACCGTCGATGTACGCACGTACCGAAAGTTGCAGCTTCGCGGCATAGCCCATGGAAACGTACGTGACGAGTACGTTCTCCCGCGAATAATCGAAAAATCGTTTGGGTCTTATCGGCATGATCGGCGCGGTGGAAGCCGATACAGCGTCGAGAGGCTACCTGTGTGGTCTCGACTCAACGCTCCGATGGATTCTCGTTACCCCGGGGCCCCGGAGAGAGAGAGAGAGAGAGAACGGATCCCTTAAAGAGGAATCCATATCCGCCGAACGCCGACTAATTCCCGAGGCTCCCGGCGATCAATGCGAATTTCCTATCATGACTATTCATGAGCCTATAGTCGTTCCTGCGCCCGCGCCGTGGGGGGTTCGGCCCCGCGCGTCGAGGATTTTTAACTCTCTTTTTTCTCACTAATTTTTTTCTATTCTTGTTTTTTTTCATCTTCTTACTTTTCTTATTCATTAATTTATTGTTTCTTTTCTGCTTCCACTCGACCTCGCTTTGAGGCGAAACTCGTTGGCGAACGTTGGAATAAGATGAGGGCGGGAGGGGGGTCAAAGCTCTTATTTAGTTGGTACACTGAAAACAAAAATATCAATGACTGAAGTAAAATTCGCTTGCCGGCTGATAAAGACAAAAATGGTTATTTCAATAGTACTTTCAATTCTTACAATTCCATAGGGATTGAAACGATGACATGTCACCTTGACAGTCTTGCCGCCATTGTTTCAATATCATACGGAATTGTAAGAATTGCAATTTTATTTTTTTCCTTTGGCAGCCGGCAAGCGAATTTTTTTTCAGTATGAAACAAAAGCATTGTATTTTTGAACGCGTAGTCGCTTCAGTCGATTCAAAATATGTCAATACTAACGGGAATGTTGCCTCGCGCGTTCGAATAGATTTTATAAATTAACTTAGCTTTTATCTCCACTATAATAAGAACCCTCTAAGCTTCATCGAAAGGGTGGCCCAGCTTTGGGGAGGTGGGGCGGGTGGAAACAAACATTCAAACCAACAAACAAATCCACAGTCCTCCAAAATATATTTAAGATGAACAAACATTTTTGTTGCACCAACAAAATAACTCCTTTGAGCGGATGTCACCGCGCCTTGGTTAATCCAACCATTCATATTCCTCAGTGTGTTTGCATAGGACAAACCGTAGTCCCCGTTCACTCCGCATTCGCCGATATGTCCGGTAAGACAATGCGCTGTTTTGAGCGCGCGAATTTCTCCAGGTAAAGGGGAGGGTCGGAGGAAACAAGCCGACGACAAACAGAAGTATATGATTAAACTTGAAAGGGACCGCCGATTCGGGGGTGGTTGCGACCGGCATAACGCCTGTGAAGCGAGTCGGCATATGCCGAGCCGAGGCCCGACGACTCTCCCTGTTACACAGACCACTTGC
Organism: Exephanes ischioxanthus; assembly: GCA_958510785.1. Taxonomy (NCBI): domain Eukaryota; kingdom Metazoa; phylum Arthropoda; class Insecta; order Hymenoptera; family Ichneumonidae; genus Exephanes; species Exephanes ischioxanthus. Next base: position 4,276,593 of record OY294017.1, on the reverse strand, counting down.
TCACCTGTCGAGCCATACACGAGCCTCTCAATTTTTCGGATTTACCAGCGCTCAAGAATTACTCCAGATTTGTCTCCCTCGTGGCTGAAGTTTCTCGTCGACTGCCGCGATTTTTCTTGTAATGGATTTTTTTTTATCACACTGAGAAAAATAACTTGTTGTATTAACCAAGGCACGCCTTTTTCTTACAATGGATATATATATTTTTTAATACGCTGAAAAAAGAAATGATTGGATTAACGTACGTCCGTACGTTTCAACCAGGTGTTATTTTAGTTGGTACAACAAAAATATTTTCCTGGTTCGACAAGTGTTGAATCGATTGAAGCAAATTTAATCGTTTAACAAAACAATTCTTTATTCGTACCAAACCAAACAACGACTTTGAACGTGTGTCACCGCGGCTTTTCCTTAATCCAACCTTTTTTTTGTTCACAGTGTACCAAAAGGTAAAAAATTGAGCAGCGGGTAAATATTCCTCGAAGATAAGAAGAAAGAAAAAAAACGAAGGAAGCATCGCCGAGTCGAATCTCCGCAGGCTCGGAATCCGGATAAACCCTTAACAAAATTACAAAAGTCCACGGCCTCGGGAAACGACTCGTCGGGTTGGCACGAGTAGAGAGACCAGTGGTTGAACGAGTTGGCCGGGTGGGCCGACCGCGCCAAGTGTTTGCGGCTCTCTCGGCAGATTTGGTCCAGCGCGAGCGAGATGGAGATGAACGGCGAGAGAAGAGTGCGAGAAGCGAAAAGCGCAGAGTGTGTGTACAGATATCCAGGAAAAGGGTTGGGACGGTTGATGCCTTCCAAGGGAAAGGCAGAGCACACGCGGGGAGACGGACGCGACGACTCGCGGCCTCGATATCCTCCACCTACTCTAACGTATACGATCTACGATCCAAAGGGGGGGGGGGGGGGGGGGGGGGGGATACATAGGGGTTGGTCAGTTAGCCGATGGGAACACGGCGAGCGCGCTCCCGTTACGGATCGGGCTTCGTTAGTTGATTGAGTTAACCCTCTCTCGCTCTCTCGTGGTCAGCACTGATTAGAACAAACTGACCGGCCTACGCGGCTTGATTGCGAGAGACAGAAATCGCTTCGCGCGTACTGCCAAGGTATACCAGCTATATATAGTATTATGTACCCTACTCTGCCTCTACCTGTAATGAATATATATAGGGGAGAGCGGGGCAAAGTGGAACAGTGGGGCAAAACGGGATAATGAGACGAAACGCAATTTTCAAATAACTTTTGCATGGTGGCGGTGATGCTAAGTGGGGCAAAACGGGCTTGAAAATCCGGCTCCATCGTTGGGACAAAATGGGGCATCCAAAGGTGATTGGAAAATTGAGTTTTGCCCACGCTGTCCCATTTTCCCCCGCTCTTCCATATACATATATACATACATACATACATATATATATATCTACTTGCCTACATATATATATATATATATGTACGGTGTTTACTACTGTGAATTCGTTCGCCGAGCGTTCCAGCATCCAGCGGTCCAGCGTACGTTCCCGACGTACGTTGCTGCCGTCCAGCACGATCCGGCGACTCTCTAGCCTCGTCCTCCGCGGAGATTTCGCGTTCTATCTATACACCGAGCCGAACGAGGGACGAACCGCTGGGACGTAAATACGTGACGTGACTGCGGGAGCTAGAAATCGTCGAGTTCTCTCGGTGGTGCAGAACGCGAAGTCCGTAGATATAAAGTCCGCTGGACCACGGAACAGACTCGCTCTCCGCATCGACCTCCGGACAATCCCGATGCTGCCGGGCCTCTGATCCTCGCTCGCTGCTCTTCGCCCGGTGGCTTGACTAATTGGCAATACTCGGTGCCCCCCCCCCCCCCCCCTCCCCTCCGGGCTCTTCTCCGCAATAGAGAATATCCTCTTTCTCCCGGTAGCCGTAAACGGCAGGGCTAAGAGCACAACGCTCCTGAGATCCTTACAAGTTGCCTCCCCGGTCGAATTAGGCATCATCCAGCGGCTCTCGAGTCACTCTCCCGTTCCAGCGAGGCTGATCCAGCTCTCACCGGCTGGTCCTCCAACTATACGACTGTAACTACTTGCGCGCTGGTTTAGCTCTCCGTTTCCCTCCGTTGTCGCTCCTCAAGTTCCGGAGGCCGCGGCGCGTCTCAGGGCGACCGTCGAGGATCCCGCTGCTGTTGATACCACGGGGGAAAATTCGAAAAGTTTTTGTTCGAGGCCCCGGCGTATGCACGCGAGATATAACCGTCTCTTTCGCGAGCTGCGCTCACATACGCACACAAGGATCGTATATCGCGAGACGAGGGATGGTTTTACTCAGAAGTTCATAGGAGCGAGTCCCGGTTCGCCCTCGGCGCTTAAACCCGCTCGTTTCGCCCTGTGGCGGCCATGTTTTTTTTTTTCCCATTCGTGGAGTACTCGCCGTGCCGTGCGAGCGCGGGTACCAGGGCTGCTTTATGGAAGGGATGCGAGAGTCTCGAGTGCATCTCCCTTTGGCGAACCTCTCAGCACCCATGTCGGGGGCTCCTAACGAGAGGGGCGCGGGCCGGAGGGAAGCCACATCCAGCACGGACTTTCGTTTCTTCCTTTGGCTTGTTTACTCGCCGATGCCATCGATGCCGCTGCCGCTCGCTGCTTTGTACCGATTGCGGGACTTGGGAGATTTTTTTTTTTACGTGGGTTACGGGGACCGGCGAAACGGTACCGGCCGCGGGTCGCGGAAGTTGGGATGGCCGGAAGAGGGCCGACGGGCGAACGGCGCTCAGCCAAGGGTCACTCGAGAACCTTGATATCTTTGCTGGTTTCGATAACAAAAAAAAATTTATTTTCCAAAAAATCCATAAGTCCGATTAAATTTAAACGGTTAGATGAATTTTCGACAAATTTAATGCCAAATATCATACTGTACCATTGTACACTGTTAGTCTATTCCCGTATCACATTTCAGCTCGGTACCTCCATGTTCACTGAAAGTAGATAGTTTTTTTAGTAATTTTTGAAAATAATCACAATCCCATAAAATCTGACCGCTCGGATAGATTTTGACCAGATGCGATACTAAAGGTCTTTGATAAAAATATTATATTCGTGGCCACTTTTAGGATGATAACTCAAATTTACGCATTTTAGACTATTTTAAGTGCCCTGACACTAAAAACACGATTTTCTTTTTGTTGCGAGAACATAACTTCCTCTTTGAGAAAGTAAAATTATCGATTAATAATTACATTTCGGGTAATATTGAATTCTTATGAAACTTATTTGTAACCTGCTGGCCGGTTATCGCCGCTCGTCCGTAAAAACGATTGAAAAAGAAGTATCGTGAAATATATTTTTTCCAAAAAGTAAAATTGGGAATTTCAGATATAATTTCAAAAAAATGTGTCCTCGAATATAAAGAAATTGATGATGCAAAAATGTCGATTGTACAAAAAAAGGTGGATTTATTATATTTCCAATGTATATTTTTCCATACACATGTTTGATTTCCACAGGGGCGTTCTCGCTTTATCTCTCTAACGATCCCGGTATAATAACATATCGTAGACAATTTCTCGGTACGGCTTACTATGTGGCCTGTGGCATTCGCCCGTTACAACCGAGTAATTTCCCGTCTCCGCCGCTCTTCCCCCGACTACGATATAGATCTAGTTTTCATTCATGTCTCTCGTCCTGCACTCCGCCGCGCCTCTACACAAAAGTAAGCGGGTTTTCCGTGTTTCTCTCGAGGTCGCCGTTCCGACTCCTCTTTCTCGCGGGTATAAGGTACTCGCTCACGTACACGCCGTCCGTCCGAGTACCGACACGACCCGCCGGTAGAAACGGAGAACGAACGAGCGAACACGCGCTACCGCGAGTTCCCACAGTTCCGCGAGTGTCTTGAGTTTTCGGCTCGTCTCGAAACTCAGTTTCACTCGTAATTCGTAAATTTGCGGCCGCCCCGGGGAACGAGCCATTTTACCCTCCGCGATAAAGACGTTTATCGCTGCTTCGTGCGCTACCGGGTTGTCCTATCTCTTTCGTAGTAGGTACATCAACGGTTCACAATATGGCTCACGTCACGTACACTCCATTCAATTTTTTAGCTGCCCGCGTGGAAAAAAAATATAAAAAATATTTTGAAAGTATATTGAAAATATATTGTCAATATATTGTCAATGTATTATCAATATATTGTCAATATATTGTCAATATATTGTCAATGTATTGTCAATATATTGTCAATGTATTGTCAATGTGTTGTCAATGTATTGTCAATGTATTGCCAATATATTGTCAATGTATTGTCAATATATTGTCAATATATTGTCAATATATTGGCAATGTATTGTCAATGTATTGTCAATGTATTGTCAATATATTATCAATGTATTGTCAATATATTATCAATATATCGTAACGAAAATGTAACGGACTATTCGTTACGACACACGATATTACATAGATTTGACGATAGACGAACGAACGGACGATCGATACAAGATCGATTATCATGTCAGAGAGTCTGGCCGAGACTTCCATAGCGAACAGGCGTGTGACATTACGTGATCGGGACACTTAACGTTTATCATTATTAATAATGTCCGCCCCAAAACCAAATTCGCGCCTTAATCATTCACTCGGTCATTACAATATTGACAATCCATTGAAAATATACAATTTTTTGGGCGATATAAAAATAATGAAAAACATCTGTAATAATAATCGATCTATATCTGTATATAAATGATATACTTAATATAAGTATATTTAATATATCCAAAATATGTTTCCGCATATATTTTTTTCTACGGAGGTTCTCGTTACTCTCTCCGTCTTATCTCTCTTTCTCCCGGCGACGCCACAGTCGGGCGATCCGGTTCTAGTTTTCATTCATACCCCGGCCCGTCGATGCCCTCGGCGACCCCGCCGACTTGCTCACGCACATCGCGCGACAGACCCGAGATGAATATTCTCCCGGACGCACGCCCGCGCATGGTACATTTCTTTTTTTTTTTTTCTCAAAATAGTTTATCCAGACTTTTCAGCGGTCCGTACGCGCGGAGATGCGCGAGATTCAGTGCCGGTCATTCCCACAGGAAGATGTGTATCTCCGGAGCGCGCGCGCCGCGATCCCCTGCGCTGCACGGCTACGTGCCGCGAGGCTAAATCGTTTGACTTCCCGCGGATTCTCCCCGGGAGCGAGAAGGGCGTCGTCTCTCGGCTTTCGGTTGCACTCCCCCCCCCCTCCCCCCGATTCCGTTTGACTCGTTCTCGCGATCGTCGAGCAGTTGTCGCACGGATGCTCGACGCGAATCGCGACCGGCGTAGAGGTCGCGTCTCGGACGTGACACTGGAAGCGTGCGAGCGATCGCGCGGAGACACTCGCGGGGCCTCAAAGCGACCGCCGCCAATTCCGTTCGGTCCCGGGGCCGGGCGGAGGAGGTCAATTGTCTCGCGGATCCGCGGAGGGTGGTCCATTCGAGGCGCCGATCGATTTCGCGCTCGCGGCCATCGACCGGAAGATCGCGTTGATTATATCTAATTTTTTTTATTTATTTATTTTTTTCAGCTCTTTATTACCGATCGTTCATCCTCAGCGAAGCGGAACGATCGACGAGCGACGGAGGCACGGCAGATATTGAATCGACGATAAGAGTCCGCCGAGGGAATCGTGAGAAATTCGAGGAATCGAGAAATTCATTCGGAGGCAAAGACCGGCGAGGAGAGAATCGCGGGAAGTCAGGCTCGCCTCGGCTGACTCGGTCTCGCAGTCAGGACATCTGGAGCTACGTGATGCGCCTCTGCAAAATGACTCTCCACTCCGCCTCCTTCTGTTCTTCGTGTGCAGACTGTTCGGAATAATTTTAAACGCTACCATGAAAAAGAAGAGAGAGAAAAAAAAAAAAATAGAACGAAGCTTCCATCTCGCGCTGGCGAGGTCAGACGCGTCAGTCAATAGACGCGAGTCTCAACGCCGCTCGACCCGCGCACGATCGGCGAACAAGAAATATACGCTACGACCCGTTAACGATCTGTCGAGCGATGCGAATACCTAAGATGGAATAAAATATTTAATCGATGCAGATATGGATCTTGGTCATCGGGCGACACATACCGCTCGGCCGACATGCCGAAATATCGTCCGGCCTCGAGGATGCCATAAAGCGGTTGCACGCCGTTTCAGGAGGGGGGGGGGGCTCTGAGAGGAGAGCAGCGAGAAGATGAAGAAAAGGGGAAGAGGGCAGTCTTCGGAGATGGAGCAGAGGAGTAGAGTCGGAGGGACAGGAGTATAAACAAGAGACGGTCCTCGGCCACCCAGCTAGTCCGGGCAGTTCCTTATTCCCGAGGCCCCCGCGAGTGTTCGGGCCCCCGAGGGGCCCCCGACGCGACGCCGTACGCTCGCTTCTTCTTCCTCCGCCCCCCCCCCCCCCCCCCCCCCTCTCCACCTCCGATAGTCCCTCTCGCCACCATCCCTTTTCCTCGCTCGATATTCAAACTAATAAATTACGATGCCGGGTAGCGAGTGGCCTCGCCGCCCGGTCCATCGCGCGTATGAATCATCTAAAACAATGGAATGCAGACTAAGATGGCGCCTGCCCAACGGGAACCCCGTACGGACGGGGGAGTCCCGCGCGGCTGCTGCGACTCCGCGACAGTGACGACGTCACTGGACCGACGGATACACTCGGAGAAGGATCTAGTAAATATGACTATGTCGCTTCAGAGATTTTACCATAGCACATTGTAATAGGAAACTGGGGCGCCACCTATGGTAGGAGTAATGGTAGTAGTAGTTTATTGTATCAAGTATTGGCTTAGCCAGTTTACAAGGGGGGAATTCCCGGTGTTTTACAGTTATTACAATTACAATAAGTTAGTAGTAGTTTTACAATTATTTTGTACATTTTTCCTTGTTCAATTGCCCAAGGCAAAAGCTCTTATTTGTAAAGCGTTTAGTACAAAATAAAATAAATCGTTCATGTCTTCTTTTGTTCTTAAAGTCAGGATCTCAGTTATTGTTTCTACGCTTCTGCCCAACCAGTGGGACTTATGTCCTGCGAAAGCTGGAAAGTGTATTAACATGTGTTCAAGAGTATCCAGTTGATTCATGTTACATAATTGACACAAACTTTCGGCGTCTAGTGATACTTTGTTTCCCACCTATGGCAGGAATTACCGGATTTATGAGAATTTTTTGGAGATATTAATGGTAAAAATTCTTGGAAAATCTGAGACTTTCCGCTATAGGTGGCGCTCTAGTGCCCTACTACTATGTGCTATAGTAATTTTTCCTAGATGATCGGTAGTTTTTAATAGATCTTTCTCAGTGTTGTCGCTCCGAAGAGGGGGTTTCACGTATTCCCTAGTTTCTTTTTTTTTGCCTTTTTACCTTTTTTTTTTTGCTGCGATAGAACGTGCGAAATTGATCGTGGTCCGTGGACAGAGGCGCGGTTCGTTCGACGATAGGTTCAGATCGTTTCGGTGTAAAGCGGGTGGAGGACGATCGAGGAAAAACGGTCATTATTCCACCGATCGCCGATGGTGTGTCCGAGAGCCTGTTCCTTTCACAGTGCACGCCCGAGGGCTGGTTTTTCGGAGAGCTATCAATGACGCCGCTATCGAGGTCCTTTCTACTATCTCCAGCTGGGGGCATTTTATACGCAGTTGGCCCACTCGCCGCTCGGATCCCTCTCGGCACTGTCCGTCGGGAGGAAAATAAATCAAGCCTCACGATCCCCCTCACCCTCGAAGCTCGAGCGTCATTCCCCCGCGAAGCGTGACCGTGTCGGTCAACAATGACCATTGTGGAGCCTGCAAGCGGGGGAGTCAGGGCCACCGGTCGAAATGATCTCCGGTCACAAGTCATTACCTTTTCATTTTAAAGCCACCCTCGCCTCCTTCCATTGACACACGGTATTCAACCCCCTCCGCCCCCCCCCCCCTCTTCAACCCCCCGCGCTGTTTCCCAAAAACCATCCGCGCGCACACACGATGGTCTCAAAAGTCCTCGATATAGAGTTCACCGCTACGGGACGCTTTCAATCGGCACCCGGTTACAGAAAACATATATATTATGTCGAAACCCCCGAAGTACCGTGCCCGTTACGGGATCACTCCATACGTACTCTCGATACACACGTTTTTCCACTCACCCCTTGTCCAGCGCGATGTGCGCCCCGTTTGTGCGGGGGCTCCTCGATGACCGTGGGTGCGTCCGGAATCGCACCACCGCGGCCGGATGTCGGTTTACGGACGTAGTTGCGCCCGGCATGTGGATTGACATTCGTTGATTGTACTTTTTTTTATTATTTTTTTTTTTTTTTTTACTTTGGTTCTTTTTCGCTTGGGAATTTTTTTTTCGGGCAAATATTATCTGATGTGTGATGTAGCATCGTTCAATGCACAGAGAAAAAAAATCAATCGAGTCAACAAAATGTGCGCTTACGGGTGGCGAAACAAATGTTTGGTTGATCGAAAGGAATACCTCGTTGATCGAACTAACAGGCCGTCGATTCGAATTTTTCTTTACTTAATACAACAATTATTTCGTTCGACCGACCAAAAATTTGTTTCGCCACCCGTAAGCGCTCATTTTGTTGACTCAATAGATTTTTTTTTTCAGTGTGGAAGAATTGCGCGCTGATTCAAATACGAGGTATGCTTGGACGAGAATAATTGACACATTTTAGTGATCTTCGTGTTCAATATTTGAATGGTGGAATTCGCAATACGCATTGTAATTCTTTTCTATAATTGGTATCATGGAGCATCACCCAAATAGGAGTGACAAGTATGGAAATGTCGTACTATCTATGATCGTACTATCTATTTTTTTTATATAAAAAAAAAATATTGCAACGATTTTGATTGGAGTGTGCATTCGTGGATGACCGTGGATCGTTCCGAACCGCGCCACCGACCGGACACGATTTATTCCCCAAGGAAATCAAACCTATCCGAGAAATATGTATTCTACATATGCGACACACATATGCATGTATTTATTTTCATCCGAGATGGGCGAAGTTACGCTCGGCTCGACGTGTCGCTCGACGTTCGCCGAATGTACGGTCGACATTGGTCGGCCGTACTGTTTTGTTCCCAGTTTATTGCTTCCTCATAGAGGAAGCTTTTTTTTTTTTCTCGAGCAAACAACAATATTACATTACAATATTATAAGCAGATGGATCACGTATCTATGACCGATGGAAAAATGACCTCATCTGTGCGAAATACTTCGATTCCATGATTAATTATCCGCGAGGTGAGCAGGTCATTAATTTTTGTCGTCCACCTATCCGCGTAAGCGTCGAGAGAGCGCGGTACGCGAGATTCCTCTATGAAATTTAAATCGTCCGCGTTTACGCGGCTTTTCGGGCAAACGAGGCTCTCACGCGCGCGTGGCTCGCGGAGGCTCGAAAGCGTTATAAACCGTCGGGCGAGCGGGTCGGAAAATTTAAATCATAATAACCCCGGACGGCCGGGGCAATATGTTCCGATCGTATTGTCCGGGCGGGTTTTGTCGAAAGCGCCAGTCCGCGCGCGGTGCCGTTTCTGGCTCCCCCGTTCCGCCCTCGCGTGCGCCCTTTCGCGAGAGGGTTTTCCGCACTGCGTGTGTGACCCCGCTGATACGGACAGCGGATGGCTCGCCGGCAACCCCGTCGGTCCGGTAAACATTACTGAAAAGTTAAAATCCGTCCCGCCCGCACGTGAAATACGCACGGCGTTTTCCGAACGTTGATTTATCAATAAATTCATACACTTCGAGGTTCGTCGGTGTAAATACCGATGACCATTTGTCCATCGCTGGGATTTTCGGCGATAACTCGAATTGGTATACTTAAAAAAAATTCGCTTGCGGACCGCACGGAAAAAAAAATGATTTCGCAGCTCTAACAAAATGAGCTCCCGCAGCAAAACTATTATTAAAAGCGGCAAAAAAGTACTACTTAGAAGCAATTGGTTTTGCCATCACGACAAAACTTTCTTGCTACTGCGAGGATTTAGTTTGATATGAGAACAGATGAAGCCTGCTGTAATTTGACGGCTGACTAGCGACTCGTAATAGAATAGATATATATAATTTAAAGAATAGATATAGATAATTTAAAGATTAACTCACCGCGTTTGTATTTTATCATTTTATTATATTGAAAATAATATCTGTATTTGCAATTGTGAATTCCTCAAATTTGCTGTGTATGAATGTATTAAACTCCATATACAGCAAATTTCGAGGGTTTGCGATTCCACTCTATTTTTTATTTTTGCTCGAATACAAAGGAACTGTTTCCTAGCGTCTCTTTGTTTTCATTTTGAGCGTCGGGCTTCCCGAGCTCGTTGCAGTTGTCCGTACATATACGTGCCCCACTCAGTAATATAATAATTTTTTTTGTTACAGTAACAAAGGCTGTTTTGTTGCGGTAGCAAATCGCTCCTAGCGAAAAATTTTGCAATGCTTACAAGCTGGTTTTGTTATCTCGATACTAACAAACTAAATTTGGTACGGTAACAAAAACCTTGTATCAACACATTTTTTTCCGTTTACTAATGAAAAAAAAATTTTATGTCATTTCAATTATACGTTCAATTCTTACGATTCCATATGACATTGAAACAACTACGGCAAGACTGTCAAGGTAACATGTCAGCGTTTCAATCCCGTACGGAATTGTAAGAATTGAAATAACATTTTTTTTCATTGGCAGCCCGCAAGCGAATTTTACTTGAGTCATTGATATATTTTTTCGTCAGTGTAATTATCAATGCGAAGTTATCAATGCTATCGGTTATCAATCGCCGCACGCCGAGCGGTCGTGTACGCACGATATCCGAGCCGGAATGGGCGCCGCGTGTGTGCCATGCGCATGCGCGCCACCCTCGATTAAATTGCCACGAGGCAAAGAAGGAATGATTAAATAAACGAGTTGGTAAAGTAAAAGAGAAACGGGACGCGGGAGTGATGATTCTCGGGGCGTTCGCGCGGGCACCTACGTATGTGCGCGCTTACTATATCGAGAAATATAATGTACAGATATATAGATATATAGCAATCTATATGGGATCGTGTACCGACTCGGTGCGCGCACAGCGTATTATAACGACTTTATAATCGTCTGTAAATTAAATGCGAAAATAATTGGAAGCTCGGCGCGTCCCGGGACGCGACACGGCCAATTTACTTCGATATTCCCCGACCCGATCCCGAAGAGAGAGAGAGAGAGTTGATCGCTCTGTGCGCGCCCCTCCCCGCCTCCATCGTACCGAGAGCACGATGGAGGAAGGACGAAAAAAAAAAAAAAAAAAAAAAAAAAACGTAAAGAAAAAAAGAACGATTAAATAAACGATAAAAGGAAGAAGAAGTCGTCGGGGAGAGAGAACTAATGAATCGACGATTTACGAGAGAGTTTCACGGGTCGTCCGCTCTCGAAGAAATACTTGGCTACTCGGAGCGTGTACACGTTACGTGTTATACGACGTACACCTCTCGGGCTCCCGGCACGAAGCTTTTTCACCCGGGAGCTTCCCCGCCGCTCTCGACGACCTGACCGGGAGCATCGAGTTTGTCGGTTATTTTTTTATTTTATTTTTTTTTCTTCTATTTCTCCTCTCCAGATGCTCGGAAAAACTAATGGCAGTGATCGATGGTCCGGCGGGCTTGCGGGGAGAAAAATTAAGGATCGCCTCGGCATCCGCTGACGATGAAAATAGATAGCCGTCGATTTTTCATATTTTTTATTTTTTTTTATATTACTCTCAATTCTTTTCCGCACATTTCGATACACAGCGAGCCACGACGTTACATCCGGCGATTCCAACGGCCAACGACCTCTCTCCTCCGCTTCCAAGAGAGCGAAATAATTCTTCCTTGGATCGTTGCCTGCCGGCGAGCGGGTCACGGATCTCCCGTCCGGGTGACCGCAGAATCGGTCGAACTTCCTTCCTGCCCGAGACAAGCGTGCGTGCGGCCTGCGCGTGCACGCGCGTTCGGTTCCTCTCCTCGGCCAACGCCACCGGTCAACGGCGACCACCGGGCACCTTCGATGCCTTCATTCTCGCGAACTTCACATTATTCCTTCGACTGCTTCCTCCTCCGACGCGGTGCAATTTTGCGGTTCTTTCCGGAGTTCCACCGGGACTCCCCTATTATCATCGGGGCGCGAGATCCGTTCCCTCTCGCGCCCGCACAGCGGCAGCAGGCCGGAGGGACCACCGAATACCGCAGTATCCTTCCGGCATTCGGCGGCGCTTAATTTTCCTCGGCACTGGGAGGGTGTCCGGATGAGCGACCTCCCATCGCACCCCCGAAACCGCAGAGCGCCATATTGCGCTTTTGTTCGTGCATTTCGCAACGCACGACATCTCGCGCCCCCTTCGGCCGGAGCGAGGCCGGCGCGCACCTAGAGAAGACGCCCGTCTGCCCGCCGGGCAAACAACGCCGACGGCGAATTCTTGCGGTAAGCGACGTTGGTCGCGTTTTTCGCAACACGCGAGAGAGCCGCTCTCCTTCTCCCATCATTCGATCGCATATGCTTCCTGCTCTATTATACCGCGCCAACGATTTCCGGTCGGGCATCCGGACGCTGGCCGGGCGCCGTTGCGGCTCCGGCCCGGCGCGGGCTTCCTTTTTTTCTATTCGTAGGTGAAATCATCGTCGCCGCGGTCAGGGAAAACCGGGAAAACTCGGGGATAAAACACCTGGTCGGGGAGTCAGGGGAAAGTCAGGGAATTTGAAATTGGTCAGGGAAGAAGTAAATTGTCGACGAATCGACTATAATAAATAAATAAAAAGTACATGAAAGGAAGTGTTGAAATTTTTTTTTAATTATAAAAAAAAAAAAACAAATTGAATTGAACATTAATATAATAATGAGGCATTTTCATTCGCATCATAAATTTTTTTGAATACAAGACGTTAGAAGTTTGGTCAGGGAAAAGTCAGTTAAAAGTCAGGGCATTTTTTCCGGGGACAAAACGTCCACTATGTTGAAACTTTTACCTGTATTTCATTTATTTATTTCACTTTGCACTCGGTTCCCTAGAATTGCCCTTAGTGGGTAATTCTAGTTGGCAGTAAAAAAAAAAAAAAAATCAGGTGTTGGTTACGGTTCTCACTTATTTCCTCGTTAAGCGGGTCCTTCGGCGGGCGAGACAGGAGGGTAGTTTCCCCGTCAACCCCTGTCGCGCCCGGCCGTTCCCGGTCGCTATTAATTTCGGTCTCGTTATACGGACCGTCCGGTTCGGGCTTACATGTTATTATATCGTGCGTATCCGAGCTTTGGAAAAACACCGGAAAGGAGGAAAATTCGAGGGCCCGCCCGACCCACCGCCGAACACTGGTGTGTCTCCCGTGGTCTGTGTTTATCCTGTCGTTAGGACCCATCAGCCTCCCCGATTCCGCGCAGACTCGGAAATTCGTCACGCCAATTTGACCCGCCGACCGGAATCGGAGAAACGGATATTTCGTGCAACCGAGAAAGCCTACGATACTTCCCAGTCCGTGCCCACTTTTCCTACTCCATCATTTTAGCTCGTGTGTTCACTATATATACATATATATATAAAAATACATAACGGAGTCTCGGGGCCTGAAGACAAACTAAAAGAACAAGAGAAGAGCCGTACTGTGGACATTAAAAATTCCTTCTGGCTTTTCCGCTAAATGAGACGACCCTCTGCGCGGACTTTCATCCTGCAAATGAGCAGAATAGTATATTTACCGTAAAAAAGAAAAAAAGAGTACAATGCACACTGCTCTTCATAGCTCTCTCGGCAAATGGGGCATACGCGGCGGTGGCACGACCAAGCCGATTAATTTATTTCGTCGTCCGGAGGAGTCGTAAAAAAAAGTAATAAAAAAACTAAAAAATAAAAAAAGAAGTAGAGCAACGCAGCCGAGATTACCGTGCAACGTTGTCGTCCCGTTGACGTCGGGCTTTTCGCTGTGTGTTCTCTCTTCCATGCTGAACCGATCATCTCCCGTGGCAAAGCGACAGAGGCTGTGCGCGGCGCTGACCAGCGGCAAGTAGCGGTTTTCCCGGGGATGACGAACGGGAGGATTCGCTGCGGAGAGCGACTCTTGCGGTTTTGCGGAGGCTCCTGTCCCGACACACGGGGGTTGGGGTTGGGTGGCCGGTGGATGGATCCTTTGAAGCGAAAACGGGAATGCGGTTTGGCCCGCACAGCAACATCAGTATTATCGGGCACACTGCAGACGTGCCCATGTCCGAAAGAGCTCACGGAGCGCGTGTTACGCTGTTACGGTACTCCGTGGCATTGCGGAAAGCCATTTGGAGCCTTGCGTCACATAGAGACACAGATGGATGGATTTACGGCGGTAAATTAGGGGAGACTCGGTGAATCCCGACCACCCAAGGGAGAGCCTTGATGTCCGAGCTTTACAGTGAACTTTAGATAAAAAAATATTATTCCATTTTTTTTTTTTTAAATAAAAGAAATCGTGATTTTGTGCAAACGAAGTTTGTACATCGTTATGGGGTGCACTTTGATATAAACAAATTATACATATTATTATCATTTGGAGTCCCATGAGGGCTCGCGCCACTGTCGAGAAGGCGACAAAAGTTTTTCGTCTATCGTACATGAAGAAATAAACATTCACCTCAAAGTATGGCGATCCTTCCATGAAAATCGGGGCACATATGCAAATCTCTTAATGTCCGAGGTGTGTGGTGAACTTTCGATAAACAAATCGTTTATAATTTTTTAAATAAAACAGATTTGGAGTTTGTACAAACTGCGATTGTACATGAATATTGTTAGGTGCACTTGGATACAAAAAAGATTATACATATTACCGTTTTGAGTTCCGTCAGGATTCGCGTCACTGTTGAAGTAGTGACAAAAGTTTTTCGTCTATCGTACAAAAAAAAAACAAAAAAAAATTTACCGCAAAATATGACGATTTTTGTGTGAAAAACAGTCCAAACATGTAAATCTCGATGCAAGCTTTTACGAACCAGCTGGACCGATGAAATGGTACTCGATCCTTTTTTCATACTTTGATTTTGAGCATCGCGACCCACCAACCGGTACTCGCCCCCCCCCCCCCCCCCCCAATGTATTTCCCAGTGCGATACGGAGAACGCCGGTGTCGCGATGTTCGTAACGAGAAGGTCGAAGCTAAAAAAAAAAAGAAAAAATATGAGAATGAAAAATAGTAAAAAAGGGTTATACCTTCAGAAGAAGATGGATTTGACAAAAACAGAGGCGCCGGCGCTATGGCGTACGGTGTGCGCGTCGACTGAGCGAGAAAGCGCGAGGGCCGTCAAAGGTCTCTTCTCGGTATAGGATCAGGCAAAAGCGGGCACAGGGGGGGCCCGACTTTCGCAAGCGTGTCCCTCTCACGGAGCGCAGCTTCTCCCTCGGCTTCTCTTTATTCTTCTTCTTCATCGTCATCCTTAGCCCGTGAAGCTCGCGTCCGGGCGCCTGTCGTCTCAGAGCGCCGAAAACTTCGAAAGAAAGGCCGGCCTTATGCGTGCGCTAAGAAGCAACGAGGAACGAAAAACGCGACCGGCAGCGTAGGCACCGGCGAGCCGGGGCGGTACGTGACACAAAGGCCCCGCCGGCAAAGATCCGCGCGCCTTATCTTTTTTTTAACTCCTTTTTTTTTTTTTGTTCTCTCTCTCTACGTCACCAAAATCGGCGCCCAGCAGCACCGGGAATAATTTTCGATATTAATCGCGTCAAGAAGTTCCCAGGATCGTGCAAATTACCACGGCGCCTAAACCCAAACTAAACCTAAACTGGACCTACAACATCGTTGCAAGGCAAGCAAAAATGGGAACAAGAGCAAGTCAAACCTTTTTGGAGCAAAAAGGTGCTCCAAAAAATTCGTGCGATCTATACAAGCTGATAGAATACAATAAGCCGCAAACAAAAAAAAAAAACTGTAAGTTTAATGTTTGTATTTAAATATCGAGAAGCGATTAAGTAAAAATGTCGGCGAACGCAAAGATCGATTATCGATTGCGAGTAGTTCATGCGTACGCGCACCCGCCATCGACGCGCATGCGTTAAAATTTTTAAGGTACCGCACGGAGAAAAAAAAAAAAATTGTTGGGACAGCAAGAATTTTGTTACCATAACTCATTTGCCTGCTTAACATAGGGACAACAAAATATTTTGCTGTGGCAGCCAAATATTTTTCTTGCCACAACAATACATTATTAACGATCTACATTTTGTTAGAGAAACACAACTATTTTTCTCCGTGCGGTGCGGATATTACGCGTTGTATCGGTCTCTTTCGCTCTGCGGATGTTTAAGTTAAGTCTTGATCCCAATATACACTATCTTATAAAACATCATAAAGAAATATAACAAGAACAGTACGAAAAAAATAAAAATAGGACAGCGATGCCCAAGTTCGAACCAAAAACGATGTAAACAAAAAAGAGAACAGCAGCGAAAACATTGATTAAAAAAAATCTGAAAAGAAAATAGCACACTTACGCGAGCTCTCGCATGCGTGGCGAGTCTCTCGGGCGTCGAGAGACCCGATGTCAATAACATCATGCCTATAGAGCCATCAGAGTCCGAGTTTCCGTCGATTATTATACAAAACGTTATTCCCTACATTGAACTCGAAGTTCGTTGTCGACTTATTTTTGTGATTATTGTTGTTGGAGTGTAGGAACGGTCAAGTCTTGATCCCAATATTCACTATCTTACAAAACATTATAAAGAAATATAACAAGAACAGGACGATCAAAAAAAAAAAAAAAAAAAAAAAATAGGACAGCAATGCCCAAGTTCGCACCAAAAACGATGTAAACAAAAAAGAGAACAGCAGCGAAAACATTGATTAAAAAAAATCTGAAAAGAAAATAGCACACTTACGCGAGCTCTCGCATGCGTGGCGAGTCTCTCGGGCGTCGAGAGACCCGATGTCAATAACATCGTGCCTATAGAGCCGTCAGAGTCCGAGTTTCCGTGTATGATTATACAAAGCGTTATTAAACGTTTCTCTCCGGCTCTGTGACATTATAAAGTCTATAATTAAAATGATGAAACGAGAAACGTTTTGAAATCGTTGGTAACGCGATCGAGACGAGCGATAGTTACGGCCAGCTCGTTCTCATGAGTCTCGACTGCGGGTGCGTGCGCAAGCCCGCGAGAGAGCGAGGGTGAGTACGTGTTGCATTTCCCGTACTCCGTACGGTAACTATACTGTCGAATGTTGCACACACGCTGCCCACATATACGTACGGATGCACGAGATATATGTACGAGTGTAAAAGAGACGAGGAATATTCGTGACTCGCGCACGAGTCTCGTAACGGTGTGAAAAAGCGAGCGCGTCGGATCGCGCGTCCCGATCTACCCGGATCGAACGTGACTCCTCGACGAGCACCTGTCGCGTATGTCCGGCGAGCAGCAGCATCGAGCATTTAACCACCGGCACGCAGACTTTCCCTTCCACGAAGAAGAAACTCGCTCGCGCGACCGTACCGACGAAGAGAGACTTTGCGCGTTGATCCGAGTCTTGTGTACGGTGAGAGAGAGAGAGAGAGAGCCCCGCAGTTGCTGCCGGCCGCGTATGAGCGGAGAGGCGAGACGCGGGATTATTCTGGTACGTTAGCGATCCGTGGAACGTATATAATTATCCGCGGATCGGGAAGAGGTAAGATGAATATAGCCTAGACATAAGGCTAGGCATAAGGAGGCAAGATGAATATAGTCTAGACATAAATCTCGTTTCCCTCCCGCGCGTGCGCACCCGCGCGCATGCGCCTGCGCCGATGATTATGCTACCGGGTAAATTATGTCCGTAATAATTACAATTATCTACCTTGATGTGTACATCTATTGTAACGAATATATATATACGCGTGTATGCGGTAATAGATATTTTTCGATATTTGAAATAAAATAGATTTTGAGCTCGTACAAACGAAGTTTGTACATCAATAGTGTGATGTGAACTTAGATATAATAAAAATTATGCGTATTATCTTTTTGAGTTTCATCGGGGCTCGCGCCACTGTTGAAAGAGCGACAAAAGTTTTTCGTCAATAGCACATAAAAAAAAGAAAAAAAAATACCTCAAGATCTGACGATTCTTGTGTGAAAAAGGGAGCAAATATGTAAATCTCCATGCAAGCTTTTACGAACTAGCTGGACCGATGAAATGGTAATCGAATGTATAGTCCGATGAATATAGTCTGGACATAAATCTCGTTTCCCTCCCGCGCGTGCGCACTCGCGCATGCGCCTGCGCCGATGATTATGCTACCGGGTAAATTATGTCCGTAATAATTACAATTATCTACCTTGATGTGTACATCTATTGTAAGGAATATATATATACGCGTGTATGCGGTATTAGATCTTTTTCAATATTTGAAATAAAATAGATTTTGAGTTCGTACAAACGAAGTTTGTACATCAATAGGGTGATGTGCAATTAGATATAAAAAAAATTATGCGTATTATCTTTTTGAGTTTCATCAGGGCTCGCGCCACTGTTGAAAGAGCGACAAAAGTTTTTCGTCAATCGCATATGTAAAAAAGAAAAAAAATTACCTCAAGATCTGACGATTCTTGTGTGAAAAAGGGAGCAAATATGTAAATCTCGATGCAAGCTTTTACGAACTAGCTGGACCGATGGAATGGTACTCGAATATAGTGTAGACATAAATCTCGTTTCCCTCCCGCGCGTGCGCACTCGCGCGCCTGCGCCTGCGCCTGCGCCGACGATGATGCTACCGGGCGAATTATGTCCGTAATAATCACGATTAACTACCTTGATGTGTATATCCATTGTGACTAATGCATATACGCGTGTATGCGGTAATAGAAAAGCGGCGATGGTAACAGTAACGCGTAGACGCGCGTAAAAGCCAATTAGCCATTCGCCGACTAACCAGCGAGTACGCTTTCGTAACAAGGATAGTTGTTAATTTATCGCTTCATCGTCGAGTGTCCGCGTACACTTTATGCGACGAATAAAGTATCGAGAGAGCCCCCCCCCCCCCTCCCCCGTCCCATCCTCGTTTGCGAAGCGGATAACCATCGAAGCGGAAGATGATAAAAAAGAAAACCCGCCTCGACTTCTTCGGCGTTTGGTCGCGACTTTGTTTCTGCCCGTTGCTTCTCCGACCCGCACTGCGCGTGCGCGAGCGCGTCCGGCGGATCTCGCGCGCGGAACGTATAAGGGCGAGGATTGAACGATCGACTTCTTCGGGGCGACAAGAAAAGCCTCTTTAGAGGGAGAGAGAGAGAGTGAGAGAAGTCTCCGAGACGGCGGGCGACGGTTCGCAAGGCCGGGAGAGAAGCGCGGATGAGCGAAAGATCGCGATGGACAAAACACACCGAGGTGGTTGCATGAGCCGGCTCGCTCGGCGGGTTTCCAAAGCCGAACGGGGAAGGCACACGGGGGATAAACAAGGCGCGGCCGGGTGGCTCTCCTCGCGTCTCCCTGGCTAAATGAAAACATAAAATGATCTCGCGCGGCTATTAATTGTCGCGCGGACCACCTCCGGGACGGTCCCCGTCACTCGGTTGATGGCATTTTTTTTTCTTCTTCGGCCGCTCTTTCTCCCGTCTTTCTATCCCTGCAGTCCCAACGTGTATATACACACACGTACAATGTACAGCAGATATACACGTACAGATCGCGAGGGTGTATACAGTATTGTATGTACAGCACACGTATAGGAGCGTTCGAGCGGCTCGGCCGCGGCGGTTCCAGCGGCGGCCATCTTGG
This sequence comes from Exephanes ischioxanthus, assembly GCA_958510785.1. Taxonomy (NCBI): domain Eukaryota; kingdom Metazoa; phylum Arthropoda; class Insecta; order Hymenoptera; family Ichneumonidae; genus Exephanes; species Exephanes ischioxanthus. The sequence continues at coordinate 4,256,886 of OY294017.1, read as the reverse complement.
TACCGTCGTCCGGCGAACACAATGGACGCCCTCACCGGCGTCGCGCGCTCTCCGTCCTCGCCGTGAGGCTGCGACTATCTCCGCTCTATCGGCATTGGTACACGCAACATGCGTCCATCGATGGATCGTGTCGACGAGTACGCGCGTCCATACATTTTATTATCCTGTCTAATCGATGCCGCGACGGCCCGCACAGCGAGTCAATCCTCATTCTCGATAACCGGCTGCGTTCAACTGGAGGCTTTCCTCTCCATCCCCCGTAATCTTATTCTTCCCCACACTTCTTCGTTTCGACACCCGAGACTGCTGTCCATTGCAATTTCAACGGCCTTTTTTTATTTTTTTTCACCGCTCAACGAGAAATCGTAGTCGGACCGGAAGTTGCGATGCCGACATGAACGACCGTCGGATTCACGGGAGTTTCTCGGCGCGTTTTGTTCGCACATCGCGCAGCCCGCTCGTGTGCACGCTCGTCGTGTCGCTCTTCCGATTGTCATTGTACGGGGATGTATAAACGCAACGGCAGTGCGCTTGTCACCGCGACGTGTGTGCAGAGGCGACGCTGACGCTACTCGCACGAATTGCGTTGATTCGCCGGCGGGGCCGGCCTCTCGCTTTTGCCTCCGCCGTTCGGTGTGCCGCGACGAGCCCACGGACGCAAAACCCGCGCACACAATCGCCCGGTAATACGCGTACGTCAGAAATGACATGGAACGACAGCGGGGACGTACGAGCGAGGCTGATACGAGCGGCGGTGGGCATGCGGTATGACGAGAAAACAAAAGAAGCCAATAATTTCGGGCAATTTGGAAGCAGCCGGGCGAGACACCGTCACGTCGGTCCGTCGTCCTCTGCTCGCCTCGCTAGTTCGTCGCGTGACTCTCTATTATGCACGCCTCCGTTGCTCTTCGCTCGTGCATTATGTTCTCCGTCGCTCTTTCTCACCGTCCTTCCTCGCGGGGCCCGCGCGATCTTCTCCTTCGGGGAGGGGGGGGGGGGGGGGGGGACCGCGAGACCGCGTACCGATAGAGAGCATTACATAAATTTGCGGGACGCATCCCCCGGGTCGCCGATGCACTTACAGCCGGCCCGTTCGGACATCTTCCGCGGAAGCTATAGGAAGCTCTGCATGCTCGTCATGTTTTTCCATCGCGCATCGACCCTGAAACGGACGACGGAAATAACTCAAGCGCAAGCGACTATCGACTCGGCCGTGGCTGGTCGTCGCGGACGGTCATCTTTGTCATTGGCCGGAGATCGGCGCGGATTATGGTCGGAGCTTTCAGGCCGGTCACTCGTTCATCCTCCGCGTCCTCCGCTTGTTCGGCACGCTACAAGGTACGCGTATAAATTCGCTACCACTTATTTCTGTATCTCGCGGGCATTCGTGTCGGCGGTCATCTCCGCTGCGGCGTAAATATGTCGTACAACTGCGGGAGAGCGGGGCAGGACGGACCAAGGGGGCTTATTTTTAAGTCACTCGTTTGTAAAACCCGAGTAGAAATTTTCGTGCGTTACATCGGGCCCTGATAGGCTCCTGATAAGGCCTTACCAGGCCCTTGTCAGGCCTTATCAGGACCCTTTCAGGGCCCGATGTAACGCTCGAACATTTTTACTCGGGCAGCTATAGAGCGTGTACTTTTTGCAAATGAGTGACTCAAAGATACGCTCTCAGTGCACGTTCTATTCGGAATGAAACAAAATTAATGAAATTAGTGAGAATGGTCCGTTTTGCCTCTGGTGTGCCGTTTTGCCCCCTCTACGCCCTCCTCCCGACGTACGGTCACCGTACTCGTGAGCGAGACCGTCACTCCGTGACTAACCACACGACCCGGGACCGCGACTGCGTGCCATCGTCGTCGAGACGACTCGTCGTCGGATGGCACCCAGGCGCGCGACTAATTCCACAGGGACCGAAGGCGGTGGCGCGTCGGTAGTCGCCATTGTGACAGAAATCCTCGACCATATACTTTTCCGCTTGGCGAAGTAACGCAGCCGAGTATCGCGCCCCGGCGTCGTATCTGCACGATGTCGGGGTTATTCATTACGCTTATTTTTCTCTCGCTTTGGAACCGGGGAACGTTTTTATACTGTAATGAAGCGTTCGGCGAGGCTTCGGGTGCAGCACCGAGTGTCCCCTCTTCCCCCTCCCCTCCCCTCTGGAGTACAATGTTATGATAAACGCTGCGGCGACGCGCGAATCTAATGAACGGGTTCTCTTCACTGCGTGTCGCGCTGACTTCCGGTCTTCGGCAACGACAACGGAATGAGAAAAAAAAAGGATTCTTCGTATCTGGGAGAGAACCTGGCAACGAGTTTGAGTCCGGAGTTGAATCGTACAAACCTTTTTGAAGGTGTATTTTTTTAATTTTTTCAATTTGTCTTTATATTGGATTATAATAATTTTAAGAATTATTAAAATATACTTTTTACAATTCTTTTTTTTTATTTTTATTTAATTTTCGTTTAATTTTCTCTGCGTGTCGCGCTGACTTCCGGTCTTCGGCAACGACAACGGAATGAGAAAAAAAAGGATTCTCCGTATCTGGGAGAGAACCTGGCAACGAGTTTGAGTCCGAAGTTGAATCGTACAAATCTTTTTGATGATGTATTTTTTTAATTTTTTCAATTTGTCTTTACATTGGATTTTTATAATTTTAAGAATTATTGAAATATACTTTTTATAATTCTTTTTTTTATTTTTATTTAATTTTCGTTTAATCTCTTCTGCGTGTCGCTCCGACTTCCGTCAACGGAAAGAGAGAAAAAAAAGATTTCTCGTATCTGTTAGAAAATCTGACAGCGAGTTCGAGTTCGGAGTTACACATAGCCTGTCCTTTGCGAACGAGAAACCTTCGTTGAATCGTACAAACCTTTTTTGATGTCTATTTTGTTACATTTATTTTTATAATTTTAATAATGATTAAAATACACTTTTAGCAATTCCCATAATTTTAAATATTTCATCTCTTCTGTGTGTCGATCCGACTTCCGGTCTTCGGCAGCAACGGAAAGAGAGGGGAAAAAAGGGATTCTTCGTATCAGCGAGAGAACCTGGCAGCGAGGTCGAGTCCGGAGCTCTTTTGCTTCCTCATAGAGGAAGCTCTGTTTTAATATTTAATTTTAATAATTTTATGCATTTCACATAATTTTTTTTTAAACTTAATTTTTTTGTGACGAACTCGTCTCGTCCAGTTATAGAAAAAAAAAAAGTATCCAAGACCTTGTTCACCCGTTCTTTCCAGGTCACTCCCTATCGGCGTTTTCCATTATCAATCACCCTCAGCCCAACAGGTACAAAGTTTTACCGGCTCTCGCCAGTCCAGACAGCCTTTCCGGTACGTGGAGCAAACTTCGTGTGTATTTCCGACGAGAGTATATCCGCGCGCACCTTCCCTCCGCATCATCCCCGTGGTTCGGGTTCTCAGTTGCGCGATATCCGAGCCGAGCACGGAACGTGTAGCGGTGCTCGCGACCGCGAGCATCGTCTCGCCGCGTCGGCTCGCGCAAACCGTATATCGTGCGAGGGTTAACACTCGCGAACGACCACCGGCTATCCTCCTATCCGATGGATAATAAATCGCTACCGTGTATTCTCAACAGTCCGTCCGTTTGGCCGCCCGTCCGTCCGTCCGTCCGTGCCGGCCTCCGCGAGAGTTCACCCTCTCCGATGTTCACCGGGCTACACCCCGCCGCCAACACCGGAAAGCAAAGCGCGAGCATTACCGTTGTTCGCCGCCTCGCTTCCGCGTTTACTCGGATCGATTTGATTCTCGAGTCCAGAAACGGCAACGGTCTGGCCCGAAGGCCTGCACGCGAGTCGTAAGTCTATTTTACGAGGGGTTGTTGTATTACAGTCACATATTCTACATATGTACGCACGCAGACATCCACCCACTTTATATACCCTCCGACACCGACCAGCGATAGGGATTCGCGGTAAAACCGGCCGTCTGGCCATCGCCACCCCCCTTGCGCCCTTCGCACCGTCGCGCGACTCCAAGAATCCCCCCAGTCGTAAATAACAAATTAAAAAAAAACGGGCACAGAGTGTAAAAAATCGCCCCAAGACTCCCATAAGTGATCCCAGTCCGATCTCTCCGATAGTGTCGAAAAACTAATTACCGGCACATCGCTTGATTAACGCTTCACGCACCGATGTCTCGCTCAGCGAGACACCGGAAATTGCCAAGACGCAACCTTCGACCGATTCGAGTGACAAGTTAACGTGCTAGGAAAAATCTAAAAAAATTCACAGACGCGCCTTTAAGTGTTGTTTATCTTGATAACGCGGAAGAAAATTTATGGATCAAGCAAATGCGCGGTGACGTTCGAAGGTGTGTTTGGTTTGTACAACAGAAATGTGTCTTTCAATCAACAGATTTATAATAAATTGAAGCGAATAATCGTTTAACAAAACAATGCTTTATTCGCACCAAACAAATAACAGCTTTGAACGTATGTCACCGCGACTTTAGGTTAATCCAATCAATTTTTCGTTCTCAGTGAAGGCACCGTCGTTCGCGATTGGCAAAAAGTCCTTGGTACCTGAAGGGTCCCAAGTAGAATTTTTCGCGCGTTACATCGGGCCCTGATAAGGTCCTGAGAAGGCCTGACAAGGGCCTGATAAGGCCTTATCAGGACCCTATCAGGGCCCGATGTAACGCTCGAAAATTTCTACTCGGGTAACTCCGCACTGAGAAAAAAACTGGATTAACCAAGGGGCGTTCACCTGCGTTCAAAGCCGTTATTTAGTTGGTACAATAAATTTTTTTGTTTAAATGGAAATATTTCGAATCGACTGAAGCGAATAATCGTTCAACAAAATAATGATTTAGTTGTACCAACCGAATAACAGCTTTGAACGTAGGTGACCGCGAGTTTGGTTAATCCAACAATTTTTTTTTCTCAGTGCGCCGGGCGGCAAAGCGTGCTTTACCGTACGCGACAACCCCGATGCGTTATCGGCAGCCGGGTTATTAACGGGGGTGCTCGCCGGAGGTTCTCAGTTCGGTATCGGAGAAAACGTGGCATTATGTTGCTCGGAGCTCCCGATCGTTCGGCTCCGTATCCATTGCGATCCTGCGCTACACCTTCCCCGCCGTATCGTGCACCGCATATATATGCAGCAGTTGGTATACAGAATATATATCGCGAATGGGTCCCAATGCGCCTCACCCTCGATACCAGACGTGGGTGGCCGCTATGATTTCTCCCCGAGTCCGCTTATCCTCACCGGGATCTCGATAGCCGAGTAATTCCGACGTTCCGCGCGCTTGTGTCGTGCATGTGTGCGCCCGCGCGAGTGTTCGTGCACGAAGAGAAGTCGACGGGGAGGGGATCCGAGGGAGCATTGCTGACACCTCCGCGACTCCGGGCCCATAAGGCATGCGAGTCCGAGAGGATCGCTGACTCCGGGCCTGAGTCCCCGCCACCGGCCCCCTCCCTCTTCCTCACTCCTGGTCCATTCCATTCTTTCGTCGAGCTCTCGCTCTCTCGCGTCTCGACACACTCGCCCGTTGTCCGTTCGCGGAGAACGACGGAAAGAACGATGGGAAGAGGAGAAGGCTTATGCCGTCTGTCTATATATATATATATATATATATATATATATATATATCTATATATATCTGTATATATATATATATATATATAGGTGTAGGTATATATATATCTACTTTGCACAGGAATATAGCATAGCTGTATATAAAATGAGAGTATAGTCCCACAGCACGAAGATGTTCGAGCCGAGGTTCGGCCTCGATCCGGTCAGGCCCACTGTTAGGCCTCCGAGCCAACCAGCGCCAAGAAGAACGACTCTCGTTCTCGTACACCCTCGTAGCCACACCTCTGCTCTCACTGACTGTTCACGAACCTGATCTTCTACATCCCTCTCTTTTTATCGGCTTTTTTTTTTTTTGCTTTTTTTTTTTTTTTTTTTTTTTTGCTTTACCTCCTCTCTTCCTCGCTCTCTCCCACGGCTTCATCCCTTCTTCCTCCTCGGCTCTCATTCGTCTTCGTCCTCTTCTTACTTCTCTCCCGACTCTCCGCCTAAGGGGGTACGATGGCTCCTCGCTCTCTCTCTCCCGCTCTTCATTTCTTTTATAAGCCCCGCGCCCTCTTTATTCCCGTGTTTTTCTCTCTTCAGCCCCCTTTCACCCCTTTATGTCACTCCTCTTTGTCGATGCCGCGCACTGGTAGCCGCCACCGAGCCTCGGCTCTCTACTCGAGGATTTTTTTTTTTTTTTTTTTTTTTTTTTTACGGGGCCCCCCCTCGCTGGCTCCCCCCGCGGGTTTGCGGGAGCCGGGGAGCCACGAACTGCGCGATGAGAGCTGAGGACCTCTGGAGGTCGGCCCCGGCGAAAACCCCTTCGGGCCTTCGACGGTCTCGAGCCGGCGACGAGGGGTTGCTAATAAGTTTCGGCAATCGTGCGTTCTTGCGGTACTATTACGCGCTTTCGACTCACTACTATTACGGCTGTAGGTGTATATATGAATGGCTGTTTCGTAGGTGCGCAGGGGTGGGCTTGAGCGAGCGGTATTTTTTTTTTTTTTTTTTTTAGAATCTCCTTCGTTCGTATTTTGGATTAGGTAAAACTTGGTTGTTTCTTCTCGAGAAGAGAACGGGAACAGACTCTCTCCTTGCTCACGTCCCTTCCGCCGCCCGAACTGGGTAAACGCACCCCCGTGACGCGCTGCACGCCTGTAATCTCCACCCCCCCCCCCCCCCCCCCCTCTACTCACCCTTCTCTGAAGTTCGCGTAAAATAAACGGCAAAGACACCGGGTTACCACCCTTGCCACCCCACCGTTCTTTCTCTCCGTTAGAGAGAAAATTAATTAGCTTTTTGCGTTAACGAAAAAAAAAAAAAATGGAAGAAATAAAAAATAAAGAGTTCAAAGGAAGTGCCGGCGCGCCGACCATGACTATGCGACGGCTACGACAACGACGACGACGACGACGGGGTGTACAGAGTCGCGAATGTCCCCTCGACTTCCGCAACGCGACGCGAAGCTCCGAGGGGCTGCTGCTGCTCCTCCTGCTCGTTTCTCCTTCACCCGGCGATTGTTAATAATTACCTGAAGCGTACTTCCCCTCGCGCATGATAAATTAAGTTAACAAATTTCGCATCGCATTGATTTTTTACATAAAAAAAGTTTTTACATCACATTTATTTTTGTTTTTATATACTATATATATGATATATATTTAAAAATTAAAAATTCGATACACGCGTTTCATTCGCTGCTTTAGCGCTGAAGTTTCAGACCGATGAGAGACCTGAGAGCCTCGAAAGCTTGCCCGACCGGATTTTATTGTTTCAACCCTGGCTGTGCTGCTCCTGCTCGTTTATCCTTCGCCCCGCAATCGTTAATAATGACTTCAAGTGAACTTTCCCTCGCGCATGATAAATTAAATTGACAAATTTTCGTCGCATTGATTTTCTTGCATTAAAAAAAGTATTTACATCCATTTTTTTTCTTTAAATATACTATTTATAATAAATGAAATATATATATATATATCTATAAAAAATTCAAATTCGATACACGGTTCTCGTTCGCTGCTTCCGCGCGGAACTTTCGACCGATGAGCGACGTGAGAGACTCGGAAGCTTGCCCGACCGGATTTTATTGTTTCAACCCTGGCTGTGCTGCATCTTCCCCCTTTCTCCTTCACCCGCGATTGTGAATAAATACCCAAAGCGATAAATAAGATAAATTAAATTGACAAATTAGCATCGCATCGATTTTTTAACATAAAAAAAAAGTTTTTACGTCAATTTTTTTTTCTTTAAATATAATATCTATACGTAACGTAAATAGAAAAAATTTCAAATTCGACACACGCGTCTCACTCGCTGCTTTCGCGCGGAACTTTCAGGCCGATGAGCGACGTGAGAGACTCGAGAGAGCTCGTTCGACCGGATTTTATTATTTCGACCCTGGCTATGCGCTCTCTCAGCGATGGTTTTTTGCTAGAGAACCCGCGAGCTCGGAACTGTATTATAACGTATGGCTGCCGCTGTTGCTGCCGCTGATCCTCTCGTCTTTCTCGTCGCGCTCTTTACGATCTTCACCGCGAGACAACTACTTACGTATACGTTATATATACGCGTCGGGTTTATACGTACCCCTCCGTTAGTTTCTCTCTCCGAGCCGCAATCACTCCGTCGTCAATGCGAAATAATAACGCATTCGCCGCCACCGCCGCCGTGAGCGCGATAAAATCATTGAAAATGAATTCGAACCCGGCCGTTTCGCGTTTATAATGCCCCCCCGTCCGCACGGTCTTCCCTCGTGACTACGTGTGTGGTCGTCGGTTGTGTATGGTATACCTACTACTAGCCGCGGAGAACATAAATTGCCTCATACCGCACTCCATACACACACCGGACCTCCACGGTAACCAATCTTCATTCTTGCGCTAGCCGGCGCATCTTCGGTCAGTTTTATGCTTCCACATATTGTTTATTCCACGCGGAAAAAGCGCAGGTACTCTGCAAAAAAAAAGAAATAAATCAGGAACAGAAAAAACACTGGTTGGATTCATCATTCCTCGAGCGGACGCGTCCGAATGCGTTATTGGGTTGGGATGAAAAAAATGCCTAAGTTTGGTCGCCTTAAATTTTGATCCGATGTGGAAATTTGAAAGATTTTCATTGACCGGAGCTGAGCTCCACTGTCCCGTAAACCTCCAGTTGCAACGAGTAAATAGTGCATTATTACTACTTAAATATGTTCATTAATTTAAAAAAAAAAAAAAAAATGGTTAATTTTGATCGCCTCAATTTTGATCAGATGCTGAAATTTGTGTAACGAATTTAAGGCTTGCGGGAACTCGGCCGAGCGAAACGAATGCCGTGGTTCTCTCGAAAGATCCCATTGACCGGGGCTGAGCTCATAACTCCGTAATCCACCAATCGCACCGAGCAAATAATGTGTTATTTATTCTTACATCCGTTTAAATTTTAAAAAGTTGGTCGCCTTAAATTTCGATCCGATGCGGGAATTTGTCTAAAGAATCAGGGCTCGAGGGCGCTCGGCCCTAATAAAACGAATGCCGTGGTTCTCTTGAGAAGGTTCATTGACCCGTGTCGAGTTCTGCAATCCCGTAATTCTCCAGTTGAATAGAGAAAATAAAGCATTTTTTTATAATTAAAAATTTTAAGAAAATTTATTTCGTCTACCGTAAGACGTCCGAGAGGTGGATCTCATCGCCGTGGGATTGGACCGAATTCCACGAGATGCGGGCTCCGGATAATTCATCATCTGAGGGCTAAGCGGTGAACTTATTTATTATTATTATTATTATTATTATTATTATTATTATTATTATTATTATTATTATTATTATTTATTTTTCAAAATTAAGAACGTGTAAAGAACAGCTTTGCTCCGTTATCGGAGCGTTCGAGGAGCGCAGCGCTGAACGGTCGAGATATAAGGTTGCGGCGAGCCGAAGCAAATAGCTCGGTTGCCTGGGCTTCGGGAGCAATGCCGCCACGAGCATCGGGAGCCTGAGAACCGCAGTAGTTTCCATCCCCCCCCCGTTCCGCGCTCCGCGGTGTCATCGTCAGAGGGCGCTGCGGTTGACACAGAATGACACCCTCCCGTGCAACCCCCCTCGGGGAACGATAGTTGGAGGGACACCCCTTTTACCAAGTGCGATCCAACCCTCAGCGCCCGAAACGGCGCTATCTGCCTCGAACCCGCTCGTCCTCCGCGATATTCCTCTTCATATTTTTCTCTTCTCTTTCATCTCTCTCACAAAAAAAAAAAAAAAAAAAAAAAAAAACACGAAGGAAAAAAAAAAATGAAAAATTGAAGCTCCCCCTCCCTCCGGCTCTCACCCCGATCAGTGGCTCGATTTGCCCCCGTCCGCCCTTTCTCATCTCTCCGGCCGTTCCCTCGTTCCCAACCCCGCGGTATTTTTATTATCTACCCTCTCTCGCCCGCCGTCCCCGCCGATCTCGTTCCGGTTACCGTCGTCGTTTCGAACAAACAAAACAGTGTCTCAATCAGAGCCACCCTCTCTCGCTTTGACTCGGCGATACTGCGCCAAAGATCCGATGACGCTCGAGTTTGACCCGTTAAATCTCGGCTCGGCGAATCCAGGGGGAGGATACCAGCGGCATGATAGCTCGCGCGAAGGGATGCGTCGGCTCGAGTGAGAGCGAGCGAGAGGGGGTGGGGGGGGGGGGGGATGGAACGGAGAGGGAGGACTCTAAATCTACTGGATGCATAGTGTATCCGAGGGAAGAGCATGCCCGTCCCTTTCAACCCTTGGGCTTACCGGCGATGCGCTACAGCCGAAGGAGGATTTGAAATTTAAATTTTATTTGATTATATTTGAATTTAATTTAATTCCGTTACTTGTACCAGGGGGTGGATTTCGCATCGTTACTAACCTCCCTGCCCCCCTCTTTCGCCCCCCCTCCGGCCCCCCTCGTGGCTTTTGCTCTCGGGCCAGCACGCGCTGCTGCTCCTCCGCCGAACCAGCGGGGATATCATTTCCCGTTGCCGTGTTTTTCTCCCCCCCCCCCCCCCCCCCCCCGCCCCTCCCTCGTTCTTTCCATCCCTTATTTTTTCCGCCCGGTTACGGCGAAACGACCCCCGAAAAGCTACAACGCCCGACGTAGCCGCGATCGTTTCGCTCGGCGTACACACGGCCCGACACGCCGAAGTCACGAGCCTCGAAAGTCTCTCTCGGCTGATATACAAGTTTATATATTTGCTCCTTTCACCCCTTCCCCCCCCCCCCCTGCCATCCACCAACCTACTACTCTAATGCGGGGAGGATAGAGAAAAGGAATAGAAAAGCCACGCTGCGCTGGCTTGTTGGAACGTGCGCCGCAGCTACCGGGGAAAATATCGTCGAGGTTTCCGCGAGGCAGGTTGTATGCGAGGAGTAGAATCTAGACGGTGTATCGCCGTGACGGCGTTGGTAGAAGCCGCGCCTGTTTACGATATCAGACCCGCGGCGACCCGCGAGTCTGTGCGCAAGAACCATCGATTCTAATTAACTACACGAGCTCACACAGTCGCGCACCGCACGTTCGCTGTAATTATATATTACTGCAAATCGTTATGAAAACAATAATTGTATATTCCGAGCGTTTATTGAAATTCGTACGAACGAATGCCAAAGTCACTTCGTGAGAATAATCAGAAACACTGGTGGCGATAGGACTTGAGGCTTCGACTGAGGAGGGGATAATAATAATAATAATAATAATAATAACAATAATAATAATAATAATAATAATAATAATAATAATAATAATAATAATAATAATAATAATAATAATAATAATAATAATAATAATAATAATAATAATAATAATAATAATAATAATAATAATAATAATAATAATAATAATAATAATAATAATAATAATAATAATAATAATAATAATAATAATAATAATAATAATAATAATAATAATAATAATACAATTATTATAGTAATAATTGCACATTCGGAGGGTTTATTGAAATTCATACGAAGAAGGCGAAAGTTTCTTCGTGCCTGAAGACGCGAGAGATCATCGGGATGAGAGGAAAGAGCGGTGAAAGCGAAGGTGCCGGACAGAGTTGGAATGGACCGAATGGAGGGAGAGGAAAATAAATGAAAAATTGCGTGACCGATGTGGCAATTAGCGGGGTCGTTGCGCTTCGTGTGTGAGCCTAGCCGTGGCCGTGCAGTTGTGTTAAGCGCCTGCTCCGGCGCATCGGAGTTTCCGACGAGAGAACGAAGAAGTTACGAGCACCACGTTGGCGCAACACTCGAGAGCGCGTGTTCGCCAAGCCGACAAAGACTTTGGCGCGTACGAGTTGAGGACGTGGCGCAATTTCGATTATCGGCTTCTCCTGTACAGCAGAATTCGGCTATTAGGACTTCCGTGCGAGGAGTCGCTCGTGAAAATTTTCGATGAATTTGATATTGGTTGTTTATTTTTTTTTTTGTCATATGACCCTCAATTGACCGGGCTGAACAATTACCGAAAAACGAAACGAAACTCTCGCGGCTTCCGACAACCAAAAAATAATGAAGTGACGAGACTGGCTAATTAGAAGAAAGAAAATATTGCACTTTCATTATCAATCTATTATTTTGTTAATCAATTCGTCGATAAGAAATTATAGTAAAAATGTCGATAATGTTTTTACAGAATTGAGAATATTGGGCAGTAAAAAGTATGAACATTTCTTAACATTTATTTTGGTTTGTTATGCAGTTTCCACATTGTTGGGTAAAAATGATGAAAATGGTCCGGTCCATGCATCGTCGATTTACGTGCTAATGGGCTGGGCCATATTCACAACTTTTATCCTAAAGAGTTATAAGAAAAAAAAATATGCACTATCATTATCAATCTACTGTTTTATTAACCAGTTCGTCAATAAGAAATTACAGTTAAAAAAAAAACCTCCGTAATGTTTCTATAGAATTGGGAACGTTGGGCAAGTAAAGTATGAATATTTTGGTTTATTACGAAGCTCTTACATAGGGCGACAATTATGAAAATGGTTCGGTCCATGCATCATTGATTCAAGTTCTAATCGGGTTGAACGATATTCGTCACTTTTACCGTAAATGTTGATGTACCTGCTCGGATCTCTTTACTCGTTAGCTCGTCGAATCAGCTGGTGCGTATTATATATTTATTTTGGGGGGGGAGTGGGGTGTCCAGGAATTTCGTACAGAACACTGGACGAGGAGACCCCGTTGATGAGTTCAGTTGGGTCGAATCTGCAGGACGGTTTATCTATCCTACGATATAACACTCGACATCGCGCCCGGTTGGGGTCGAAGAGGAAGTGCTCGTTGGGGCAGCTACGACAACGGGGTTTAATCTCTGTCTCCTGTACAACGACGAGCGGCTTCGGGGTAACGGAGGAGGGGACCGGAGGATCTTCTTTCGACGAGGGTCTACAGTCCGGACATGGAAATCCCGTGGCTGAGTTTCGAATCGTCGATAGCGCAGTGTCATCCCTCGCCGAGCCCGATAGAGACGAGCAAAAGCGTCGGGATCATGCTCTCGGTTCAAACTCGGATTCCTGTGTAACGGCATCAGATCGTTTTACACCGAGAACAAAAAATCTACGAAAAAATAAAAGAAAAACTAATCAACTCTACTTCTTCAATAATCGTCAGAACATAATTTCCGGTACGGAGATACAATTTAGTGCGGCAAAGGTAGAATTCGCTCGACCTCATAGATTCAATTTTCATTCGACAAATCATTTCGGTGTGCGATGGTGAAATGCGATGTGGCGACTGTTGAAAAAACATCTAATCAAATCCGTTTTTTTTCAATAATCGCTAGAACATAATTCTACGGTACGGTAATACAATTTAGTGAGACAAAGGAAGTATTTTTTTAAAAAATCGAACGTAATTCGCTCGACCTCATAGATTCAATGTTCATTGGACAAATCGTATCCGTTCGCGACAGTGAAATATGATGGGCAACTATTGAAAAAAGAAAAAGAATCAAATCCATTTTTTCAATAATCGCCAGAACATAATTCTACGGTACGGGGATACAATTTAATGCGACAATGGTATATTTGTTTTGTTAATCGATCGTAATTCGCTATTGGAAACGCTATTGGAACAATTGCGTAACTCGCTATTGGAACTATTCGAAAAAAGTAAAACGAATCAATTTTTTTTTTCTTTCGATTATCGCCAGAACATAATTCTCTCGTACAAATGAACTCGTAGATTCAATTTTCATTCGACAAATCGTATTCTTTCGCAACGGTGAAGTATAATTCGGCAACTGTCGAAAAAAAAGAAAAAAAAAAAACATTTCGCAGATTTTAATAATTTTGCTTCCTCATAGAGGAAGCTTTGTGATGGTGAAAAAAAAAAAATTCGAGATTTTAATGAAAACGTGTTCAGAATGTTCCAAAACATCGAAAAATCACATTTAGAAAAAATGTCCGGATGTATGTGTGTGTGTGTGTGTGTGTGTGTGTGTGTGTGTGTGTGTGAATCGGAAGCGAAAAATTCAAACCACTATAACTCGAGAACGCCTCCACGAATCCGGCTGAAATTTTGCACATAGCTTGTGTGGTTAATAGTCAATGTTTCTGTAAAGTTTCGTCCAAAAATTGTCAGTTGTTTTTTTTGTACGCCATTTTTAATTTCTTCGAAAATGTCTGTACGCACTGTAGCGCTCGCAATTTTTTAGCTGTCGGGCTAAAAATGCGTACACAGATAGAATCTGATCACCCGAGGATCCCATTAAAATTTCAAGAAAATCGATCGAACCGTTTAAATTTTATGTCATTTTGAATTTTTTGAATTTCATGCATTTTTTTTTTTTTTTTTGAAGACGCATTTTTTCGGATAAAATATTCATCTGTGAATAAAATAAGTGTTAGATTCGTGATCAGCGCGAAAAAATACATAGAATTACAGTCCCGGAGCGACAACTAACCAAAAAGTTTACCAGGCATTTTTATAGCCAAAATTGCAAAAATGAATGATTTTAGGTATTTTTAAATAACGATTTCTTTGCTTTTCGATGGCATCGCGGAAAAACCCAGGTGCCTATCGTGATCTACGGCAAGATATACACAAGGCGATGGATATGACGGGATTAAAAAGCTAGATAAAGAGGTATCACTAGGAATTCGGGAATAACAATCGAAAGGGTAAAAAAAAATTCGGGAGCGCATATTTCTATGTATTTTTTCGCGCCAAACGCAGATTCGACAAAGTGAAACGTGACGATGGAATATTTTTTTACGCGCTGAACCTGAATCGGTCAACCGTTTTGCATAAAACTCTAAGACGTTGACGTTGAAAAAAGTTGAAAATTGAAATTTTCATATCGCTTCCTCATAAAGTTGAAAATTGAAATTTTCATACCGCTTTCTCATAAGGTTCCTTTATTCGCGAAGCTTCCTCTATGAGGAAGCCAAAAATACAGACAATGCTTCCTCATAGAAGAAGCTTCGCGAATAAAGGAACCTTATGAGAAAGCGGTATGAAAATTTCAATTTTCAACTTTATGAGGAAGCGATATGAAAATTTCAATTTTCAACTTTTTTTTCGTTAGCTCGGTGTGCTTTCACATCCGTACGGATAAATCCCTCGGTCGCCCGTGCATCGAGTCGACATTCATTAGCGGCTCTTTAATGTTTCGCATCGTTCCGTCGCGTATGAAAATATTAAGCGAGAGTGTTGCGCTAAGAATCGGAAGGGCGCCATTCCATGCCGTTTAACGTGGACGAAGATTTTTTGTAGGCCCTTTTGCTTCTTGGCAAACGATACATGTTACCTGCGGGGCGCACCAGGTATATAATACAGACGCGGGATGATGTCTGGTGTTCGCCCTTCGTCTTGGCACTCCGCCTCCTCGTCGCCCAGCGAGAGATAAATCTACCTATACACGTATACACCTATAATACTCGTCCCTTTCACCCCCCCCCCCCCCCCCCCCTCATCCACGGGATATAGCTATATTGAAATTTCACAATGCTAGGAGCCCTTCGAGCCGCGGCACAGCTCGCTCCGACTGCCGTCTCGACTCCGCCAGTTAAATAATTCAGTCTTAATTAGGATTTACGCCGCGGCGGAGAACAATTAAAACGCAAGACACAGAGCCAGAGTCACAGTGAGAAGAGAGAATCCCGTGCGCCTCGGTGCACCGAACAAGAATTGTCCCACCTGCTTTGCCGAAATGCAAAAGCTTTTTTTTCTCGTCCTCGTAGAATAAAATGTTCGAAAAAAAAAAAAAACAAGACGTTTCAATCTTTTGCGAAATCGACCCATACGATTCCCGAAGGGAGACGAACAATTTTAATTTTTTTTTTGTTTCAAAGAATCTTTACTTTTTTGAAATATTACGATATCGCGCGATGCATGGAAAAAATTACCCCGAGATATCTGCGCATCTGTATCACATTAAATTGCATCTTTGGCAAGTCTCTCTCAATGCGCTTCTTTAGTAAGGAAAAAAAATGGTTCACTTGTAGAATTTTATTCCCAAAGTGAACTTCGCCGAGTGATGTTTGTTCGATGCAAAACGCAGCCGTTATAACTTTATGAAACTTTAGTCTCATGCGATATCATCAAACTCACAGAAAACAGAGGCCAATCGGTACGAGGAATTTTCTGAATCACTTTCGTGTCATATATTTTCTTCGCTAGTAAGCAAAAAAAAAATCTGAACGTCTGAAACATTTAGCGGGCGAAATAGGGTGCTGTTTTTCAGGCTGCCTTCCGACGGCGCCTCGGCCGATAAGGGCGAATAATGAAGATCTGCAGAAAAAAAGAAATATAATTTGCCACAATATCAGTGGCACGAACTCCGCGAATCACACGCAGCTCTATGCAGATTTCTCGAGGTCCGTTCCAATAATTTTTTCACTGAATGGAATAACCAGAATACACCTTCGGAATCGCACGATAGGAATCCTCCAATTCGTCTCCGCAAGCTTGTTTCAAGACGACCGTTCCTATTCAATTAAACGGAGCGTCATGATTATCCCACGACTAACAATCCATCTCCGGATGGTCGTACCAATCATAAGGGAAGCCACCTGCCGCGGCAGGTGTGACTAACTTTCGGCGTTCCTCAAATCGTCGGTGGGTCGATCAATTATGCCGGTGCGGGTTTTGCACGCTTGGGCTTCGCCAAAAATCTACGATTTACGATAAGTTCCTTTGCACGACGAAGGGCGTTTTCAGTCGGGGTGGATTGCAAATCGGAGAAATCGAAAGAATTAAAAGAGCCACGCACGAAGCGTTTCTCGCGCGCGAGCGCGCTTCTGGCAGCCGTAGAGAATCACGTGTTCGTGGTTATTGGCAGTTGGCTCATAAAGAGGGTAGGAAGGAAAACGACGACGAGGAAGAACGAGATAATATGAAGAGGGAGATACACACATACGTATATATATATATCTATACACATAGAAGGAGGAGGAGAATCGTGCCAGAGGGAGTAGAGCAAAAAAGGGGAGAAAATGGCGATGGAGCTGAAGAGAGCCGAAGGGGGCGGGAGGAAGATGGCCAGTCTCGCGCAGGGCCAGCCGCGTCCTTCACGGTGGTCCACGGTGGTTCTTCGTGGGACCGAGAGAGAGAGAGATCGGGAGAGAGCGAAAGAGTTGGCTCGTTCGCCGGGGCCGTTCGTCTCTTTATCTCGGGGGGCCCCGTTCCTACGGCGGCCGCGCTCTGCGGGGCCCCACGCTCGCAGACGAGCACGTCGACGCGTACCGAACGTTTTCACCGGCATGGAAACCGATTCGAGGAGGGCCCGCACTCGCCGTGGTGGCTCCGTGTGCGTGGCCCCCGGGCCCCTAATATCCGGGACGTTCCGTATCCTCCCTTATTTCGTGCGCCCCCCCCCTTTCGAAACTCCGATGGCCATCGTCGAACGGCGAAAGACAGTCTGCGTGCCGCGCGTTTACGGAATAGCCATAATGATATAGACGTCTCGTTAGCATCCCTCTAGGTGCATAGAGAAAAGGGGGGAGGATGGGAGATAGGATTGGTCGTCTCGGGCGCGTATGCATGGCTAATGAACAGTTAGGCCCAGCTGCCGTCTAGTCAACCCCCTCCCCCCTCAAGCCATACACAAAATCGTATCTTTGGGGCACCGGCACGTGTGCATCGCAAAAATTAGCGTGGCTGATCTAAGAAATTATCCCGAAACTATGTCTGCACGTATAGGGGGGAGGGGGTGGAAGGGACCACTTAAAAAAAACATCGCGGTTGGGGCACGGGCCACTTCCGGTCTAGGATAAAGTTTGATTCTTGGATGCTGTGGATTAATCGTTGACTTGCATAAACGTAATGCCTACAGTATTTTTTTTTTTTTTGTGCCGACAAATCATCCGTTAGCTTTATTTTTTTAATTCCCTCTAACTACACCGCAGATTGAAGCGGGTCTGCAGGAAGGATTTCGCGTTTATGTAAAATAAAAAATACCTACAATGTCGTAACTTAGTTGCTTCGTGTGTGTTCTTTTTAGGCGGGTTTTTTGTAAGCCCCTTGGGGTTGGTAATGACCGTAAGGTGGCGGCGGTCCGTAAGCTGCCGGGGGTCCGTACTGCGTCGACGGTCCGGAGTCCGCTGAGGAAGCTCCGATGATTCCGAATGCCGCGTTTATCAGCGACGCGACGAGCTGTATTCCGTCGCCAGTGACGTTTTGGATCGAGGAGATGATGAGACCGAGCGGATTTACGCTGCTCGCTGGTACTCCGTTCTGCGGGAAGTAATCGGACGGCGTCGTCGTTAAAATCCATTTAGAATTATCGGGAGTAGAGAGATACAATGATCATATCGGCTGCAGGCTTACACTTCCGTAAGGCCCGTAACTCGAGCCTCCGTTACCGTTGTTGGCGGGCAGCGCTTGCACGGGATCCTGTCGAGATTAAAATCACGTAGGAAATTCAGAATAGCGACGAGACGCAGGAGAGTGATTTTAAAAAATTAGTTCACAAACTGACCGTTCCGTATTGCTGTAGGAAATTCGGCAAGGAAATGGCCGGAGGTGGCGTTGTCCTCTGCGGCAATTTAATCTGAGGCCTTCGGGTAGTGCGAAATCTGATCGTGCGATGCTGCACAGTGTTGGCGGGCGCTGCGATCGGCTGTTTAGAAGTCGAACATCCAATTAGTTTGACTCAATAATCGGAAACCAACAAAAAAAAGAATGGCAGGGTATATAAATTTCGGTGATACCAAGTGAGCTCTGAGTATTTACGAGAAATAACGAGTAATTACGAGATTTATTAAGCGCGTTTAATTATTTTTTCTTTTGTCACTCAGAAATGGAAGAAGAAATTATGAAAAAAGAAAAATCGACTGACATTGAGAAGGTCTGTTTGTTCAATCGAATCGGTGTCTGGCGGTGGAAGGACGACTGCGGGAATAGTTTGGAGGCTGTTGATACTGGCGGCTTGAACAGGGCCCTGCTCCAAAAAACATTACAATTTTTTCTTTTTTTTTTTATTCAACCGAGTCATTCTTTTTTCTCGAAAGACAGAGTGATCGATAGTTGTACCGACCGTCCCGTAAGGTCCGTAAGGTGCGTAAGCCCCGTAGGGTCCGTAGGGTTTGGGAGAGCCGAATGGGCCAAGTGAAACTTCGCTGATTGCAGTTATCGTGCCGGTAGTGATCGCTTCCACGATAGCGGCCACGTCCAGACCTCCTGGTGCACCCGGTCTGAGATCCTAATTAGGTAAAAAAAAAATCACTGTCCGATAAGACGCGTAAGACATTTTACTATTAATTATGCCCCGATGATTATCCCCTGAAAATTTAAACCCCAAAACGTATGTACCCCGAAAAGTTAAGCCCCGAAAGTTCACTTTTTTTAAATGTTGCGGTTCCTTGATCACGAATATGACGTTCATTTTGCTCCAAACGCAATATTTTAGATTTTAATCCCAAAAATGCGGTTTCGAGTTAGAGCAAACTGTTTTCAGTGCATAAAATCGAAGATACAAATGTCCCACTACACTTACGCACAAAAAGGACAGCAGTTTCATGTTCAACGCACAAAAATACGTCGGAATACGTCGCAGTTAATTTTATAAACGGGAAGAAAACATGTCATACAAAAAAAAAATATTTCATCAAAAATTCCAAGGCTACCCCTGTCCAAACCATTTTTCACGTTTTTGAACGTCCTCGAACGGGACGATAAAACTGCTGTAAAACTTTGCACAAGGCCCTATTTTGTGTATTTTTTCCCGTAGAACACGATGGGCACCCCGGATTTTTCCTAGCTTCATCGGGAGCCGAGATATCGATCTTTGAAAATCACGAAAATTGACATTTTTCCAAAAATGGCTCAAAAATTGAAAAATCGTTGTTCAATTGATGTTTTTTGTTTCAAGGCTGTATTCTAAGTATTTTTTCCCGCTGATCACGATTATAACAATTATTTTACCACCGACCCAATATTTTCCATTTAAATCCCAAAAATACGATCTTTCGTGCATAAAATCGAGACTTTCCGTGTCTCACTGTACTTTCTCGGGGGCTATGCCACCCAACCATTAATTAATGTTGAGTCAACTTACTTTGACGAGTGATGCCGCAAAATCTACGACTACGTTCAGGAGTGGAGAAGTACCGTCGGGACCAGGCTAGAGAAAGGGGTTAGAGAAAGTGAATGAGGAGCAACAAATTAATGCAACACCAATCGTTCATTGTTGGATGCGAGAAAAAAACCAAAATGGTACAACGATAATTGGAAACAATTGGCCATTACCTTGGTTACCGCTCCGAGCAACGAGTTGGCGATCCCAATCAGGGCATCCGGGTTTGTGAGCGTCTGGGGTGATTGTACAATTTATTAAAATAAGAAGCTTTTGCGAAATCTATGCAATTAATTTTTTTTATATACAAGGAAAGTGTTCTTACCCTTATAGCGTAAGTGAGAATGGGACCGATGACCGGTGTTATGAATGGTCCAGCTACCTCTAGAAGCGGACCCGCGAGCTCAGCAAAGTTGAGGCCTTGTCCGTCCGCGCCCTGAAAGCGTAACATTTTTACAGGATTAAATTTTTTTTATAAATTAATTACAGTAACGGGGCGACAATGAGACGAGTTTGTCCCGACAAACGAATTTTCGTCAGCACCTTCGATTTTACAGAATTTTTTTTTTTTTTCATTGTGCAAGAATTATCGGTTGCCGAGTCTGTTGAAGAATCTAAGGCGAATGAGCTGAAAACTTGGAATCAGAGTTGGCTGACTCACTCCAAGGACTGTTGTCACAGCAGATACTATCGTCTTGAGAATGTTCGGAGCATCCGGATCGTCGTTCTGCGAATGAAAAAAATTATCATTTCGCAGTTAAATAATTTGATTAATTTAAATAATTTGATTAATTTAAATAATTTGATTAATTTAAATAATTTGATTAATTTAAATAATTTGATTAATTTAAATAATTTGATTAATTTAAATAATTTGATTAATTTAAATAATTTGATTAATTTAAATAATTTGATTAATTCAAGTAATTTGATTAATTCAAGTAATTTGATTAATCCAAGTAATTTGATTAATTTAACGTACACCGCCGAGGAATCCTCCAACTATCGGCACAGTAGCTTCCAACAATGCGGCCAGATCCGTGGGGCTGTTCGGCTGAAGACAATTACACGACAGGTCTCTGAATAATTTCTTTCGCCATTGTGCAGAGTAAATAATATTTTAAATAATTTTTTTTTACGTCACTGAGGTCCTGAAGAATGGGAAGGACGACGGGTAGAAAATCGCTGATAGATCCTAAAGATCCCTGGGATTCCTGTAATTGTAGAAAGTACTTGATTAAGTAATCGAGTTAGTCAGTTCGTATTTAGTATATAGTAACAGCGATTAACGATAGGAGTGATTGGACATTCATCAGATGGCTTCCGGACGGTCCCGTAAAAGCGTGTTTAATTATTGACTCGCGCGCTACTTACCTCCTCGTCGTCATCGAGCTCTTGTCTCTGGGATGTCTCGTTTTTCTCCTGCTGCGGAGAGTCCTGTGAAAACAGTAACAATGAGAGAAAAAAAATTGGGTAAACGTTTTTTTTTTAATTTCATTAAAAATGTTTTTATTTATTTATTTATTTATTTTTATTTATTTATTTATTTTTATTTATTTATTTATTTTTATTTATTTATTTATTTTTATTTATTTATTTATTTTTATTTATTTATTTATTTTTATTTGTTTATTTATTGTTTGTTTATATATTTATTGTTTATTACTGTGAAGCTCTCACATGCTAGGGTAAAAGTGGTGAATATGGACCAGTGTATACACCGTTGATGTACGTGTTAACCGGCATGGGCCATATTCAGTCATCGAGCAAAGCGATCGTGTAAAATCTAAACTAGAGAGCTCTGCGGATTCAACAACCATTTTTTGTCCACCAATATCCATAACTTTTTTGCTTTTCTTTAACGAATCGTTTAAAAAAAAATGTATTAACAGAAAAACAGGAAAGTCGCGACCGCGACGATAAATGCCCGCATTCGCGCCCGCGATGGAACGAGAAAATTTCCGTCGATCCCTACTCACATCCTCGAACAGAGTTATCGGCGTTTCCGCGAATTCCGTGAATTCCTCGTCGGGTTTCTCGTGTTTCGGGCTCTCCGATTCGGTATCCTTTGCTTCCAATTTCATGTTCTCCCGCTTCCTCACCGTCTTCCTCAAGACCCGCAGAAAATTTGCTATACCGGTGATCCGACGTTTCAGCGACGTATCCTTGGGTTTCTTCCGGGACTCCGGTTTTCCGGGTATCTCGCGTCGCGAGTACTCCTTCTCGAGGCAGGGCGAAGATTCGTCGGTGGGGTTTCGAGTCTCCTCGAAAGTTGTCTGGGCAGCATCGGGCACGTTATCTCGTTTTATCGTCACCACCGTCTCGAACGGCACGGACAGAAAGGGTTTAGGTTTTCCGTTGTCTATCTCATCACTCGCCGATGATGATCCAACTTTATCCGCGTAGATCCGCTCGGGCACCGACTGCGAATATCTGACCGGCGTCTCGCTCCGCATCCCGTTTCCATCGATCTCTCGTTTAATCTGCCGCTTCTCCAGATAATACTTGTCGATCTCGTCCTCGCGATACTCGGATATCTTAACGTCATCCAGCCGCAGAGACAGATAGGGCTCGGCTTCCGGGTAAGGCGCCGTGTGCCGTTTGCGATCGCGCCGATCTTCGCTCGTCGCCTCGAGAGGACTCTCGTGATCGAGGCGATCCGCGCAAACCGGCGCCGGCGAGATGAACACCCGATCGACGAGCCCGAAGATCACCAAGTATATCGCGAGCTCGAAATTGAGCGCCATGATTCTACTCCGATCAATGGATCGTGCGATCAATAAAAATGAGAAATAGATCGACGGTCTTTTCAGGATTCTGCGATTCGCCGCGGGACGATGGGGAACGATCCCGATCGCTTGACGGTCAACGACGATACGCAAAAAAAATCGGTCGATCAGACCGTCTTTATAGGAGCGGATGGCTGCTCGACGATAATGAGAGTGCCCTTACCTTCTTCCGCGTACGTCGCCGATCTCACCGTACTTTTTCATGCATCGCGACCCCGCTCGATCGTCGCGCACATCGATCCGGCGACCACCGATTGCACGGATGATGTTCAATCTTCTCATCCGTGTTATCGTGATTACGGTCATCCGGCAGAGAATTTGTAACACGCAATGGCGGAAGCGCCCGACGCGAAACTTCCCCACGATATAACGTCTGATATCGATAATCATCGGCCGTCAAATATCAATTTGCGAGAAGTGGATTTTTATAATACGGATCCAGTGATTTGTTATGTCGAGGGAAAGTACAAAAGAGCGTATCGACGTCGTTACAATGTACGCGGTGTTCGAGTGTTACAGTTTCCGGAAGACATTAATTTTTTATTCCCCCAGAAAATCAGAAGAAAAAAGATTGTGTCGTCTTCCGGATCGGCAAAATCGTTTTTCCTACGTCATTTTATCGGACAGCGCGACGATCCTGCTGCCCGGAACATTTTTTTGAGCGTTACATCGAGTCCTCGTCGGGGCCGGATGTAACGCTTGAGAATTTCTATCCGGCTGTCACAGTTTAAACAATCGTTACCTGGCAGAACGTTCCTCTAGCGTTGGTTTTTCTTCTTCTGGACAATCAAAAAAAAAAAAAAAAAAATGTCTTCCGGTTCGGCAAGATCGTTCGTTTTTCCTTCGTTCGATGTTGCTTCCCTGGTGGACATTTTTTGAGCAATTTTCTATCAGGCCGAGCGTTACATCGGGGTCCGACCAGATCCCGACCAGGCCGCGTCCGGGCCTTATCAGGACCCGACTAACTCTTACCATACTTTTATTATTTGCCACACACATAGTCGCACACGCATACGCTTTGTATGCGATGAGAAAGTAAAAAGAGCTTAATAACCGTGGAACGTTGAGCGAGGCGCGTAACGCCGCCGCGTAGCTGGTTATTCATTATTTATAAGGGTCGTTCCAGCGATTTTATGGTTCCCATGGCGCGCGGGAGCGAGAGAAGGAGATTCGTACGGCTCGGCATAACGCGGATGCTGGATGGCACATGAACTCTCCTCACGTACCAGCACCGGCACTCGTATGTGATATCGTGAGACGGTTTTAGTGGTCACAGTGGCTACACACCCCCGCGATAAACTCCCGCGCCACTAGCGGGATTCGCCACGCTGATCTACCCCGCCTGAGTGCGACGGAGAATCAGGGAAATCGCGCGCACACCCCTGCGCGCGATGCCCTACTCCGGCGAGCGTCCAGTGTGGAAGGGCTTTCAGAAAAAAAAAGAACAAATAAAAAAAAAAATCCGCGACCACGGAATCCCGATACGGGTGGTGCGCGCAGCATCCCGCTGGACCGAGCGAACACCGAGCTGTATTCACGGCCGATCCGATCCAGGTATTAACGTAAGAAGAGCGTGACCGATCCTTTCGATCCGGCGTATCCTCCTCGATATCTCTATTACGTTCGTTTATGTTGTTTTATGATTTTCTTTTCTCGCTCGCTTTCGCCCCCTCTCCTCCGCCCCTCGTTTGAGCCAATACACCGTGGGGAATTGCCTCGCTCTCCTTCCGACCATTTCCATCGAATCACGCTCCGATAATACCTATCTCTCATCTCCTTCCGTCTCCGAGCCGCTCGCTACACCGTTCCGCGAATCAGCTCGCAGCATCCGAATTAACGTGCCCGAGAAGATCGCCTGAGAAAGCTCATGATCGATGGCACGCATCTCCGAAGATGTACACTGCTGTTCATGAATGCCTGGTTTTTCTGATTTTTTAATGGTCCTGGATATTTTGCTCTGTCTTAATGGGGTCGAAGATACCAGGGTACGTCCGGCAAGACGTCCGGCAAGACGTCCGGCAAGACGTCCGGCAAGACGTCCGGCAAGACGTCCGGCAAGACGTCCGGCAAGACGTCCGGCAAGACGTCCGGCAAGACGTCCGGCAAGACGTCCGGCAAGACGTCCGGCAAGACGTCCGGCAAGACGTCCGGCAAGACGTCCGGCAAGACGTCCGGCAAGACGTCCGGCAAGACGTCCGGCAAGACGTCCGGCAAGACGTCCGGCAAGACGTCCGGCAAGACGTCCGGCAAGACGTCCGGCAAGACATCCGGCAAGACATCCGGCAAGACATCCGGCAAGACATCCGGCAAGACATCCGGCAAGACATCCGGCAAGACATCCGGCAAGACATCCGGCAAGACATCCGGCAAGACATCCGGCAAGACATCCGGCAAGACATCCGGCAAGACATCCGGCAAGACATCCGGCAAGACATCCGGCAAGACATCCGGCAAGACATCCGGCAAGACATCCGGCAAGACATCCGGCAAGACATCCGGCAAGACATCCGGCAAGACATCCGGCAAGACATCCGGCAAGACATCCGGCAAGACATCCGGCAAGACATCCGGCAAGACGCAAGGAAATCCAAGCACTCATGAACAGCAGTGTACCTATCGGTGAAACAAACAAAAAGCTGACACAATATTGTCATCCCCCGCAAATCGCATCGACCCCATTTCGCTGCACCCCAAAGAAGACCGAAACCGGAAGGGCCCGGGTCTCCTCGCCGGTTCTCATGACTCCGCAGAGCCTCGACGGCGACAATGACGCTGCGTCTCATTGTACTTCCCGATGGCCCCGACGTGACCGACACGTGGATCCGAGATGAGTCGAAAGGAGTCTCCACCAGTGCCCTCGAATGAGATAACCCAACGAACCGGGAGAGGCTGCGTGCGGCTCGTCGGTTAAGTCTCGCCGGAAACGTTGGGGCAAGAAGGAGGACAACACGGAAGATTAAGCGATTCGGGAATGAGTTTTCGCTTTAACCACCCTCCCCTCCCACCGGCATGCTCCCGTCGAACTTCATCGTTCATCTCTCGCCGTTCCCTCGGATGGAGACTAATAGGGACGGACCAGAGAGCCCGAGAGATCGTCCGGGCTCAAAAGCTCGAGGGGGGGGGGGAGTCGGAGGTTCGAGGGATTACGCTGGACACGTGAACCACCCGGGGAAGATGCGACGTTACCAAGCGGAACCCGAAACGTCGGCCGGAAGTATCCCGGTCACGTGGCTTAGCCAACACGCAATTGTGTCCGGCATAATAAAGCATAGCTTTGCTTCCACTGCGCTACCGACTCTGGTACATCCCACCGATTTCCCCGTTCGTGCACGATATCGCGAGAGAGAGCGCCTCTGTCCGTGCGAGTGCGCATGCGTGTGTGTGTGTGTGTGCGCCTATGCGTTATTGCACCGGAGCAACAGCGGCCTGCCGGATAGCTGGCACAACTATGCGTGTTTGGCCCTGCTGAGCTAGGAGAGAGCTCAATGGAATACATGCATACATGTACTTAGATGTAGGTATATCCGTATACCCCGCTTCGCCGCCCCGAAAGTGAGGTAGCCAGCCGCGTTACCCTGTACTCTATCTCTCCTCTTGTATATGCCATCGAGGAGTCGTGTGCGTTCGGTGGCAGTGCTGCTGGCGGCGAATGCAACTCAGCGAACACAGGGGTTGCTGCTGCTGCTTCTGCTGCTGCTGCTGCTGCTGCGAATACGTAGCATTGATTTATGCCCTCGTGACGGATCGCGCGTCGCTTACGGAGAGGGAACGAGCTAGCTAGCGTACGTCTCTTCTCTCTGCAACCACCGGCATACCTCACCCCGTAGATCGACTAGTATAAACCCGATGCATATATATATATTTATATATGTATATGTATATATATATATGTATATATATATATGTATATATATATATATATATTTGTATGTATATATGGATGTGTAGGTGCTGTTTCTGCGTCCGTGTACTGGACGGCTAGATATACGGGAATGTGCATCGGTTCAGATATGTGTGGAGAGCACGCGCGCTCCGGAGCGCAAGTGAGCGCAAGTGAGCTCACCAACTCGGTTCTTCGCTCCTTGCTCTCTCTCTCTCTCTCTCTGCTCGTATTTATTTATTTGCCTTCGTGTGTTAGACGTCCCTACCGCACAGAGCGAAAGAGAGTCGGTTAGAGCAGGTAGCTCCGATCTTCCTTCGCCTCGGCATAGAGTACTGTGGATATAGTAAACAGGCTCCGTAGGTGGAGGAGATTTATACATATGTGTAGGTATATGTGTGTGTGTGTCTCGTTGGCCGCACGCGGTTCCACGTTCCAACTTTTGTGCCCGCATAAAGGCGAGCCCACGAGGACGAGTCGCGATGCTGAGGAGATGCTACAGAGACCGAGTTCTCACGGGGAGAACCGCCGCCGCGCGCCACCGTGGAATTATATTAGCCCCATCGAGACACTCGAATCGTTTCTGATCCGTGGAGCCACGAGGAGATCTCCACTCCGGGCCTCGCTTTTCCTCGCTTATACTTTCCCTCCTCCTACCCACGGACTCTGCCTCGACGCAATTTACATACAAGCCGGGATGAACTCTCGGAGATCCCGGCGTTTGCTAGGACATATAATCTTGTCGATCGAACTTATCGCTGCACTTTTCATATTTTTCGATTTTTTTTTTTTTAACGACAGAAGCTTGCAACGATGCTCCAACGACATTATTGACAGCTGTCACCTTTCCCAGAAAGTTGCTTTCCTTCCGAACCGATAATATTATGCAATGTAATATAATAATATAAATTATTATAATCATATATATATAATATAATATAATACAATTTTTTTTAAATCATTTTACCAGAAATCATTCTGTTTGAGAAAAGTGACAGCTGTCAATGATGCCATTGGGGTAACGTTGCTAACTTCCATGCCATCATTTTTTTCATTTTTTTTTTCCATTTTCTTCGTTAAATTTTTTTTTCTTATTTTCTTTCTACATATTCATTTTTTTGTTTATTTTTTGTTTATTCAAAGAATTAAATAATATCTGAAGTTTTAGCGGATCAGGCGCCGATTGATTATCGTGGCGGGGTATTAGGGTCGAAGGATTTCGTATGCGGTCGTGATATCTCCTCGGCGGAGCCCACAGGCTCTAATGCTCGGAGACACGTACAGCGTGCAGATCAAGAGTGAGGGGTCCGTCGACACCCTTCGTCGTCGGCTCCGTCCGGTCGCGCGCGGCAGCCCCGGAGCGCAACCCCGGAGCACGATGGAAGAGGCACCCCTCTTTGTATCATTATTTGTTAGCAATTTTCCAAGCTGTCGACGTGTAACCCGGCAGAAGCGCCGCGTGCCGCTCGAATTCGGCTTCCTCTCTAGCTGCTTCTGTACTTACGGCCGCTAAACTGATACACGCTCGAAATCTTTATTGCGGTCATTGTCATTGTAATTTTTTTCCTCTCGGTCAGAGAATTGATAGATAATACCGTAGCCCTTGCAGCGGGTTGCTATCCCGCTGCTGTAAAACGTTAATTCATCTCCACTCGCGCGTACCCACATTGGCGTCGCGAATATCCTGTCGATGTAATTCGTAAAACTTAGTATTCTGTTAAAAAAAAAAAAAAAAAATTGTAAAAATGTATAGATGAATACATTTTTACAATTTTTTTTTTTATACACATTTTTACTTAACATTTGTATATAAATTATTATTAGTAGTAGTCAATGCACTTTATTAGCCGCATTAGTACATGGTTCGGTGGTATTGCGATTATTTTTCTCTCAGACTCATCGACCAAGGTCCTTCAGCCCTACAAATTATTATTATAAAATGTATTCATTATTATACACATTTTTATTCGATTTTTTAACAGTGTTCCAAATTATTGTCAAACCATTTGTCAAATGTACGGTATTAAATAAACTCCATTCCACGAATTAAAATTCAACCATTAGAAAATTTTGCCCGCAGAATGGAATTTTCTAATGGTTGAATTGTACTCACGAAATGAAGTTTATTCCATTCTATCTTATTCCCGGTTGTATTGCTTTCTCCCATCGATTAAAAAACTTCCGATACATGAGCCACTGTAACAGTAATTAAAAAAGCAAAAAAAAGTAATACCATTTTAGTATTTATTCAAAACATTTTATTCAAGATCCTAAATAGCCAGGATGCAGTAGAATTAACAGTGACCTTCCGACGACGAACGTTCCACACGATTCCAATTGACGGGTCGACGTTGCCTCTCGGCTGTTCGTTTAGTTAACTCTCGTGTTATCCGAGAATCAATATTTTCCTGAAATCGGGAAATGTACTACGAGATGAAAGACGAGAGGTGCGGAAGACAGGGGGGGGGGGGGGAAGAAGAGTGGGACAGAGAGAATTGTGAAGGAGCTCTTGGGGTATCGATGTCGAGAAGGGTCGTTTTCGAGAGTGGTGTCGTTTGTACGAGTGAGCGAACGAGACGAGATCTCTCTATCCCCAGCGGCGATAGTTCGGCTTAGCTGATTCCCCGTACAACACAGCATCCCCGGTCCTTTTCTGCGGGGTAGCGAGCGAGCAGCAGCAGCAGGAGGGAATCCGTGTTTATTGACACAGGAAGTGATTGCTGCGCCCGTGGGTCGAGGGGGGTTTCACGGTTCCCCACAGGGGAGCACTCGTTCGGAGTCGTGCTCGCTTTTCCCGTCTCTTTCCCCCCCCCCCCCCCCCCCCCCCCTGGTCTATCGTATTTGCACCGTAATCCCATGACAAATTACCGAACGGCCGCGAAGCAAGATAAGCTCTATTAATTTTACGTTACAAAACGGGCTGACCCCGCGGCCGTCTCCCAAGAGAGACAGAGCCTCGGTGGCGCCAGGCCCGTTCTCCATGGGAAGCGCACTCGTCAAAGGGTTGGCGCGCCGCTCTTCCTTTCGACCCGCTCTCTCGGTGCGCGCTAACTTTACGAAAATTCATATTATTTATGTAATTATTAATTTAATTTTTTAAATTAATTATCTATTAAATAATTCAATTAATTATTCATTAAATAATTCAATTAATTATTCATTAAATAATTAAATTAATTATTCATTAAATAATTCAATTAATTATTCATTAAATAATTCAATTAATTATTCATTAAATAATTCAATTAATTATTCATTAAATAATTTATTTAGGTAGAAGTAGTAAATGTATTTATTGACATTGTTTTACACGGTATGGATGCTGGTAAATTTGAAAGATTATTTACATTTCACATTCCTATTGCTATTGCCAATAGGCCATCGACCTAAGTCCTTCAGCGCCTGATTCGCTTTTTTTAATACGAGTTAGTCCATTTCTTTTTATGTGGGTTAAATTGCTTGGAATTATATTTGGTTATGTTCAGGTTATATCTTCATTTGTCATTCTTTCGAGTTGTTGGTATATCGTGAGTGCTGGATATTTGCACCTACGGTTTATATTTTGTGTGGGTTGTATGCATAGAGATTCGATGTTTGGAATTTGTGCGGCGGCTTATTTAATTATTTATTAGAAAACAGACTCTCGGTCGGTTTTACCTCGTGTATTTCACCGGGGAGCGTAATTCGAGCGATGAATTAACGCGGAACGAAATGATGATCCGTTCGACCCGCCCTCGGTGCGCGGTAATTTTACGAAAATTCGTTTCATTTATCTCATGATTTATTTAATTTTCTTAATTAATTATTTATTCAATTATTCAATTAATTATTCGTGTAATAATTTAGTAAATTATTTATTATAAAAATGAAACTCGGTCGGTTTTACCGCGTGTACTTTACCGTGGAGGGTAATTCGAAAGATGAATTATCGCTGAATGAAACGATGATCTGTTTGACCCGCTCTCGGTGCGCTGTAACTTTACGAAAATTCGTTTAATTTATTTAATTTTCTCAATAAATTAATTATTCGTTCAATAGTCTACTTTATCGGAGGCGTAATTCGAACGTTGAATTATTACCGAACGAAACGATGATCCTCGACCCGCTCCCGTTCCGCGGTAATTTCACGAAAATTCGTTTAATTCATTGAATTTTTAAATGAATTAATTATTCGTTTGATAGTTTATTTAATTATTAACAAAAAAAAAGAGAAATTCGGTCCCTTTTACCGCGTGTACTTTATCGGAGGCGTAATTCGAACGTTGAATTATTACCGAACAAAACGATGATCCTCGACCCGCTCCCGTTTCGCGGTAATTTCACGAAAATTCGTTTAATTCATTGAATTTTTAAATGAATTAATTATTCGTTTCATAGTTTATTTAATTATTAATTTAAAAAAAAAATTCGGTCCCTTTTACCGCGTGTACTTTATTGGATGCGCAATTCGAACGTTGAATTATTACCGAACGAAACGATGATCCTCGACCCGCTCCCGTTCCGCGGTAATTTCACGAAAATTCGTTTAATTCATTGAATTTTTTCAATGAATTAATTATTCGTTTGATAGTTTATTTAATTATTAACAAAAAAAAAAAAAAGAGAAATTCGGTCCCTTTTACCGCGTGTACTTTATCGCAGGCGTAATTCGAACGATGAATTATTACCGAACGAAACGATGATGATGCGGGAGCGCCGCGACGCTATAAGCTCTATTAATTTTACGTTACGTTATAAACTGCGGTTGTGTTCCCCCGTTTGCGGGCGCGTGAGGGGAGTATCTCGCCGGGGACGTAAACTTTTCGTACCAAAGCACGGGGTATTTATTGCTTGTTAAGCCGTCGCCGCGTCGAGGTACAGCTCTCTCTCTCTCCATCGATCCTCACTGTTCGCCGTTGCGCTTACCGCCTCGAGGATGTATTATACGTACGGACCGTTTCTCTCTCTTACTCCGGAGACTGGTGATGGTGCCGTACACGAGAGAGAGTGGTCGAGTACACGCCGGTCTCGATCATGCCCCATATAATTTTTACGCTCGCCTTTGAAAATTCAAGGCGAATTTACGGGCTCGTTAAATATTTCCTTTCAAACAGGGCGCGCTCGTTCTCCTCCTAGCCAACCTGCCGTGAGGACCATCGAGCATAAACGTACACGCATACACGCACACATACAAAAAAAAAAAAAAAAAAAATCAAATACATACATACACAACATTAAACCCAATATATTATTTTTTAATGCCACGCATGAGTAAAATCATAAATATATTTATTATTACATAAATGAGTGATCCGCTAACGGTATATGCGGACTGTTCCTGAGTGGGAGTAATGAGTCATTAAATTAATTCACACGCCACGGAGTGCGGCGTCGGGTCAAATATTCTTCCCCCCGTCCCCATCACGGCGTCGTCAGCGCAATTCAATTACGCGACGAGTCGGAACGGTAGTTCGCTACCAGCGGGCATACCTTTGACTGTTGCTCTTTCGAATTTATTTCTTTAACGCTCCGTTTATTGAACGTCCGGAGCTGGGCGAAGGGGGGGGGGGGGGGGGGGAGGGGGTGAGGTGGAACATGACGAGGAGCCGGTTTTACACATCCCATTCTTGCCGGAGCTAATCTTATCTCGTCGTAAAGATTTGATAAATTAATCGACATTAAGGGGAGCAAGACATGTATAAATGTACATATGTACATATAGATAAATAATATATACGTATATATTTTTTATACATATACATATACATATATATATATATATATATATATAAGGTCTTGGGAGCGGTGAGGATGCTGCGCGGGCGAGGGAGATGAGAACTCTCGTCATCTGTGTGATCTGAATTGCGTCGATCTATCAAGCCCGAAAAAGCCTGAGCTGTTGCGCTCACCGTGGTGTGGTGGCGGACGCATTCGGTCTCGCCGAACTGCTGCTGCTATCTGACCAAAGCGAGAAAGCGAGAACGCGCGATGGGCCGAGGGGGGAGGGGGGAAAGGGGTTTGTGTGCATCGCGGGCGCGAGATGCTGCAGCAGCACACGAACTGCGCTTGGCTGTCTCTCCGGTCGTCGTTTAAATCTTGAGACACGTCGCTCCTCTCGTCCCGGTGTCGGAGCCAAGAGATCGGAGGAGTTTCTCGTGAGCTAACCAGGCGCGCCCGCGTTCCGACGAGCAACGACGTCATTAATAATATATCGCACTCGCTTACACCTACGTACGGAAAAAAAAAAGAAAAATAAATGAACAAAAAAAAAAAGGATGACCGGATCGTCGAGCCTCACGCACACGCTCGTCTTTGCCCTTGCCTCTCGGGCTTCTTATGATTTCGATCGAAATGGGGGAAAAAAAACGAGGAGAGATAGAGGGAGACGCGTGCAGAGAAGTAGCCAGCAGCGGCGATTCGTCATGTATTCTTGGCACGAAAAAAAAGGGGAAAAAAGGCGACGCTTCGACGTTAATAAAATCGTGGTCAAGTTTGCCGATTTTATGCAAGCCATCTGCCGGTCCCCTGCGAGCGGACTCGATTACGCAACGCGTTTCGTAATTTTTAATTTTCCAACGCTTATCCACCGCGGCGTCGTTACCGCTGTTATCCAACACTCCAAATTGCCCTCGACAGCCACTACCCACGTGGGATTAATAAAAGAAGCAAAAGCGTGCGTGTGGTCCGCATCGAAAAATATATCCGCGATATCGATTAAACATATTTTCACCGAGAAAAAAAATGTTGAACCTATAAAAATGTATAAATCTTCAAATGTATAAAAATCTATAAATCTTCGGATCTATCAAAATCTGTAAATCTTCGAATCCATAAAAATCTGTAAATCTTCGAATCTATAAAAATTTGTGTCGATGATCCGATGACTTTCGACATTAAAAAACAAAAGCGTGCGGGTGGTCCGCATCGAAAAATATATCCGTGATATCGATCAAACATATTTTCACCGAGAAAAAAATGTTGAACCTACAAAAATTGGCTAAATCTTCAAATGTATAAAAATCTATAAATCGTCGAATCTATAAAAATTTGTATCAACGACCCGATGCCTTATGACCTTAATTAATGAATTCTATGCCCTTCTGACTTAGGGCCATCGATAAGTATCACATTTTTAATCGCACCTAAATTCACCAAATTCAATATAAATTTTTTCGGATCTATTTAATTTCCGGTGTGCCGACGCCCGTAGTCGACGAATCATTCGAGCGAGCGGTGAGCGGTGAGTCGAGTTACAGTGGGGAGAACCCTAGAACCGTGGATGGACGGATAGAAGAGAAGAGACGCGGATTATTGCGCGATCGTAGAGAGACCCGCCCGCCGGGGCATCCTCGGCCGCGATGTCCGGAGGACGGTCGGACCGCGGCCGGTCGTCCGGATCAGGAATGCGATCCCTGGGCCCGCTCTCGCTGGACTTACATCTTTTTCCGCGCTCGGGCGCATAAATAAAACGGTCCACGAAGCAGTAGAACGGACAGGAGTCCGATTTGGTATCTCCTTCGCGCCGCACGCACACACTCCCATAACCGAGCATAACACGAACGAAACTCTCGCGAGGATAGACAGAGAAGGCTCCTTCCCCTCGCTTCCATATCCTTCAGGGACTCGATCTCGGACTCGCTAGGCGCCGCTCTTTTGTCTTAGCTAATAGAACACGCGTTGCTGCTCGTCCCTTTCGTAAAAATGCCCGAAATGTGTCCCGTCGTATAATCCCTCGGCCGATCGCTCTCCTCCGACTCGCCGAACGCCGATGCAGTCGTCGCTTCATTTTTGTTTTTTTTTTTTCGTTTCTCCCAATTTTTTGTTTATTTTATTTTTTTTTCTTCAGCAACCCCAAAACCGGTGCCAGTCGCCAGTTGAGACACTCCCGGTCGTCCGGAAAGAAATGTCTCTCCGCCATACGCCGAACAGTGATATTACCGCGATCCTCTTACCGTCGTCCCGGGTCCTGATCACCTTTTGCGCGTGACCGGAGCCCCGATAATTATTGGCTGCTAATTGATCGTCGAAAAATTGCTCGGGCGAGATAAGCGACTGATTGATCGGGTCTCTCGCTCGGAGATCCCGGCGATGACCACCTCGGTGGGGTTTACCTGGCGCGATCACGACGGCCGATCGGTGGCTTTGGTTCACAGGCGTTTGTATCACTCTATTTCGTGTTAATGCGTGAGAAAACGTTTTCGGGAATAATATATATGCCGTACGGCTCGGGAGCGAGTCGACGAATTCACGGTTCCCCTCCGGCGTCTCGCGGTAGAGCGTTTCGTTAATTAGTCGTCGGTCTAGGACCGAGATAGGAATTTTTTACCCCGTTCCTACCCGCGGTATCGACGTCCCTCGACCGGCATACTGCGCGTTCTCCAGCATCGGCAACGACGGCCGGAGCGGACGGACGTTAGGAATTCGAGGCCTCACGGATCATTATCGTCTGACGAAAAATTATTAATTTCGCGGCCCTGGCAAAACCCTATCGGCATGACAATGAGGACGAGGAAGTTACGGGGAAGATGAGGGATCGCCATGATCGGTAAATCAAGAGGGAAACTTTCGGTCGAGGCTTCGAGATGAAATTTTTGGATGCTGCGCCCGGCGGTCCAGGCGATAAGAGGCGTACGAGGTAGATCGGAACAATAATGAAAAAAAAAAGAATGAGCAAAGCACGAGGCGAAGGAGAATAAGCCGAGAGGCAAAGGAGAGCAAAGATCGAGAAGAAAGCGAAAAAAAAAAGAGAAATGAAGAAGATGAGAGAATGAAAGGTTGCGCACTGGCGCCACTCGGGGCATACCTTGCCAACAGCAGCACGAACACGAGAACCATCCAGCAGCGCAAGTTCACTCGTACGCTACCTATCTATCTCCCTTTCTTTCTCTTGCCTTTTTTTTTTTTTTTTTTTTTTTTTTCTTTCACCGTCGTTTCCATCCCACTCGCTCTCTCTCTCCGAGCCGTGTGTATTCATCCGCATTTCGATCCCACACTGATACGCCGAGTCGGACGAGTCCGGACGCCCCGAGTTTCGTCCGAACGAGCTCGTTCGGGAACGCTCAAACTTATTGTTTTATCACTGGACCACCATCGCTGGACCCGCTGGATATATATTGTTCGCCGAGAACCGGAGAACTCTCTCGCAGTACGAACTTTCCGAGTGTGGTACGAAAAAAAAAAAAAAAAAAAAAATCACCGGTGAGAGTCGGCAAAATTGAGTAGACTGATTTTTTAAGAGAATTTCGAGGAGTCGCGTCAGGACGAGGAACAGAAAGAGATTCGCCAATTCAGCTTACGCTGCTCGACAATTATTTCGCTGTTTCTTTTTTTTCAGCAGTATTTTTTTACATTTATCTTTTATTAACGATTGATGCGTCGCTATTTTTTATTAAAATTCTTTGCATCGATCGGATGGATGATTCGCGTGTAAATCGTATAGTAACTTTTTACATGCTTCATGATGTGTTGATTCTCCGCACATGTCCGAGTGTGTAAATTTTACACGCTTCACGTGCATTCTTTCAACACGCTCTAAACGCATTCACGCCTGTAATTACTTTTTACACGGTTCTGTGTATGTCACCTCTCTCCCCACCACCCAACACATCATAAAGTATATATATATTACAAAAAAAAAAAAAAATTAAAAGAATGTGCATTGAATGAAATAGCCTTAATTCTTCAAATGCGTAATCGACCCTCACAGCCTCTTATAAATTAATTGCAATTATTGACCTTCCATCTAAATCACATCAGGAATATCTGCAGTTTCTTCTTCAAGTTCGACGAGAGGATGCTTTCGAAAGACTTCCAATTCGTACACGTTGCTTCGCACCCATGTTCATGGCACTGCACTTCAAACGACGCATCAAACGGTGCACATTCAAGTTAGCACATACACACTTGAAAACATTGGGCGGCCTGTCCACGATCGTGCCGTGCGATATACGAATCCGCCATATTGCGATTGATTCGAACGCACATGCAAGTGTGTTCTTTTCCTAGTGTTTTCATTTATAAAGTGTGTACCTGCACACCAAGTGAGTGGTTCGATCTTAAACGCGTTGAAACAATACACATAACGTGTATTCCAATAAGCCTGTTCTGTAGCAAAACACTAACAGGTGTGTTGTACAGAGAATACAAGAGAAATGCTGTGCAAGTGTATTGACCCAACACGCAAGCCGGCCAACACGTATTTTATTAACAACGACAACACGCCTGTTTTTAGAGTGTTAGCTCGAATAGGGGAGAGCGGGGCAAAATGGCACAGCGGGGCAAAACGGGATTACCAGGCAAAAGGCAATTGTTCAATAACTTTTGGATGGTTGCGATGGTGGTACGTGGGGCAAAACGGGTTTGAAAATTCGGATGGATCGTTGGGACAAAATGGGGCATCCAAAAATTATTGGAAAATTGAGTTTTGCCCTTACTGTCCCGTTTTACCCCGCTGTGCCATTTTGCCCCGGTCTCCCCTATCAATTCCTCTCCCCACCAACAGCGCTACGTGCAAAAAAAAAAAAAAAAAAAAAATAAAAAAAAATCTACAATCTATCTCATCGTGAAGATCACGCGCCGAGAGATCCCTTCGCGTCTCGTCCGAGACATCGTCGACGAGGCTTCGTGAATCCGCGGAAGCGGCAAGCGAGGCTCGTACTCGTCAAAATCCAAGAGAGAACCCCGAGCCGGCTTCCGAGTGGCATTCGCAAGTCCCGGTGGCTGAAATATCATGGATTCCAGGACGACGGAGAATAATCGAGACGACAATTTGCCGGCTTGCACGTTCCCTGCCCCGTGCATTCGCCGAGTCGATCTCCGTGGAGAGAACGCGCGAGCGAGCGATAGAGTGGTTCCCGATGCAGTAACTCTCGGACCATGTTACAACGACAGAACCTGCAGCTATTTTCCCCCTCGCCGCCCGCTCGTCGAGCCCGTACCAATAAACACTTCTCGCTTCTGTTCCGACCAGACGATGTCGACCGGTGACAGCCAAAGTTACGCTGATGAGACCGTCGCCTCTCTGCGCCCCGCTGCAACCGCGCGTTCCTTCCGTTCATCGTATAGCGTCCTGTATACGCGTATAGTCACAGATCGGGCATCAGCTCGAGGGGATCGAAGGTACGGCGTGGCGCGGGGTGAAGAATCGAGGCCCGAGGACCGAGCGAGCATCAGATCGGAGTCCCGGAATCGAGAACGCGCCGTCGAAGATTCTTCTATGGACGTGGGATCTCTCCTCGTCGTCGATAGTTATCTGGCATTCTGAGCTATCAAACGAATATACGCCGTTTACCAAAGCTGCCGTTCACGTTCCCCGCTCTCTATCCCCCCCCCCCCCCCCCCCCCCGACTGACAGAGACAGGCACACACGAACCCGGTGGAGATAGATGGACGAACATAACATGCGAAGCGTTCGCCCGGTCGGTCCTCGACGAGGTCGGGGAACTCCTCTTTTCGATGCTCGCTCGGCCCTGGCGCCAGGATCGGTCGAGCTCGGGCCCACAGATACAACCTGTTAAAACGCTTTGGAAATATGTTAAACACGCGCGAGCGGGCCTCCGCCGACCGCCTATTAACTCTCGCACCCGCGCCCGCGTTCGGAGATAATCTTGTCCTCCCTCTCTCAGCCTCACCGTCCGTTTCTCTCGTTTCGTGCGCTCGTGTGCATGTTCCTACAGACTTCTCTCTCGTGTCGTGTGAAATTGTGAAACGAGACAAACAAGAGTCTCGGACGATATAATTACAGACGCGCGGGGCGGGTGGGAGGGATGGGGGGGGGGGGGGGGGGGTGGGCAGGGTGGAAATTCGATGCAATATATAATAACGCGAAAGGGGGGACATTTTTGTTTCGCCACGCAAACGGCATGTGTCCCGCTGGGGATAATGGAGCCGGGTGGAAGGTGATCCACACGAAATGCAAAAGAGACCACCGTACCGTCATCCTCTCGTAGTCGTCCTCGCGGCACCGAAACCCTCCGGGCCGCCGCCGCGGCCGCTGAGGGGGTTTGGCAACACGTTAATGAGCCTGAAACAAAAGAATCTTTCGAGTCCCGGGCGTTCTCGGGTGCCGGAGGGAGAGGTATAGGACGGTGGAGAGAGAGCCTCGATGGCGGTGCCCGGTATAACCCCGGAGCCCTCCCGTCGAGTCGGGAAACTGCGGGGGGTTGCTGGCGCCACGAGGCTGTCATCACGTGTCGAACGCCGTGGGTATTATGCATCCAGGTATAGATATTCCTCCGAACCTTCGGCTCCTCACCGTGGCATTAACTCGCGGACACATATATTTGCTTAAACTCCCGGCGAGATGCCCAGCCGCCCCCCCCCCCCCCTTTCGATAGGGAAAACTACCCTTCACCCTTTCTCGCCGGACGACGCGCGCGGGCCCGCCTCGGAAAAACTTTCGACGGAGAGCCTCGATTCCCTCGCAGATGATCGTCGCAGTGGACGCGGCCTCTCCTCCGGAGCATTCCCAGGCAAGCCCTTCGGCCCTTTCGGACTTCCCGACCTTCCATCCAACGTGGCCCCGGGGCTTTCTTAATCATTTATCTCTGCCCGGCTTGTTTAAATAATTCCCCTCTAGATTAAGATTTAACCGAGTCCGTTCGACGGTCTCCAATCAAGGAAATCACGAGATAGCCGAGCCGAGGGCCTCAGCGTGTGGGAGGACGCGGGTTATCGAGAGGAATAAAAAAAGCCTGCCAGGTGGCTCGGGCGACCGGGAGAGAAGGGAACTTCGCCCCGACCATTATTACCGCAATCTCGTCCCGGCCACTTTGTATAATCCTGACTTGAGGTATATAACATCGTAGTGCAGAGAGGTGATACACACACCTACAGAGACGCAGCCGTGTAAGCTGGACCGTGTGGGCGAGAGATCGGGGGTCGTCTCGTAATACGCGAGAGGACTCCGCGGCTCGGCCACCCGGCAGGTTGGCGCTCGACGACGAAAATTGCGTTTCCATCGCTCGGGCGCGAGTTCTCGTCGTCGGCTCGCTTTCGTTTCGTTCTCGCTCATGCGGGGGCTGGCCGGGCGGGGGAGGAGGGGGGGGGGGATTGGTAGGCACATGCGCCGTTTAGCAATCTGGTTAAGACATCTAGCAGCAGGAGCAAC
Source organism: Exephanes ischioxanthus (assembly GCA_958510785.1). Classification (NCBI taxonomy): domain Eukaryota; kingdom Metazoa; phylum Arthropoda; class Insecta; order Hymenoptera; family Ichneumonidae; genus Exephanes; species Exephanes ischioxanthus. The sequence goes on along the minus strand of OY294017.1, from coordinate 4,217,062 downwards.
GCGCGGGACCGGGAGAGAGATAGTGAGAAAGCGAGCGAGAGACCGCGAGGTATCGTCGGGCGGATGTGTAGCGAAGAAATTGACCGGGTAACGGAGGAGATCGAGTCGCTGCTAACCTGGACTATAGTTGTTCGTTCGGAGTGGTATGCGCCGGACCACACACGCCGGCGCCATACCCACACCACTTGCTCTCCGAGGGCCTCGCGCCCCTTCCGCGAGAGAGTGTACGTGCCCCGTTCGCCGTTCCCGGTATGTATGCTCGCTCTGAAAACGGCCCAACACGCTCGAGTCACGGTACCACGGCTAGTATAGTTCCGCAAGTATACCTTCAGATATGTGTATATTTTATATATATATATATATATATATATATATATATATATATATATATATATATGTATACACGCAACATATATATATATATATATATATATATGTATACACGCAACATATATATATATATATATATATATGTATGTATACATATAGATGGACGGGAGGAGAAAGGAGGCGAGAGGCAAAAGTGCGAGAGAGCGAGAAACGCCCGCACTACCTACGTGGAAACGATAAATAAACTATAACTAACCGCCCTCGGTCCGTAGTGACAGGTGAATGGTGGATCCTCTTGTTAGGCCGATCGCGGCTCGCGCGCCGAGTCGCCGAACGGAGGTGGAGGAGAACCGCGACGGCGTCGTCGGCTGTAGATTCGAAGAGAGCGAGCAGAAGCAGAAGCCAGCGGGAGCACGGCTAGGGCCGCCTCGCAGAAGCGAAACGCGCTGGTGCTCGGTGGCCGCTTTTACGGGGAAACCGGGGACCGAACGAATCGACCACGGCGCGCGGGCCCCTCTTTTCCCCCCATTTTTTTTTTTTTTTTTTTTTTTTTTTTTTTTTAAATCTTTCATTGCTGCCTCTTCCTCTCGCGCTCTATCGCTGCTCACCGATTTGGCGAGATCGCCAACTCTCCGGCGAGAGCCAGCCCACGAATCTTCTCGTTCCTCGTACTCATATACATTTCGCTCTGCATGTCGCATGCCGCGAGATACCGCGAGGAAGTGATCCGAGGATCGGGCGAAAACCGCGGACGAACAACGGGGTTTTTCCGTGCCGCAGCCTCGACGGACCACAATGGCAGAAGAGGCCTCTTTACTCCATCTCTCAGGCTCTTTCCGCCGGTGCGAACTTGATGGATCTTTATTATCGCGTCGGGCTCTGCCAAACGCTTTGCGCGACTGTGCAGTTTACTTCCCGTCAGAGTCGCGAGCGCCCGCGCAAGTGCCATTATTTATTGGTCATGCGTATAGACGGGATTTATTGTAATGTGCGCCGACCGGTGGAGAACCAGTGCCGCGCGGCTTGTGCGCGGGACGCGACGAGACCCGAGATCGTCGCGTGGAATTCTGAGAGACGTTACTTCCGGTCGGTCGAGCGGGAAAATGTATCATTATAGGCGTGCAACGTCCTCGCGGGAGCGTCGACGGGACCATCGAGGCCCAATTTTAAGCAAATTTGTGCCCGTTTCTATTCATAAATTTGGTTAACCGTGTCTGGCGCTCTTCGGCTCTCGTACTGTGTATACCTGAGGAGGAGTTTGCGTCCATCCGCACGCTCCCGTGTCCCCCTCGTCCGGCACATGACGAGAACCCCGGTAGGCCGGGCAAAACCAACCAGAGTTCACCCATTATTCGTATCTTCTTTCACGCTTATCCAATATTCGCGGCATTGTGGGACACGCCGAGAGCTCTCCGTCTTCAGGTAGTCCGGGAGATAAATCGTCATCTCTCCCCGTTGTCGACGGGACAATGAGAGTTAAGAACGTCGCGCTCTATCGCAGGGAAACGAGCCTCCGTAGCCAACACCAATTGGATTAAACGTATCCATTACCCATTGTAGGGACCCGGCTCGGTTCAACTATCTACCTTGTACCTATCCAGATCTCGTTGATCCTGAATGACAGGCTATTCCTCCCTCCCTGCCCCTCCCAAAGAAATCGTTAAACCGTTTAGCCCCCGATCGGCCTCTTCCGACTCGGACGTACGACTAACGAGCTATAGATTTCGGCGGCGATACAGAAATTCAATGACAATTGTATGAATCAGCGGAGTAGGGGAGACCGGGGCAAAACGGCACAGCGGGGCAAAACGGGACTGTGAGGGCAAAACTCAATTTTCCAATCATTTTTGGATGCCCCATTTTGTCCCAACGATACATCCGGATTTTTAAACCCGTTTTGCCCCACGTACCACCATCGCCACCATCTCAAAGTTATTGGAGAATTGCGTTTTGTCCCATCATCCCGTTTTGCCCCGGTGTGCCATTTTGCCCCGCTCTCCCCTACCTTTCGTACTCTCTCGTGCATACTTTTTCTTATCGGTTTGTCGTTCGGTTGGTACGGAAAAAAAATGTGTTTGGTGGATGCTCCAACTGAAATGTTTGCAGCGTTATAACAGAATTTTCGGTCGGCCTGGGTACGAGCGGCTCATGTAGCAAGTTTCAAAGATATGTCCTGTGGGTGGATCCTATTAATCACTTTTACCGTGTTACAACTACGGTATTGGTAGTAGCAGTAAATGTATTTATTGACATTAGTTCACTGGAAAAAAAATTGCTTGCGGGCTGAAAAAAAAAAAAACATTTTCTATTTCAATTCTACTTTCAATTTTTACAATTCCATATGATATTGAAACGACGACGGTAAGAGTGTCAAGGTGACATGTTGTCGTTTCAATCCCGTGTGGAATTGTAAGAACCGAAAGTAGAATTGAAATCACAATCTTTTTCCTTTGGCAGCGCACTATTTTCTTGAGGCATTGATATTTTTTTCACTGTGTTCATAATAATGTAGGTGAGACATTTACAAACGGTATACAATACATATTATATGTAATTCCAATGGGTCATCTACACAGTAAAAAAAGATTTGTACATTTAACAAAACTTTTTTGTCCACAAACGTCCACAATTATTTTGTTGTTAATTATGTTGAAAAAAATATTCGTACAATTTACAGACATTTTTGTAAAATGAACAAGAAAAGAATTGTGGACGTTTGTGGACAAGAAACCTTGGTACCTATTTCACTGTGTACCGAGGTCCTCTAGTCCGGAGTAATCTTCGGTATCGTATGTAGCATTTTTTGCGCTGTTGACGATAAGGGCTTTGGTTTTTAAAAAAATGTTGTGGTGTGTATCTTAATTAATATACGTTGACCATTCCTTCCAAGATTTGACATGTATGGTGTGAGTGGGAAATTTATGTTCTGGTGTGTTACGTGGTGTTCATGCATAACGGTTCTAAATCTTCTATTTGGTTTATTGCGAACTGGTTAGTAAACGGCAGTGATCCAGTTGCGATACGGATAATACCGGTTTGCAACTATAATTTTATATAATAATTGAACATGTTTATATTATTACATATTAACCGCTAATTTTTAATTAATTTTTGCGTCTTACGAATATCGCATAAAAAAAAAAAAATTACAATCTTACAGGGATAGCATTACAATATTTTGAGACTGTCTATGTACTTCCTTCCCGAACGAAAGCTCGCAGTGTAGTGGAAGTATCCTTGGGCCACTCCGCGCCTCGTTGGCCATGGACAGCGCCTGTGCCAAGATGCACCGCTCTCAGCTGTGGCATCAAAAGTAGAAACTCAAGGAAAAAAAAAGAAAAGAAAGAAAAAAAAAAAAAAAAAAAACTGATGAGGCTGAGAAACTTTTCGCTCGCTACTTCTGCTACTTGGCTCGGGGTACCCTTAAGCCGCGGAGAGGGGCCTCAGTGTCCATTGTGCGAATGAAATTAGCCCTGAAATGCCAGGAAGATAATCCCGAGGGTTCCTCCATCTCTCGCTTATTTCTAACTCGGTCTCCGCTCTCGTTACATTCCCGTTGGCTAGAAGGCCCGCGGCCTCTCCCATTTTCTCGTTCGAGCGCGCGAGTGCTCCTCCCGAGCCAGATCATCCCGTTAAACGGATCCGTTTCTCTTCCTCCTTCGGCATCATCTTCCTCCTTCCGCCCCCCCCCCCCGAGTTCCCTGTTTAATTCTTCACTTCGGTTTCTCTTTCGCTCCGTCGGACTCCTTCACGAACGCCACTGCCGCTGCTGTTTTTCCTCCAACCTTCGTCCGTTCGCTTATTCTCCCTCCCCCCCCCCCCCCCCCCATCTCTTATTTTCCTTTTCTTTTTTATCATCAGTCGACCGAGTGAGCCAAATGGTTTCTGGGACTGCACGCTCGACCGAACGTAGCGTCTTCATCCCGGTGTACTCTTCCTATTATCCTTGCTCATCTATCTCGGTGCGTTTGTTATTATACTAGTTTCAGTACCGGTGCGTCGCACTGTCTTCGCCAATGGTGTATTACCTCTGCCCAACGAGCCGGACGAGAAACGGTTGCGACAGGATAATACACCCGTCCCCAAACAGTGGAACTGTATTGATAAACATTCGTTGGTCCAACGGCGGAACGGAATATCCCTCGGCTTCCCTCCCTTTCACGATATCGAGTCGTATGACATTCGCTCCCGATGGCGTACGTTCCGTCGTCCGTGTCGAGACCGCCCCGAGACACCGCCACGAGGACCGCAGCAGCGAGAGGAGCAAAAGAATTACAAAGGGCACACACAACAAACACACGGAAGGTCCCCGAGCGGAGAGCGATCCGGCGAGCGACATAAAGAAGAACACGACTCAACACGAGCGGCAAATGAAATGCGTGTCTCGTGCTTTTTACGGTGGGTGGGAAGAGGGCGAAGCGAGGAGGGCGACCGCGGACGGGAAAGACTACCCGTGAGCCACGGCGACGAGGAGGAGGACGACACATCCTCGCCGATCCCAGAAGCTGGTCTGCACGAGCGAACGGTAGCAAACGGCGGACAAGTAAAAGGAGCCACGAGAAGAAGAACGAGAATAAGAAGAAGAAGCTGCAGAAGAAGAGGCCGAGAAGCCGCGAGCTGGTGCACGAACGGGACGGGAGACGGGGGGGGGGGGGGGGGGGGGGACGGAGAGAGAAATGAAATGGAGTATAGAGCCGAAGCGAGAGTTTCAGAACGCCCGCTGAACACCCCGGAGAGAGATCCGAGATCGAGTTAAGATAATTGCTCGTTTGTTTAAACATTTGACCGCGAAGAGTGAGGGAGAAGGGAAGAGAGCCAGGACCGCTCTGGGAAAGACCATCTCACTTTTTGTCCTCCCTCTTGAGAGAGAGAACGCGAGCGTACAGCATGCGGCAGCGGCAGCGGTGAGCAAAGTAGCGTTTTGCGCTCTCGATTCTCTCTGGGACTCCTGCGTTTCTACTACAGCATCGGCCAACCCTCCGGGTCTCCGCAGTATAAACTACTATACATACGGCCGACCATATAGGTACATCGACTCTCCTTTACTTTTTTCCTCATTTTTTTATTTATTTGTTTTTCTCTCTTATAGCTATTTCTTCCAGCGTCTCTCGAGATATCCCTCCCGGCCGATTTCCAACCGCTTCTTGCATCCCAGCCCGATGCCAGCGGAAGTATATTTATATAGAGTTCTCTAATGCGCTGGGATACTCACCGCGAGCTTGTGTGCGCCCGCGAACGTCGACTGCAAGCTATCCTGGCGTTACTTCTTCCTCACCCCCCTCGTCCATCCGGATTTTCCCAGGCCCAGCGGTCGCACTGAGCTTTTCGCCACTGAACTCCGCGTTATATCCGGTTTGCTCCTTCGAGAAACCACCACCGGCAGTTACATACGTACGGTGCACCACATATATCCTATGTATAATGTACCTAAACCATTGGGGGGGGGGGGGGGGGGGGGGGGGGGGGGGGGTTGGTCGGCGCGGAGGGGAAGGGCTGAGGGGGGGTGGGAGGGTTTCCAACAGGAACGCGACGTCGAGTTCTCCGCGTCCCTGCGGCACGTCCCTGTCCGTGACAGAAAGTTAACCCGTCGCCGTGTTACTGCGGGAATGGCGTTCGTTCGCTATCTCGCTCCCAACCGAGGGGGTGGCTTTCGTGCGTCGGAATTATAGAGGCGGTTGGCTGCCTCCACCCTCCGACTTCCCCCCCGCAACCCTCCTCACCATCCCTCCCGCTGCACAGCCTCAACCCCCCCCCCCCCCCGTATACCAGCTACACCGCACAGCGGTTTTGCGAACGACGTCTCGGTATTACACGCCCGAGAGAATCAGTGCGCTATGTAAAGCAGCATCACCGATTCCCTCACCCCCACCCCCTTCCTCACCCACCCCCTCACCGTTTCTCCCCTTTCTTCCTCTCTCTTTCTCTTTCGCCGCTGTATCTCGCGCCCCGATCAAGAAAATTTTCCCGCTCTATCCACTGTGTGACAAGTTCTTCCTTCCCTTATTTCTCTTCTCTCGCTGCTTCCTCTTCCTCTTCCTCTTCCGCGTATTACATACGCGGAGCAGAGTATCCAGGCGTCTTTTCGATGCACGCATCGCCGTTTTTCATCCCTTCGGGAGGAAAAAGAAACATAAGGGAGACCTTTCTCTTAGGGAAGAGCCGCACCCTTCCTTCCTTCAGTCGCTACATTCGTAAGCCCCCCGTATGCATATAGACATTTTTCTTGCGATACTTTGGCGCGTGAACGCGTCTCTGGCCACCCTCCCGCACGCGCCCAAAAATTTTCCACGTACGTGCTCGGATCTTTTTCTTTTTCAGCATAATATACATAGCTCGCTCACATTCGTTGCTCTCGTCTGTCTGCATGCGAGACGGTGAAGTTTTTTTTTTTTTTTTTTTTTTTTTTTTACGATCCTAATATATGTTCCCCCGTTTGTGGGCGAACAAGCCGGAGAGATACGTACGGAAGAACCGTACGGTGCTTGTGCGAAGTGCGCGGCGTACGTGGTGTGTGGATCTCCGGGTATGTCGCTCGGCGATCTCGCATAACTCGACGAGCAGCGGGGATGAGCGGAAACCCCGCGCCCTGCGTCGTCCGTACGACCAGCGATTCAATAACGCCGGTGTCGCCTGCAGGACAATGCTGTTCGGTGGTGCTTCTCTCCTATTACTATCGCGTCCCCCAAAACCACCCCCGAACCACCCCCACCGAACTCGCGGCTATATCTGTCGGGACCGGACAACCGGGAGCGGCGCTGCTCCTAGATTCATGCGGGTGTCTGATATACATGTATAACTCGTAGCTCTTATATTATACCATGGGTTATAGCCTTACTATATTCGGGCTTTCTCGTCCGTTCGCGTCCTCGCCGTTTCATATACGGCGTGCCGGGCCAACGGCAAAGACTTTTGTATATTCGCTTAGCACACAAAATAAGACTCCGTTTCATCGCGCAGCGAGATTGATGTGAATTTTTTTTATTTCTTTTTTCGTTCCTTTCGACGTTTAATTCTCCGACTGGCGGCGCGTATCGCTCACGCGGTAAAACAGTTTTAGACATTTTGTAAAAGGTTATTTTTCATGAAAATGGGATTTTTTTTTTAAATACCGATAAGTTGATGAATTATTTTGATAAATTGTATATATTGTATGTGGTTTTACTATATTCGGGCTTGATGGTAGGTTGGCGTCTTCGCCGTTTCATATACGGCGTGCCGGGCCAACGGCAAAGACTTTTGTATGTTCGCTTAGCACACAAAATAAGACTCCGTTTCATCGCGCAGCGAGATTGATGTGAATTTTTTTATTTCTTTTTTCGTTCCTTTCGACGTTTAATTCTCCGACTGGCGGCGCGTATCGCTCACGCGGTAAAACAGTTTTAGACATTTTGTAAACGGTTATTTTTCATGAAAATGGGATTTTTAAAAAATACCGATAAGTTGATGAATTATTTTGATAAATTGTATATATTGTATGTGGTTTTACTATATTCGGGCTTGATCGTAGGTTGGCGTCTTCGCCGTTTCATATACGGCGTGCCGGGCCAACGGCAAAGACTTTTGTATATTCGCTTAGCACACAAAATAAGACTCCGTTCCATCGCGCAGCGAGATTGATGTGAATTTTTTTTATTTCTTTTTTCGTTCTTTTCGACGTTTAATTCTCCGACTGGCGGCGCGTATCGCTCACGCGATAAAAGAGTTCAAAAAATGTTGTAAACGGTTCTTTTTCATAAAAATGGGATTTTTTAAAATACCGATAAGTTAATGAATTATTTTGATAAATTGTATATATTGTATGTTGCACATCTTGTATGAAAATCTTATCCTTATTACGACGCATCGGCTAACGGTCGGATTTCGTCCGAAACATTTTTTTTTTGTTATCGTGAAGCTTTGTGGGCAATAAACGTCTGTCGAGCTTACACTTAGAAAAAAAAAAATTACTAAAATCAATGGAACGTTTTTTTTTATGCGCCGATAAATCGATGAATTATTTTGATAAATTGTTTTCCTCGCAGTGAATAAATGTGATGCGGCGAGCTTATTGGCAAGGAATCCTTTCATTGATTTTGGTGATATTTCTCCGCATCGTGGAAACCTTTTTCAAAATTGGGAGAATAAGCTATAGAGAGGAGGAGGATAAAACGGCAGGCCAAAGGGCGACTCGGTCACGCGATCGAGCGACGCATCGACGACAATCGCGACTCCTCGCGAACGGTCTTTTCGTAATCTTTGGTCGACGCCGCGGTCCCGGCGGAGAGACCGCGCAAGAGGCGAGAGAGGCAGGGGCGGGGGGGGGGGGGGGGGGGGGGGGACCGATGCGAAAGGATTCCAAGAAAATTGATCGATCGCGAAACGACGCCAGACGGCGATAGAACGAGCGTCTCCTTCGATCGAGAAGTGTAGGTTCACTGCGGGCTCTCTTTTATTTCCGACCGAGGCCTCGTAAAACGTCGGGGAAAAATTCGGGACGATATCGTTGGCGCGATAGGTGGGCCAAGAATTCGACGCGGACTCGCCCCGCCCGGACGCAACGTCGAACGAGTTGGTTCCAACTTGAAACATTTTTATTTTTAATCTTCCTTCCTCACCCTCCGCATATTCCGAATAAAATTTGTCGTACCGTCATTCTCGTTTGTTTTCGTGACATTTTTTTTTCTCACACTGTTAAAAAAAATGTAAATTTAATGTGCCGGACCGGAATTTTTTACGCAAAAAAACTGTTTCATTAAATCTAATGTATAATTGTGACGAAAAATTAATATAATTTTATAGTGAAGTTCAGATAAAAAATTATTGGAATTAAAATCCATTTATAGAAAAATTCAAGTCAATTAGTAAAAGTGAAGGATTTCTAAAGTCTTTCATATACTGTACATTAAGTTTTCATCACAATTGTAAATGAAATTTAATATATAAGTTTATGCTTAAAAACTTCCGCTACCAGTACATTAAATTTCACACGTTTTTTGTTACCCTGTAATAAAAAAAATGCGAATAGAGGAACGCTTTTTCTTAGTGGAACGCAACTTCGGCTGAATTAAGGTACACGCCCTACGTGACATCAGTCTCGCGGTTGCAAAGTAAATACAATGAAAAGCTACGCGCTACAATATTCACCGCGGTGCCCTTCACTAAAAGTTTGATGCATTGCTCGATGGAAGAAGAAAAAAAAAAAAAAAAATACACACACACCGTGAACGACAACGAACGGTAACAAAATTGCGTTAACCGTAGTTGTATTTCGCGAAAGCCCATAAGCGACCACCATCGCACCGCCGAAGCCTATTATTTTCTCGGCAAATCGTCTGAAGGGTATTTTTGTCTTGCGTGTTTGCATAGGAAATAAAAAGAGAATAAAAAAGAAAAAAAAAAAAAAAAAAAAAAACTCGACAGAGAGGGTAGCAGACGCGCGCTTGCGGGTTGGAAAGGGCGGAGAGGGTAGAAATAGCGGGAGAGGGTTTAACATCGACGTGCAGCGGCGAAGGGTCAGCGAAGTTTCGGGCCGCAGCCGTGCAACACAGGAGCAACGCCGCTAATTCGCCGTGAGGTATTTTCCATTCCAGAATAAATGATTAATTAATTAATTAAATCGTCCGAGGCCGGAAGATGGCGGTCTGCAGTTGCGAAGCAAAATTCGAGATACCAAAGGATATTAACAGCACCAAAAAACAAAAAAAAAAAAAAAATTAAAAAAAACTCAAGTGGGCGAAGCATCGCAGTACTTTTGACATAGAGAAAAGAAGGCTTCGCAGCCTCCCCCGCGCCTCTCCCGCCGTAAGTGGCCGGTGGTCCAATAAAGTGGTGCGCGTTCGGGAGATATAGAAAGAATCACCGGGCAAGGAGCGGGGAATCTCTCTCCCTCGAGCGTACATAAATTCACCTGCGCAGGGTGAGCCGAGCCGTGGCGCAAGGGCGCGCATACTCACCCGCTCGTTCCCTCATTCTCTCTTTTTTTTTTTTTTTTTACCCCTCGGAAACTCGCACGAGCACGAGCCAAGAAAAGAAGGAGGAATAATATACCATATACTCGCCTCTCGGACGTCTTTCGCGTTGACCAGCATAGCGGAGCGGCGAGAACCCACACCCCCGGCCTGGCAAACCATTTTGGGCGCGTCTTTTAGCTGCCGAGACTCTCTCTCTCTCTCTTCCTCGCTCAACCTCGCCCTGCCTCGTCTCCACGTGTGTGTACATAGAACCGCTATGCTCTCCCAGGAGCAACATCACCCCGAGCGGCGTACATTGATAAGGGGATGATACGAGTGTGCGGGCGAGCTCGTCCCAAAGGCCGGTCTCTCGCTCCTTCGCTCGCGCACACACCCATGCACACGGACACACACACACATTCCCGTACATAATCGGCTGTAGTATATAAACGAGTTTGTGTACATACGCGGCACACGATGGTCCGTACGTATGTAAGGAAGGAAGGAAGGAAAGGTGGAAGGAGGGATGAGGAATCGTGCGAGGGTTAGTTGGGTCGCTCGTGTGTCCAGTCCACTCGACTGGAGCCCAGGGCAGCCCGTTCGATCAATAGAGGGTAGAGGCTACGGGTTTCTAGGAGGTGGACACCGAGAGTCGCACCGCCACCGCCTTCGTTCGATGCTCCCGCGCCACAGTCCTCTCCTCCGCGGGTGAGACCCTCGCGCGATTTCTCTCCATCCGCGAATTTCTCGCGTGTACACGATAAAATCGCGGCCGACACCGCGGTGCTGGGAATCTGGGAACGGGTCGGGGCGAAATAACGAAACTACTTTCCCCGATATCGCGAAGATGTTGCCCGATTTTGTTTGCACGAAGCGAAACTATCAATGACAAAGAAACATTCAAACTCCGATCTCCGCAAGGACATTTTATGCATTGAATAAAAACACTTTTATTTAAGAAATTAGATAAAAATACTTTTATTTAAGAAATTAGTTAAAAATACTTTTATTCGACAAATTAAATAAAAATACTTTTATTCGACAAATTAAATAAAAATACTTTTATTCGACAAAGTAAATAAAAATACTTGTATTTAACGAATTAAATAAAAATTCAATAAAAGTACATTTATTTAACAAATTAAATACAAATTCAAAGCGATTTTTTTGATCCTCAATTTTATTTAATCGTTTCGAATAATCGTAAGAGCTGCACTTTTTGCGGTTTTCAAAATGTATGTATCGTTTATTGGTTTATAACAAAAAAAAATTTAATGTTTCGGTATAATCGCAAGAGGTTCTTCGACCTTGGACGTAGCGAAATTATCGAGATTATTACGAGGGGGGGGGGGGGGGGGGGGGGATGAGAGTGCTCTCGGCGTGTACTCATTTTGTGTATCCTTGGAGCGCGGAGTCTCCCTCGCTCTCGCTCGTCCACTCTCAAAAGAGGACCCGAGAAGAGTTAAACAACGAACGGAAAGATACTCGGGTAGGTCTTGATCCAATTATCTCATGTCCCTTGTCGGGATCGCGGAGCACTACGCCATTGGTCCGTTCAGCGAGATATACAGCTCGCGCTGCTCCTGGCTGGACCGTTTGTTTTGTAAGTCTAATCGCAGAACGGTTCTCCGGTGGTCTTCCTCGGCCACCGCGCTCCCTGCTCTCTCTGCTCAACTCCTTCCCTCCGCTCCGTTCGACGAGCCCTCTCGAACGTTCTCTCATCCCTCCCCTCCCCCCTTGCTGCAGCATCCAGCGATCTCGCGTTCTTCCCCGTTCCCTCTTTACTCGCCCCCGACTCTCTTCGGCGCCCTGCACCAAGACGCCTCTGTCGGCTGCCATTTTATATCGAAGAAAATACTGTGAACGGAAATTTGTTAAAATTAATAAATGATATTTTATCAAAACTGACGAATAACGAGGTGGCTGCCGCATCTTTGCATTCGCAGCATTGTTACTTTGCTTGTTACATAGTGGAAATTCGCAGCGGTTTTATATTTAAGCTAGCTATTTCATATCGAAGAAAATACTGAATTAAATTTTATTTTTTTTATCAATAAATGAAAAAAAAGTCTAACGAATAGCGAGGTGGCTGCTGCATCTTTGCATGCGCAGCCACGAGCAGCTACTTCGCTTGTTCCATAAAAGAAATCCTCTCGATGTCCGCGCGGCATTATATTTAATCTTGCCATTTTATATCGAAGAAAATAATGAATTACATTTTTTATAAATTAATAAGCGAAATAAAAAAAAAAAAAAAAAACAAACGAATAGCGAGGTGGCTGCTGCATCGTTGCATACACTGAGAAAAAAAATTGGTTGGATTAACCAAAACACGCGGTGACATACGTTCAAAGCTGTTATTTGTTTCGTACAAATAAAGCATTATTTTGTTAAGCGATTATTTGCTTCAATTTATTCAAAATTTGTTGATTGAAACAAACATATGTGTTGTACCAACAAAATACACCTTTGAACGTATGTCACCGCGTTTGCTTAATCTAACCATTTCTTTTTCTCAGTGTACGCATCGTTGCTACTTTCCTTATTCCATAGTGAAAATCCCCTCGACATCCGCAGCAGTACTATATTTAATCCAACCATTTTAAATCGAAGAAAATAATGAAATAATACTTTTTTAAATTAATAAATGAAATTAAAAAAAAACTAACGAACAACGAGGTGTCTGTTTCACCTTTGCATGCGCAGCATTGCTGTCTCGCTTGTTCCATGGCGGAAATCCTCTCGATGCCCACGGCATTATATTTTTAAAAAAAGGAAAAAGTGTTAGAAATAACAGCACTAATAAGTAGTAGAATAGGGAGTGGAAGAAATAGGAAAAAGTGTCAGATAAAAATCTAGCACTTTTTCCTCGCGACTCCCTATTCATCAATATATTTATAGGCTCGCCGTATTCATAATGAAATAACATCCTCCGCGATACATCCTTCATCACGACGGTTAGCCGAAGAAATTTTTGCCCGCGACTCTTGCGGACACATTTATCCGCTCGCGGAGAATTATTCGGAACGGTCGGCAAGATTAAAAAAAAAAAAAAAAACGGAGGCGAAGGACCGTTGTATACTACCATACAGCGGCTGCCGCGTTTGCCGTGAGCGAGAGATTTTTCGGAGTAAAATAACGCCCGAGCCATGGGGGTAATATATATTTCCTCTCTCGCGGCGCGCAAGTTCGGCGGGGCCCCTGAGAGGAGAACATGGTGGCGGGTTATGTGTGCTCTGGCGCCACGGCTAAGAGCCGCTGGACCGCCCTGAGAGCATCGCGAGACCGAGGCGAGCCAAAGGGAAAGTATATTTCTCCGTTCGGTGTACGAGCGAGAGACCCGGAGAGAGGATCGCGCGAAAGAGGACGAGGGAAAAAAGAAACGAAAAAAAAAAAAAAAAAAAAAAGAAAGAAAGATGAACCCCCGATTCTCGTCTCTCATAGCGCGCGGCGCTGCTCTCGGAAAGCGACTCGGTTATGCGAGCGACTCTTCCGTTGTAGAGGAAAAACTGAGGTAACTAATACCGAAAGTCCGCTCGTCGAACGCGATAGGCGAAGGAGAAAATTGTCCGGGATGCCCTGTGTGTCTGTGAGAAACGGAGAGCGAGAAAAAGTTGGCGAAATGCTTTCACATAAAGACACAAACTCTCCCCCCCCCCCCCCCCCCCCCCCCCCCCCTCCCCTGTAGGAGTCGATCCCCTTTTTATGTGCTCGGTCCCGGGCTTCCGCGATCCTACGCTTTTTCTCCCCAAATGCTCGTCGACGCGTCTATGCCCGGTGCGTGCGTGCGTGCGCGGCCGATCCTAGCCGGGAAAAATAAGGCGCTCTCGTTGCTAGAGATATCAGAAAGTGCGTGGGCGCCCGGAGTGCGATATCTTTGTGTGCGTGTATCGTGCGTTTGGCCTCGCGCAAAGAGGATCGATCCTTCTCTCCTCGAGGCTCTCCCTTCTCACCCTTGCGTCCCTTTCGCGTATCGCTGCAGTTCGTGCGTAAAACACCGCCCGCCCCCTCGTCAGTTTCTTCTCCGGCATCCCTCGCGGCTCTTCCTCGAGGCCTTCTTCCGCGCTCTCGAACAACTAACTCCCGGCCACCCTTCCCCGCCGTTCCCGCGGTTCCTCCGCGCTCGCTCTTTCATCCCTTTCATGAGCGATACGCGTCAACGTGTTCCCTTACTCGCTCCCGCTCACGTCGCGATCGTCGATTTCCTCGGCCCTATCTGGCGAGGCCGTAGATAGAACGAAGAGGCTTCACTTCGCGGAGCGATTTGGGAGATTTTTTTTATTTTTCTCACCGCAATGTATATGAAACGCGTATGTTGATGGATCGATGGATTTTAAACAATCCAGATAAGATTTAACCATCGGCACGTCTACGGGAGCGATTTTTTTTAAATTTTGTTGTGACGTCACTTCCGGTTTCAAAATCTCAGTTTTCAACCGTGTTCCCTTTTGCACTCGGGTTGACGTCGCGATCACTTGTCGATTTCTTTGGGCCTTATCTGGCGCGGCTGCAGATGGAACGAAGAGGCTTTGCTTTGCGGAGCAGGTTGCGAGTTTATTCTTTCCTTTTTCTCGCGCAATGTACGAAACGCGTATGAGAATAGATAGATGGAATTTGAAAAATTAAAGTAAGATTTAACCATCAGCAGCGATACGCTACTGATTTTTTTTTTTTAATTTCATTGTGACGTCACTTCCGGTTTAAAGATCCCAGTTTTCAACCGGAAGTGACGTCACACGGAAAAACGTCACCGCCGGTCTCAGAGTCTCAGCTTTAAAACTTTTCTGCGTGACGTCACTTCCGGCTTAAAAGTGAGATTTTCAAACCGGAAGTGACGTAACAGAGAATATTTTTTAATTTTCCCTTGCGAAGCAGTGGCGCAGTGGGATTACAGTAATGAATACATAAAGGTTGTAACGAACAGGCAAGAAACAAAGTAGAGCCTTCGAGCTTATGCCTCGGTCCTCCGGATGTTGCTTCGTCCCGGGAAAAAGCTTGGTCGCAGTTTTGTAATAACAAAGGTATTACTTCACTACGTAATGTTGCGGTGCCACCGCTTCACAGACTTTTTTTTTAATTCTCTGCGCCGTCACTTCCGGTTTAAAAATCTCACTTTCAAACCGGAAGAAAAAATTCTCTGCTAAGCCTTGACGCAGTAGCATTACTTAGTGAAGTAGTAGCATTACAGCAGCGAATACACGAACGCTCTAATGTACAGGCAAGAAACAGAGCAGACCCTTCGAGCATCCGAGGAGCTTCGTTTCCTCGACCTTATGCCTCGATCCTCCGGAAGCCGGTCCTTCCCGGGAAAACGCTTGGCCGCAATTTCGCGATAACAAAAGGGCCCAAAGTTCGGGTCGGAAGTGAGGAGAATTCTCGAGTAGGGTTCGCAGTCGCGACGAATGAGGTGACTCGGTTAATTTTCCACGTTCCGCACGTTATCCGTTCAGCGGTCTGGCGATCGAACTGGTCTCAAGCGCGCTTCTTGCGCCGGCATTATTATACAATTATGTGTTCCCGTTCGCGAGTGGGAAAACTAACCGGAGACCGGCTAGCTGTCTCATTAGATTCATATTTTTCTCCTCAACGACAATCATCGACTCGCGGGGGGGTTTAAATGAAACTTGCAAGAAAAATCGCTACCGTTTGGATGAAGCGCGAGACGCACAGTGGACGTTCGGATACACAGGGAGAGGCCGGGGGGAGGGGGGGGGGGGGGGCAATCAACGATCGATAAAGTCACTATTACCGGTCGGCCAGAAGCGCAGAAGTGAATGCGAGATGTGACAAAAAGACAAAATCCTCATGATCGGCGGATCGTCCCGCGGTGTCTCGGGCTTACGGCGAGCCAAAGAGTTATGATCGAATAATGATAATTTCCACGAACTCTCATCGGACAGCTGGAGGACTCGTTATGACGACCGATGATGGGCTTCGATGTTTCTTTTTGTATTATCACGTCGCTCATACCCGTCTCGACGTACGAGCGCGGAGATCCAGCGCGGAGACACTTTAACGAAAAGAGTTCATCGGCCTGGAGAACCCCGTCCGATGTCACCCCCTCGCTCCTCGGCTTCTTTCCTCCGTTTCGCTGTCACTCCATTTGGCCTCGCCGCAGGATCGATCGTCGCCGATCGATCGATCATCCCTAATTCGGAGGACGAACCTCTCTTACTCCGCCCTCCTCTCTATCTCACCCTCTTCGCACTTCGCGAATTAAGACACACGACGCGACCGTTCGCTTTCCGGTAATACCTATATGTGCGAAGGTATCGCGAGGACTATGATCTTTGCTAGGAATTCGAAATCGAACAGGCCCAGGATGTTCGAGAGCTCGGACTGAATGAATCATTTTTGTTGCTTTCTCTCTCGCCCGTTCATGTTTTTTTTTTTTTGTTTTTTTTTATTCATCTCTCCCTCATCTGGACCAGCGAGGTATGTATATCATGGCGGGGTTGGGAGGCAGGGTGCACGTACATCGGTGCTCCAGGGGCCAGCGGCGGAATAAGCCAAGGATGGAGAGAGAACGAGAGCCGGAGCGGGAGGGCGGTAGGGGTCGTGAGACCCGTCGGTTTCCATTGGTGCCCTTACCTCAGGGGTGGTTTTTACTCCAGCTACCTCGAAGAAAAGAGAGAGCCGTGTGTATAGATGTGCCATGCACGCCCGTGTCCGTGCACCGCACGTGTGCGCGCACAGTAGTTTCTTTTTTTTTTTTACACACGCAAATAAGACGCATGTGTGCGCGCGCGTGGAACCACCCTTGGAAAACGGAGAGAGAGGAACCGGAGCTAAAGCGCGAACGTGGCGCATAATGGAAACCGGAGTCGCTTGGCGTTGCATCCCGGTCTATATAGACGGGAGCGTCCATTGGGAATTTTTTCGAAATATTTCGTAGCGTCCCATTGTCGGGCCTCGGGGCGCTCTCCGGGGCTGCAGCGAATCAACCTATCCCGCTCGCACCCTCGTACCACCGATATTGTCCCCGTCTCACCCGGGATTCCCCTATCCTCTTATTTCAGTTCTCCATTTTTGCAGCGTACCTTCCTACCGCCCTGCGCGGTTTCTCTCATTCGAAAGAAAAATGCGAGGAAAGCGCGCGCCCCCGAGGGCGCCCGCGACTCGTATAGAGTTTCCTTGGTTCTCGCACAACCCGGCTCGCCCGGAGGAGCGGGGAGGGTGGTGTCGAGGAATTTGACCGGAGGCTCCCAGCGGCCATGCGAGGGAAACGTGAGAAGCCGAATGGCCAGTCAGCCATCGTAGGTTTTTACTATTGGGACCGAAATTTTTGGTTTTCCTTCTTTTACTTCATTTTTTTTTTCTTCTTTTTTGTCCTGGATCGTTCCCCGGTCTCCATCTCGAAGGCGGAAGGGCCTCCGTGTCGCTCTCACGAGCTACGGTCGGAACGCAACTGTGTTGCTCGTTGCCTTTCTGGCAACCGTCCAGCGAGAATAAAAGCGGCGGTACCGAGGATATAGAGAAGGAGGAGGCGGAGGTGGAGGAGAAGACACCCCGAGCTGTATTCCGTCGAGCCGTAATACTTGGCCGTACACCACGTACGTCCGACACTAATAATTTATAAACTGTACGCGCGCGCGGTCGCGGGCGAGAGGCGCGCGGGTCAGGCGTAACAAACTCGCGGCGGTACATGTATCCGCGCCATCCTTCACGTACGCGCCACCAAGCACACACCGGCGGAACACACATTTTCTAGTAGCTCACTCACCTGCTGCGTACTACATAACGTATACGCGTATCACGGTACAGCGACGCGCATACGCGCAGTTCCCCGACGCACATATTTCTTTGCGCGCTGTTGCGGCACACGCGCGATAATGTTGCGCAATCCACGCGGAGAACCAACGGCAACGGTCGCTGTTGTTTTTTACTGCAGAGTTTTCGAGAAGATTGCGTTAGGGAGATGGAATTTTTGTAAATTGTTGTATAAAGTTTGTACTTTTTACAACTTATTGTCTACGAACGTCCACAATTCTTTATTTGTTAATTTTCCGATCGTACCATCCTAGTTTCACAGACAAAAGTACAAACTAAAATTGTTAATGAGACGTGAAATATAAGGACGGGGTTGGATATTTTAATTTGAACGGACGAGTTTGTCACTTATTTGACAAAATTATTTTTGCGAAAGTTCGTATTCCAATTTTACGAAATGACTTTTTTACTGCGTAAAAGATGTCTGCAGATTCGACAAATGATTCTGATCTACGAAACCGGACAATTTTTCTCTTGGTAAATTTGCAATTTTTAATAGTAATAGTAAAAGAAATTTATTGCCAATTCTGCACATTTATACAGTTATTATCTTATACTGGTTTTATACCTAACGATAATTATACACGTTAACAAAGGGCCATCGATCTGAGTCCTTCAGTCCAGTGCCGTTTTTATTTTAGTTGAATTTATGAAAATGCGATTCATTGACAAAAAAAAAAAAAAAAAAATGTAAAATTAACAAGAAAAAAAGTGGTGATCTTTGTGGAGAACGAATTTTTTAAATTAAATGCAGAAATCATGCTATAAAAAAATTTTTTTCATAGTGTACTCGAACTATAAACTAATTGAGTCCGAGTTGTCTCGTGTGTCGTCTCATACTCTTTGCCTATAAGCAATTTTTTTTCCCCTCTATCGTACCAAATAAATTCGCTCGCTAAAAATATCGTTAGAGGCGCATTGCATTCTCCGTGTGACAATCGAGAGCTCGTCGGGCGCCTCGTACATTTTTCCTTCGCGTTGTGACACAGCCGTCTATACTTATATATACATGCATCTGTACATCATGTCTGCACTTATAGTTGAGGGGCCGTTATAAAAATAACGCTGCATACCAACGTCGGAGTCTTCGAGTTTTCATCACCGACGTGCATATAGTATCGATTCACGTATTTAACGTTCCTCCAAAGCGGCGAGGTAAAGTCGGAAGAAATAGGCATGCGACAAGGTTCTGCCACCCCCCCAGGCCCCCTCCCAAACCCCATTTCCTCCCCGAACCCCGAACGATGACCATCGTCACCGGGAGCTTGACGCTCGATTAAATTTTCACGAATACACAGAAGTATCGAACCCGTCGCTGTGCGGGCATCATTACAACGACGGAGCGTTATTTCAGCGACGCGAAAAGGGGTGGGAATCGCGTAGCGAGGACGCTTCATCCCCGACATTGAATTATCGATGAGCCTAGCCGCCTCCATTCTATATCTTGGCGACATATCGAAGACTCGAGCCACTCGTCTCGCGCCATCGTCCACCCTCCGTCAAGGCGATACGCGTCGGCTCGCTCGGTTGTACGTTATTTTTTATTTATTTATTTATTTATTTTTTCATTCCCGTCTCACAATCGATACATCGTCCCTCGGTCGTACGACGAGAGCGGCCGATGCGGTTGCTTCCGAGTCTGACTTTCTGCAATTCTTTCTAGTTTCAAACCCGTTGCCAACCTTACCTTCGGGTAATGTCGAAATCGGTCCGCGTATCTCTTGGTTTGCATAGAAAGCGGCGGCATCAGCGTTGGCTCTACTCAAATGTCGGGAAGACGCCAGAGAACGGTTTCGAAATCTCAGTTTCTGACCAAAAGTGACTTCACACCCGAAAATACGTCACTTCCGGTTTGGAAATCTCATTTTTCTACGGGAAGCGACGTCAAACCTTAACTTAAGTATGTAATACTGTCACTAACATACTGTTGTACGTGCTATTACATTGTTATTAATTTTTGTATGTATTATTACGGTACAACTTCGGCATTATGTAAACAAATGTATGTTCAGCGCTTGAGGGCGCCAAATAATTCTCTCCCTCTCAAACCGAAAACACGTCACTTCCTGTTTGAAAATCTAATTTTTCGACCCCAAGTGGCGTCGTGCCGGAAATACGTCACTTCCGTTCTAACAATCTAATTTTTGGTTGATTTTTAAACCGGAAGTGACGTATTTCCGGTATGACGTCACTTCCGATAGAGAACTGAGATTTCCAGACCGAAAGTGACGCTGCAACGCACTTCTTTCGAACTTTTTTTGCGTGACGTCACTTCTTGTTTAAAAGTGAGATTTTGAACCCGGAAGTGTCGTCGCAGACATTTTTAAAAATTTTGCTCGTCCTTGCTGTTGCGTGGTAGATTATTACGCAGTGCTTTATTAGTGCTCGGAAGCCCGTCGGCTTCGCTCTGGCTGCCCACGTCGGCCGCGGAAGGACCGATATTGCGTTTTGGCGCACGGCAGCCAGTGTCGAGCCAGCGATGTGCCGTTTTTCCAGTTACACCCAAATCCCACCTGGATGTGTATGGGAGAACACGCAGGGCCATCCGTGTATACAGTGAACAGATAAAAGCCAACATCAAGCGTCGTAGAACAGTAAATAGGACCGGTATATATTTCTAATACTATTAGGCAGTGTTCCGTTACACGCAACGACAGATGTACAGATGTCGGTGATCTCTGTCCTCCGGTGCGGCGGGCTCGCCTCTCTCGTTTTTCTCGTACCGCTCTGTTTGGATTTCTGTCTCTCGAAACACGGGGGTGGATATCGACGCAGCTGCTCTCTCGCGTAAGCCATGCTTTATAACGTACAACTCCTCGTACTGTATACTGCTAACTGTGTACCGGGCCATCGTAACCATTTCACCCCCCTCGCCCTACCTCCTCGCCCCCCCCCCCCCCCCCCCCCCCAGAGAATCGATTGATAGTTTGGACAAACGGGACATTCGTTGCGCGAATGCCTACGCGCTCTCGATTACTTGTTTTCTTCCACATCTATTGCGCAGTTACGCTTTGTTATTCGTTTCGCAAATTTGTACGAAAAAAAAAAAAAAAACTGAAAGCGTGATTGCAATTAGCGACCGATGCGTCATCGAAATGTTGAGTAGATCAGCTATTAGGTTTTAGGGATTAGCTTTATTGCGGAAAGTAAATGCGAACGTTAACGAAACAGTACTCGGATATTTCGTACAGGGATGACAGTAATTATTATAATGTTTAATTGTTGTTAAGTATAATTATTCGAATCGTATATGTATGTATCTTTTCTAGATGTTTTAGTTTTATATAAAACACAGAAACCCTTTGTGATTTAAAACTTAAGCTGATGTAATTTTTTTTAAATTTTATTATCAGAGAACGAATTTTTTCCTTTTCGTTGTTTTTCTCGAATGCCCTTCTCGTGTTTTTACGTTTTAACTTAAGCTGATGGATTATCAGTTTATGAGGATGCGATCTGTATAAGGCGAAGTTGTACGATGGTCATAAAATTCTATTCTATTCTATATCTATATTTTCTTTTCCGGAGACAATTCATATCGAAAATTGAATAATTCTCGTATTGCGCACCGTATAAATAGAAATGATTAGTGTCGAATTATTTAAAAAAATTAGATCGCCAAAATCTCCGCTCTCGGTTACGTTAAGTGCGATTCCTAAAGATTTCGTAGACACTGTGGGACACTTTTGTATTTCTTCATCGTAGTATCGAAGCCGATTCGCCGCATGATAATTGAAAGCGTGTCATGACAATGCGGCCCGGGTCTCGTGCGCCTCGTCGTACGTATAATCGGAGTGTCCTCGTCGAGGGGATGAGCCGTTCCCTCGCGGGGAAAACACATCGTGCTCACCCTGCGCGAGTGCTCACATTTGCGATTACTTTCGTATCGATTCGATGGGCGAGTAACGGCGTTACGGTACGCGGTGAAACCGCACATTTGCGGCTACGCGCGAATTACCCTTTCCCGATGCGCGATATGCAGCCCCTTTAAATAACAACAAGCTAAAGATGTAAAACAAGTGAGGAAAAATAGCAAAAAAAAAAATCCGTTCCACCGTAACCTCAAGGTAGATTTATCGTGGCCATCTACCGAAAGTCCACCCACCGAGACGATTCTACATCTACAATATAGATTTTCGTTACAATAAAAGCTGACGCTGCAAAAAAAAAAAAAAAAAAAACCGTAATAGTGAACATAAGAAAACATCTCGACCCTGCATCATCTTTTTCTCCTTGCGGCTACGCGCAAATGACCCTTTCCCGATGCGCGAAATTTAGCCCCTTTAAATATCAACAAGCTAAAGATCTAAAAAGATTCACTAAATATGAGAAAAAAAAACAACTTACCGAAAGTCCATTCACCGGGACGATTGTACACCTAAAAAAATATAGATTTTCGTTAAAATAAGTACTGACTCTGCCATAAAAAAAAAAATAAAAGAAAAACCGTAATAGTGAGCAGAAGAAACCATCTCTCGACCATGCATCGTCGCTACTTGGAGCTCCGAACCAAGTAGCTTCTATCTCTCCCCGTGCCCACATATATATACACACACCCACACATACGCAAAATATGTATGTATGTGTAATATAGCAAAGGGTTCTCCGGTAGGGTGACTCTCCACGAGAGTCGAGAGTGAAATAGCGATGGTTAATTAATGGATCGGCACGCGAGAAAAGAGTTTCATATGGCGCTCTCCCTCTCCGTCGCTCGTTTACTTTTGGTCGAGAGATCGAGCGGGACGGAGGTTGGTAGCGAGAGAGCGGTAGATCGCACAGAGACCGGAGAAGCACGCGGAATCTCATCCGCTGGCAAGTTATACACAGCGGTGGAGGAGAGAAGCCGCGACCCGCGCTTGGCCGTGCTCTCCGGAGCTTCTATTGTCGCCGGTGTGTTTTGTCCCGTCAGTCCGGACGCGCAATGCGATATCTACGGTTCCTTTTCGAGCTGTTCTCTCTTGCTCTCCGCCTATGTGCCGCCCGCGAGAGACCCCGAAAGCCGCCACGGGTTTCGCCATTATACGCGAGATTCACGACGAGTGAGACGGTGAGAGAAGGAGCAAGAGGAGCCATGAGAGGATTATTGAGAAGGCCTCCGACAGCAAGGCCTCCTCACGGTCACGGAGCTATTGCTTATAACCAGACGACCCTCTCCGTGTATGCGCGGTTTGTTCTATCGTGTATCGCGGCGGATCCCCGCGGTACATATCCACGCTCTGGAAACAAGTATAAGAGACTCTGCTCCTAATATACTCCCGCACCACCGTTCCGTGTGCATAGCTCGCCGACACTTTGGATCAGGGCAATGGAGAAGAAGAAGAAGAGGAAGAAAAAAAAAAAAAAAAAGAAGAAATCAGTGAACGAGACGACAAACGTAAGAGACCTTTGCCAGATCGGCGCGCTTCTGGCGGTAAAGTTCTATCGTCCTGCGGCACGCCGTTCGCTTTATACCGAATAAAAATCCTGCGATGGGAGGGTGGGGGGAAGGGTGAAGGGGGGGGGGGGGGGGGGGGTGAGAGACGCGACCTAATTATTGTCCTATCGACGTCGCTCTCCTTTATTCGCCGGTGCTTCGGCGCAAGGGACTCGATTCTCCTTCCGTCTCGGGAGAGTGCAGAGCGGGAGGCCCTTTTCTTTTTCGTATCACTGTACCGGCGAGAGAGCGGGGCAGTAGCCGGGGCTCTTTGCCCGAGTCCCGCGGCAACGTCGGAGCAAAAGCTCACCGGGGGTCACGCTCGTTCTTTATCGCCAGCACGAGACTCCACTTCCGGATATCTCGCGCGGTTACCGGAAGCTACGACGGGAGCCCCCCCCCCCCCCCCCCAACTCCGTCGACTCTCCTCGCCAGCGGAGCCACCGAGTACCGAGCAAATTTCGCCTCGTACGATATTATTTTATCCGCGAGAGGGAGGGCGACCGGGGCCGGGGGGGGGGGAGGGGTAGGCGAAGGATGGAGCGGGCGGGAAGAAAGCTTCGCAGTTGCCGTCGAGAGATAGGAGGAGAGCCAAGGCGCCGAGGAGACGACGCCGTTCGGGCTTTTTTTGCCTCGAAACCTCCCGGCCATCCTCCGAGCAACGTTCTCTCTGCGGCTGCTCTCCGTTTTTGTCATTCTCTCCCCCACCCCCGTTCCCTCCTCCTCCCCCCCGGGCACAAGCACAGCCACTCGAGTGTTCGCTCTATCTGTCGCTGGCAACATAGCGCCGTAGCGCCGTGCAGAGATAGCCCCGTGTACCGATGTACAGCGCCGGTTTCGAGCGCCCGATCGATTCAAACAAATTTAAACGTTATCCTCCTCTCCATTTCGCCTTTTACTCCATGGGTGGATAGGACGGACAGAAACGCACACACACCGGCGCACAGCGGTGGAAAACGTTTTAGCTTTTCGACGAGCTTCGGTGACCATCGGAGCCGGAGTGTCCAGCACTCGTTAACCGTACACCGAGAGTCCCGTACATGCCAGACTCCATTCACCCCCTCTGGGCCTTCGGTTTCCATGTCCCTCTCTCTCTCCCGCTTCCTCTCTCGATCGGGATCGCCTCTGTCCACCGACGGACACACCGTGCGCTTTGTTCGATTGTTTTCCCTCGATTGTTACAAGCTCTCGCGGTACCCACGATCACCATTAAAAGTGTCTAATTGGTTTGTCGCGTAAAACTTTACTACCGCCGCCCGACCGACGCAACTCGGACGATCGACCGCTCGTCTATTACAGGGCAGCGCCGGGATATGTGGCCGAGGTTGTTGTTTGTTTTGTTTTTTTTTTTTTTTTTGGATTTAGCTTTATCAATGGAGATGGGAGATGAGCTGGTTGAAATATTGATGAAATATTGAGTATCGGTGGTAATGAACTCTACGAACATTTATTCCAGGAAATCGGAGTAGTTAAGTTCCATTCGGCACACTGAGAAAAAGAAATGGGTGGATCAACCAAGACATACGTTTAAAGGCGTTATTTGGTTGGGACAACAGAAGTGTTTTTTTTTTTATCAACATATTTTTAATATGTTGATAAAAAGTGAGTTAAGCGAACAATCGTGTAACAAAACGATGGTTTAGTTGTACCGACAAAGTATCAGCTTTGAATGTATGTCACTACGACTTTTGCTTGATCCAACACCTTTTTTCCTAGTGCACGGTAAAAAAAACATCCCTTGTTCGCTAATGCCAATTTTTTTTAGTTTTTTTTTTTTTTTTATTTTGCAACGAATTGTATTTTGAACAAGAGGAATTGTACTATTTATAATTCGAAGATTTCATAAGAAGAAAATTAATAAAATGGCATCAAAAAGTATAGTGCACGCTTGGTGGATAAAAAAAATGTATAAACACAATTTTAACAGTGCAACATTAAATTTTGTTATTTATCTGCTTTTGCCCGTAATAAGCACGGGAAATCTTTGGATTATCTTGCGTGTATAGTCTCCGATAGACGAACGAACAATCGCCAACATAGGAAAGGAATTTACATTGAAAACTGAGCACAGAGACGCCGAGACGAGTCTCGACGGCGGCGAGGTGAACTGACGAGCGAGGGTGGCTAAATTCGCAGCTGCATATCTCTGTTTCTCGGCTTTTTGTTATATATCTTATTCTAGCTGTTATGCCCCCTCCGAGAAACGATATATATATAATTTTCAGCTCGTCGTAAGTCATTCGCGCGTCGTTAACGAGGAAGAGCGCGAGACGCTTGCGGTAGCCGGAGAAGTAAGATAAATCGGATAATATACAAGCTGGTGTGCAGGGTACGCAGAGAGAAACCGCGAGTAAAGACCGAGCCGAGAAAAGCCACTCGCGCCCCGCGCTATAAAGCGCGCTATGCGAGAGACTTTGGCTTCTTCTTCCTCCTCCCCATCTTCTTCTTCCCGTCGAGGGTAGGTAATAGTACCCCGAGTGTCTCGGAGCCTCGAGATGTTCCATCTTCCGCGAGACTTTGGCCCCTTTCTCCTACAAAAATTTTTGTCATGGTACGGTTGACGACAGTTGGACCGTCTCGGATCTCAAGGCTTTCTTTTGCCAAGTGTACAACCAGTGGGCGTCGTACAATTGCCACTGTAAAAAGGATTATGCACCGGAAAAACTTAAAATAAAAACCTTTTTATCATCCTCGAGGCAGATGCGTTCAAAAACTTTAGGGTTGGTTAATGCGACTTTAAGACCACAAACTAAAAATCATTCAACCCCCAAAAATTAATTGCTTCGGTTCCTCGGTTGTTTTTTGGTCGAGGTAAAAAAAAACATAATTTTTTTAAAATATATGTCGAGGCAATCGCCGGATATTTTTTTTTCTTGCACCAACGAAACCAACGCATTTCAATTCCGATTCACGGTTAACCCAACCATACTTTCTTAGGTACGCAAAAAAAAAAAATTACTGATCTTGAAAAAAAAAAGAAAAAAAAAAAAAAACATCAGCTCCTGAGTATTTTTTCGTCGGATGGTATCTGCGTACTGTGTGTCAACGCAGGCTGAAATTGTTCGCGAAGGCAAATCTGTGGTATGGCACGCCACAGAGTCCGTCGATAATTGACTCCACAGTCGTATCAGCCCAGAACGGCCGGGGTATTTGTGCGCGAGTAGACGGGGAGACGGCAATTGCATTGAAAATGTCATTCCGCCGAGTGCACGAGAAGACCTCGGTCGCCGAGGTTTCGCGCGCACCGACGATATCCTTGTTCCTCATAATCTCGTGTCGAAATGTGCCGATCGTGCCGGCAAGACGTTTCGCGGTTTCTTGCTCGGCTCGGCCGAGAAGTGAACTACCATTCTATTCCACCTACGCCCGCTTCCTTCTGGCGGGGCATCGGATCGCACATATCCGTCGGCGTCACGCACATGCTCCAACGTACTCTCCAGCCGCGTATGTTGTTACGACCTTTTGCATCAAAAGCTTTGTTTATGAGCCGGTAAGATTTATCGTCAGCCAGCCGGGGAACAGGCGAACCACATGACTCGAGTGCAGTTCCGTGTGGCGTATCCCGTCGAACGGGAACCGAGAGAATCGTTGCCGAGGTAGGACGGAACGCGCCGAAGTAAATTAATTTTTCGCGGAGCTCGCCCACGATGAATTACGATCGGACGTCCTCCGAACCGTCTATCGATACTTGTGTATCGGTGACTCGTTCGCAACCGGGCGCCATCGCGCGATCGCCTTGCACTCTCCATCGCGATACAAACCCAACAATCCTTTTTCGATTATTTTTTTTTCTCTCCAATTGGTGAACCAAGACGGCAAGTAGATAAGACCTGTGTATGATCGAACGCGTCGACGGGTCTCCCCGGGAAAAGTCCCGAGCGCGTTATCCGGAATCTTGGCAAAATCCGGCACTCGGACAGCTTCCGCAGAATTGGGAAAAACAAAATTGGCAATCGACGCGATTCGCTCTTACGGGTTTCAAAAGTAACAACTTTGCCGATCCAAAGGAACATCCGGTTTCACGAAGCAAGTTGGTTTTGAACCTCGAATCACTGGCAAACTACCTTCGATTGATCCTCCTGACAGGCCGTGAGCCCTAATTTTGGTCACCCAAAGGATCAGTTTATTTTTTCATTTATTTTCTCAGTGCATAATATCATCTGGGAAAATCCTTCGACTACAACTGTTTGAGCACTCGGTAACAAAACATTTGACGAGGTGGTTACACGTTGTCCGGCTTGCGTCTCATCCCCTCTCGACGCCGAGCGATGCCTTTCCCGAGTTTTTCCAGCGTTATCTCTGCCGTACTTTCCTCGCTTCGTGTCTGTGTTATAGTCGCCGATGCCGTGGCAGAATCCTCTCTCCCGGATGGTAGTCCTGCTTCGTCGATCTCCGCTCTCGCCCTCTCGCTCGCCCTCTCGCGATTTTCATCTCCCGAGAGAAAGAGTCCGGGGAAACTGTGGGAGATCGAGGAAAAATGGACCAACGTGCAGCATCCGCGGCGGCAGCTTTTCCCATCGCAGCATGAGAACTCGGCGTCACTCTCACTCCACGTCCCGGTGGAGTTCGAGCTGTATCGGCGGCCCGGCTCTCGGCAGCGGACGGGGTTTCCCTGTAGCCCGTCCGTGAGAGGAGAGACGGGAGGGAAGTGGGAGAAAAGGCAGGTTTCTCGGGCGGAGCCAGCTCGGAACCGGGGCCACGCCTCCGCATCCCTGGCGAGACTCTCGACGATCTTTCTCGTCATCGTTCGTCGCCGACGCCGCCGCCGTTGCCTTTTTCCCAGTTCCCGACTCCACGCCGTCGTCGTGGCTCATCAAATGTTTTTCGCCGCGGATTATGACGCGAACTGCGCGATTATGACCACCGCTGTTACCCACCTCTCTCACCCTCTCCGCGACTCTCTCGCTTCTTCCCTCCCCCGATGTTTCCTCGCTCGCTCTCCTGCACCGCGTGCCCACCGGGGGGCTTCTCGGGATATACGTACTTCTCCTCTATCTACGTACGTATCGCATATAGACTCTGTTCCATCGAGTTACTCTATTTTTATTCCCTCTTTCGCTTCAACCTCTCCTGGTCGCTAGTTTCTTGGTTTTCTCTTTCCTTCGCTTCTTTTTTTGCTGTGGGGGGTTTTTTTTTTTTTTTCTTTTACTTTTCAGTCCTACTCTCATTGCCCGATCGTACTCTCGCTTTCTCCGAGTATCCGCCTTCACCTACTCCTCCCTTTCTTCGTTCGGTTTACTCTTCCTTTATACCCGTCGCTCCGGTCGCCGGCTCGCTGCGTCTGGAGGTCGGTACGTGGGTGAAACTTTCTTTGGTTTTTTTTTTTTGTTGTTTCGTCTCTAATTTTCTTCGGTCGCGGTCCGAATCGGGATTATCGCCGATATATACATATCCCCGTTTAACGACGTTACTTTTTTATGTCTGGTGTCGAATGTTTATGCCCGCGTCTCCTTGCTGCTTTATCGTCGGTCCGTGTATTTTGATTGTTCTCTTCGTCACTTCTCTCGTTCTCCGACGGTTGGCACTCCGTCACGCGGCGATAAAGTAACGTAGCGGTCATTCACGGTTGCGCAGAGTGATAGAAGGAAACTTTGTGAAAGTCCGTAAACGGAGAGCTGTGTGTTTTGTACAACAAAAAAAATATCGATCCTTAGAACGTTGGTGGGTCATGATATTGTCTTGAAAAAAAATCAAAATTTGATGTTTTCATTTCTGCACTTTTACTCGTGCCACGATTGGTCGGATTTGCATGACCGAGTTCGGACGAGGTGAAGTGAACTGAATATCTACCATGTGACTCTTAATTCATCCGTTTCCGTCGCTGGCTTACATTCGTGATTAATTGCAAATACATTTGATGCGTGTCGTGCAGGTTCTTTTACCCCTTCGTTTGTGCCTTCATTCACACGTTTCTATTACTATATTCTGCATTCTGAACGTAGTTTTAGAAAATCTCTGTAACATGATATTCGGTTTCAAAAATCTTGAATTTTTACCAAAAGTGACGTCACACGGGAAAATGTCACTTTCGGTTTGACAATGACAGTTCTCAACTGGAAGTGACGTTTTCCCGTATGACGTCCATTCCGTTTGAAAAATAAGATTTCGAAACCCAACGTGACGTTGCAGAGAATATTGTCAATATTTTTCTCGAATGTTCCTCGAATGCAGCCCGTGACAGAAAGTGTGAATTAAGGAACAGAGAAGAGTGGGTAAAAGAACGTGTGTGATAGTTTTCAAATGTATTTGGAATTCATCTCGAATTTAGCAAGCGACAGGTAAAACGGATGAATTAAGGAACAGAGAAGAGTGGGTAAAAGAACGTGTGTGATAGTTTTCAAATGTATTTGGAATTCATCTCGAATTTAGCAAGCGACAGATAAAATGGATGAATTAAGGGACACACAGAGAGCGCAAGCGCCAACAAAGGTCGGCCGCGGGCAATGTAGTCCAATTGTAAAAAAAAAAAAAAAAAAAACGAATAAATCCTCGCGTTTGTCCAACCGAAGAATGTTCTGTTATAGACAAAAAAAAAAAAAATTGCCCTCTTGTTCGTAGTGTTAATAGTGAATTTCTTTTGTAGTTGTATTCGTGAAATAAAAATAAAAAAATAATAATCATCAAAAAATTTTCGACCACAACTTTTTGTGTAAAATTTGAAAAAAAAAAACGTCTTATTGCGCTATACTCCCATGTTAAATCCCCTCAACGGTACTCTCGCTTACGAATCAGCGTTCGCGCCTGTTTGTCTGCTCGCCGCGACTTTCGACCTCCAGTAATTTTAATAATTAAACTTCCCCTCCCCAGTTCCAAGAGATTCAGCCGATGTTACATTATTCGCTTCCTCTCTCGGTTCCGCGCCGCAGTTAATTACCGTGTCGAGATAGAAACGTCCTGAGCCGAGAAACCCGATAAGGACACCTTGTTTCCTTGTCGCGATGAATTATAAAAAAAAAACCAGCACCTCCAGTCTCATACAGATATACATATGAATACATACATATACACACACATCCATATAAACATATATATATATATATACATATATATCCCGTACGTCATTTGGTGTGATTATTGTTAAGTGAAACGAGAAAATCCGAGCCAACAACCACGGAGGAGCATAGACAAGGTATCGCATGTGTATGTGAGTGTGTGTGTATGTGTGGAGACACAACGTTACAGAAGTAAATATAGTATAGGTACACTTATGGTAGGCACACGCGCGCCTGCTTCTCTCCCAGCTCGCACGGACGCTCCGGGCGTCGTTGTGACACTCTGCGCGCGAAGGACGACGACGTGGAAGAGAGGCTTGCATGTGCGCGCACGAAAACACGGATTTGGATGTTTGTGTGTGTACGAAAGCTGCCGGAGCATAGTCGCGCGGAGTGGGGGGGGGGGGGGGGGGGAGACGCAGGGGGGGGGGCGATCGAGGGAGGGCTGAGAGAGGTCGCCACGCGTCCTAGCGGCGGTTGCAACGGCGAGGAGTGGGGGGCGCAGCGCGGGGCGGGGTGGGGGGCAGCGAGTGGGCGGAGCGATCGAGAAAGCATCGGCGACGCTGCCCGTCGATTTCCCCTTCGACGCTATTCCACGCAAGAGAGCAAACGCGGCGCGTCAAAGCGCAAGAGGGAGAGCCCCTGTCGCCTCGAAGCGCGAATTTCGCCACGAATACTCGGGAAAGTTTACCGTCTACTTTTCCTCTCAACCAACCCCCTCTCCCCCCCTCTTCATTCCATTCCATCATCCCCCTATAAACCGCGTACATTGAGTGAGAGAATTCACCGTCGTACCGGGAGGGATGTAGGAGAGAGAGCGTCAATCCCAACTTCCGTCGATCTTGAATTCCGAAGGTGAATTCCGGCGACGCCGGGATCGCATGTATATATGTCCCGTGTTGTTTTCGGGAAAAAGTTTCGTAAGACAGAAAACAATGTCTGGCCACGACGGCATTCAGAGAGACGGTTACGGCACTCGGACTGGCATGTGTATATTATTTCTTTACCTTGCAAAGTTTGTCCTTCGTAGGGCAAGCATTCTCGTGAATGACGTCATCGGTCTTCATTTTTTTTTGTCCCACAAACCGGAGGTTGGTTTGTTGGCGTTGATAGCCGAAAACAAAAAAAAATTACGTCGTAGAGCGAGTCGGTCCGCTCTCGTCGATCCGGGCTCCTTCCGAAGACTTGGGTGTTAATGGGCGTACTCGCGGTTAACACCCTTAGATCGTCGACAACTCCCGACGGGTGGGGGTGGGGGGTTCGCCGCGAGGAGGGAGGAAGGAGGGAGAGGGTGGTTGTATTTGGGAAGCCGCCTCGTACACGATAGCTGCTCCACCGGGTCGCGCATAGCACATACGTATGCACGGAGAGGGTTGAATGGCGGGTCGGGGAGAGGGAGAGCGTACTCTCTCTCTCTCTCTCTCTCACCGGCAGCGTCGGAAAAGGCGTCGCGTTCAACGCCATCCGGATTGGCGTTCCGGCGCCAATCCGGGCGTCGAGCTCTCATTATCGCCCAACGGATGGGGCACGCCGGGTAGGAGAGAGAACCGAAGAGTGATCCGAGGGCTTTCTCGCAGCGAGCGTTTCAAACCCCCCCCCCACCAGTTCTACCCCCACCGCGCCAACCTTCGCGCGGAGTGGCGAAAAGGGGGCGAGTAACAATAATCCCCCCCTCTCCGCCGCCGCTCCCCCCCCACCACCGCGCCGAAAACTCTCCCGCCACATGGCCCAGACGACGATGACGGCGGTGGCAAACTGGTCTCTCTTCGGGGTGATCTGGCAACAGGGGAAGGGCAGAGGAGGAGCCGCCTCGTATGGGTCTCTCAGTCTTGGCGTTGCTGCCCTCCAGCATTCACGCCTACCGCGTCTGTGCCCGGGACTCCCGCGCTTCTGCTCTCTCTCTCTCTCTTTCTCTTTCTACCCCAGTTCTCTACCTCTCCGTCTCGCACCCTCGTCGGACTCTCCTTCTCTCTTTCATCCCCCCACTGGGGCGTCACGGATTACCGTCCCTCTCGCTCCGACACGGTATAAGCACTATAGCGCCGGCACGGACTTTAGCACACCAACACCTCGGCAGGGAGCGCGGGAGGTATGGGGGTGAGCCCCGGAGGAGGTGTCAATCCTAGCACTGCTCAGTGACCATCGCGGCGCCACCCAAGTAACACCTTGCTCTCTCCTCACGGCCACGGGGATACCCATCCGCGAGAGAGAAACCCCGTGCCGCTGCTCTCGCGAAGAGCCCACGACAAACTAGCCCGCGATCCGCGTTCTCGTGCCCATCGGACTCTCGCGTCCGACTAACCATCCCGACGCAGCGGACGTGCGCGATTTAACCGTGAAGGTGAAAAAATAATAAAAAAAAAAAAAAATTGTACCACGAAAGACCACGAATTTTTAAATATTTATTTATTGTATTTTTTTTATTTTCATTTTTTTTGTTCTTTTGATGCAAAGTTGAAAACCGGTGCGACGATCTGACGTTAAAAGTGGAGAAGAATCGTTGTTCGGGGGATGGTATATTTAGTTTGAAGAATATTCCGTCGGGGGGGGGGGAGATTATAAAATCGGAGTGTGTGTCGTAAAACTCGGTGGTGGCATTGCGCGTTTCGTTGGTGAGGAAAGGGTCGACGGGTAGGAGGAAATTTGCGCGATGAACGTGAGAAACCGGGAGGCAAGAGTGCCCCGCTCCGTCTGCCGGCCGTCGGCAACTGCGCTGAGCCGGCTCGGAGGCTCGTGAGGCGCGACCTGCCTTCGGACCATTATAAAACCCTTGCCTTCACGGTCTTTTTCTCTCCGTCTGTCCCTCCCGTGCTCTCTTGTGGCCCCATCGACGGCTGGACTATCTGCTCCACGCGTTCAGTGCCTCCTCGGCTCCACTTGCGAAAGGTTCCCAAGAATCCTCCGGGGAAAGAAGTCTCACGGTTGACGAGAGTTAAAAGAAACGAAAAGTACGACATAATCCTCGCGCGCTCACCGCGGTGCGGGAATTTCGACGAAAGTGTGATCGGTGAACGGTGATAAATTTTTGTACGGAGTACAAAAAAAAAAAAAAGAAAAAAAAGTGACTCTGACTCAAGCCTCGATACACAGGATAATCATAGCTCCGAGGCGCGAATCTGAGTGTCGAAGGGTTGTCGTGATCGAGGAACAACAATAATTGTCCGAGCCTAAACGGGTTGCGCAACGAGATGCGTTCAGTGTAGGCCCGGATAGCGTGTGCTTCGTCCACTGTGTGCAAACCGCCTGGGAGGTTGTTAAGAGGCAAAAGAAAGCTAGCTTAAGAGGTGCCCAAGTGCCGGATACCGTTGTTGCCCATTCGATTACCTCGAGACAAACCGGACGAGAGCTTCGGTCGATCGCGAAATCGTCGGTTC
Source organism: Exephanes ischioxanthus (assembly GCA_958510785.1). Classification (NCBI taxonomy): domain Eukaryota; kingdom Metazoa; phylum Arthropoda; class Insecta; order Hymenoptera; family Ichneumonidae; genus Exephanes; species Exephanes ischioxanthus. The sequence goes on along the minus strand of OY294017.1, from coordinate 4,183,257 downwards.
GAGACCGACAGTTCCTCGGGTCGGTTGCATCGGCCGTTCGGGGGATCAAGGAAGATGTCGACGTCCCTACGATCGAGATCTTCACCGACTTGCGGTAGAGAGATCGACACGCTGCTGCGCGGAAAATCGCGTCAGCGCAACAAAAGGAGGTGCATGGAATATTGAATGATTCACGACGAGGAGAATAATGTGATTTTTTTTTTTTGGTCAACGTCTTGAACCGTGAAGCGCAAAGAGACGAATATTTCTTCAAGCATTTATCGTTCACTCCAGAGATCACCGGCCCGAGTAGGCCAGCTTCCGTGGTCCCGCGAGTGATCTAGCCGTAAGATAAGAGACGAACGTTTGTGGAAGGGCGGAGGTGGAATAAGAATAAGAGTGAATTGTCGGAAGGGTAGAGGACAGTGTGGGTCGCAGAGGCGTCTATTGAGTCACTCGAAGAGTAATCTCGCGCGACTCGGTAAAATCGCGACATCTCGATGAGATTCGAACAAGACACGTCGTGCAGGGGTACCCACTGCGCCAGCACTCCGTTACCGGCTCCAGCAGCAGCAGCGATAGCGCAGCAGCGTACGAGGCCGACGAAGCAGGAGGAAGATCAGGAGGAGGAGGTCGAGGCGGACGGTAGTTCGGTCACGAGAAACAACAACAACAACATCAGCAACAACAACAACAACAACAATAACAACAACAACAACAGCGGAGGTAGCAGCAGCAACAACAATCCTGCGGACAGGCGTTTCGAGATATACAACCACCTCCATCACTATCCTCACAGCGTCAGCAATAATCAAGCAATCCGGGAATCGGAGATAAACGTTATCGAGGGTGCCAAGACGGGGCTGAGAAGGGTAGCGGGGGAGCCTGGGATGGCGTACCCCGCTCCAGCAGCCGCTCTTAATCAGCACTCGCCATTCTCGACTATAAGCAATAGCAATTCCGGCAATAGTTCGGGCAACGGTAACAGTCATTTGGCGGTATCGAGCCACTTGCCAGCACCGGCGGCACCCAGGCCAACCGACTTCAGCGTATCGTCGCTGCTGACCGCGGCGAACACGCATCCACCGTTGATCGGTGGCACATCGTCCCAAGGAAGCGCATCGCCGCCACCAGGTGGTCCCGGCAGTCCGGCAGCCGCACCGGAAACTCCACCGCCGCACAACAATCAGCGGGAATTGTCGCATCCCTCGTCGGCCGAGGCGGCGGCGGCTAATTACTTCAACGCCCTTGCCGCCGCGGGTTTTTGCAATCCCGCTCACATACCGCCGAACAGTTCGCCGAACGCTCATCATCTACCGGGAAAGAGCATACTGAGCAGTCCCCATCATCATCCGCAGTTCAACCTTCACGGCCTCACGCCACAAGGTGAGAGGATTTTCTCGATGGTTGCATTCTCAACTTTTGTCGAACGAAACCTACAGAAATCCCACTTTATCTCCGTTCAACACGACGTCTCGTTCGGCATCGGGCCTGAGAGTCCGACGCGGTGTTCAATTTATCTTGGGTGGGTCAGTTCGGTAGAGTCGTTGTTTTTTCTTTACTCCGCGATTCTCGGTGCGAATTTCACGTCCAACGTGGGACGAGCGAGAGAGCCCCCAGGCGGTTAGACTGGCGGAGGATCCCCGTCTGGGCTGGAAACACACCTTCGTGACCCGGCGCTCGCGATTCGGCATGAGAACCCGGCTAACACCGGCGGCAGCCTAGCCCGGAGTAAAACTTTTCGCACTCGCCCGCTTCGTTTACTCGCTCTTCTGCAGTAACGTGCATTTGTGTACCCGCGTTACGACAGGCTGCACGAACGCGGCGCACGAATAGGACACACTCACTTGCTCTCTCGTTTGTACGCTCGCGAAGAGTCATAACACGTAGAACAACCGCTCCGGCGAGGTGGCGAGGCTTCGGGATTTGCGTCTAGACGAGTCTAGACGTTCTTTACGACCTCAACGCCTCTCAACGCCGGGCATGTCGTGTAGGAATATCGTGCGATATGACGAGTGTGAAGACAACTCTTGTCGGCAACGGCCCACCTCGCGAGCTCGTTATTAATCGGTGGGAACTTACGCTCAGCATCGCATTCGTGCGGTCTTGCAACTTCGGATTCCACAAGTGCTCACCCACGCGCGACTACTTCGCAGATTACTTTTGGACACCTTCAGCCGGTTTTTGAGACGTATTTTTTTTTTTTTTTTTTTTTTTTTAATACGCGATTCATGCTATCCGCCAGATTCGTCGCGGACAAGATAGTCGACAACTTCCGGCTTAACTTGCCAGCGGATTCGAGCGTTGGATGCAAAGTCGGTGAAATTTATGGGGGACGCCACTTTGCCGGAGATAATCGTTGCACGGGGTGTAGTTTCCAGAGTTAACGGACGACATTTGTCACTTGGAAATATGAAATTTGCTCGCTCTTGTATGTCCTCACGCTGACAAGCTGTTTCTCGATTTCTCGATCACCCATCAGCGTGTCTTTCTCGCGTGTTACGTATCAGTGAGGTTAAGAAATGGTTGGATTAATCGAGTCGCGGGGACATCAGTTCAAAGGCGCTGTTCTCTTGGTACAACAGAAATGGTTGTTCTAACGGTTTTTTTTTTTTTTTTAATCGAGCGAAGCGAACGATTTTTCGAACGTATGCACTGAAAAACAGGAATCTCTGGTGCAGCTAACTTTTCACTATTCTCAGAGCCGGACAATAAATTTGTCGTGCCAAAAAATGTATTTGTTGTGTCATCAAATTTGTTGCATGCAAAACCAATTCATTATTTTTACCGTCTATGTAAATTGTTGCAAGAACCAATTTCTTGTCAGGCGCGGCAATTGTGACTTATCTTGACTGGTCGAATACATTATTGCTTTGGTTGTAACGAAATACGAGTTCGAACGTACACAGTAAAACATAATTTCGTAAAATCGGTATACGGAGTTTCCTAAAAATAATTTTGTCAAATGAGTGACAAAATCACTTATTCATGTTTGCATATACAAACCTGTCGTTTCATTTTCCGCGTCATTAAAAATTTTAGTTCGTACTTTCGTTTCTAAAAGTAGAGCCGGATGGTGCGATCGGAAAATTGACAAATAAAAAATTGTGGACGTTTGCGGAAATAAGTTGTTGTGAAAAGTACATTTTTTTTTACTGTGTATGCACTGGAAAAAAGGAATCCCCGCTCCATCGAATTTGTCAGTATTCCCGGAATTGGACGACACAATCGTCGTGCTAAAAAATGTATTGGCTGTGTCATTGAATTAATTGCTTGTAAACTAATTCATTATTCGTACCACCTATTTAAATCGCTCGTTGATATTATGATTCGTCTCGACTGATCGAACAAATTGTTGCTTTAGTTGTGACGAATAACAGCTTCGAACGTATGCACCGGAAAAAAAAAAAAAACAAGAATCCCTGGTCCAGCTAAGTTCTCAGTGTTCTACAGCCTGACGACAAATTGTTCGTGCCAAAAAATTTATTTGTTGTGTCATCAACTTAGTGACTCGCAAACCAATCAATTATTCGTACCACCTATTTAAATTGTAGGGACGTCCGATTTCTTGTCTGGCGCAAAAATTGGCTGTGACAACCGAGCCTTATTTTCCGTGTCATCGCGACTTTTGGCGAATTCAACAACGTCTTTCTTTTTCTTACCTGCAGACTATCTTGAAAACAAGAATAATAGACGCGATAAAAAATAAATAAAAAAATAAACCGTATAATCGGTTTGTCGAGGATCTCGAGGATATTAATTTTGCCGAGCGACGCGTAACGTGTCCGTGTGTCTTTGCCGTTAAACTTGCTCGTAGCCAAAGGCCTCATATCTTCCTTCGTCGCGGTCACACAAACTTCATACACGTCGTCTACGTCGAGACTCGTCTCTCTCTCTCTCTCTCTATATATATATATATATATATATATATATACACACACACTGTTGGTGATTAATCTTTGCCAAGGGCATTCTGGCTCACGCTGCTTGCATTCGAAATTCGGTTCAGGCGTAATCATCGTGGAGGACGACGTGTGTTTGTCCGCGCGAGAGACACAAAGAGCTTTGAGAAATAGAGAAATGTACGAACGAATGATGACAAGACCGTTCGAACAAAGATTCCCAAAAAAAAATAAAAAAAATAAAAACAATTTCGGAAATTTGGAAAATTCATCAGCAACGAGTTCCCGATCGTCTGAGATTCTTTCGGTAGTTTTCGAAGAGCGAAGCTTCGCAGCTCCCGCCGAAGGGAACCTCGCCGGTGGCCATTTTGCCTCGAAGAAGCGAGGAATTCGTGACGCAAAGGCCTCGTCCATGTAGTTTTCGTTTCTTTTTTTTTTTTTTCGTTTTCTCCTCTCTGTACATGTTTTGGTCTGACGGGCTTATCTTAGATAATTCGTCGGATCACGATAATGTACAAAGCTTCGCGCAATGGGACGTAACGAGAAAGAGAAGAGACTCGAGGATTGTGCGCGTCTTCTGTTGGCTCGACCTCCGTGACTCGTCGCGACTTCTCGTTTACCCTTAATTCGCCGATGCATCGAATCACGTTCTCTCGTCCCTTCCCCCGGCGAGTCTCGCTCAGCGATATCGCAGATGTACGAGCGCAAAAATTATATATCGTATTGCGCAATGCGCGCTCGCGGGACGGTGGAATTCTATGAATCGGCGGGGACTCGCTGCGCAAAGAGCAACCTTTTACGGCGAGATCGCCCCGACGAACCGTAGGCGTGTTTCGCGGTTTAATTCACGTCATCGTTTGTATATTAATTTAGCGCTGCATCGAAAAATCCGTCGCTCGCGATATCCGTTACCGAGCCATTTAAATCGATCATATTTTATTTTTTAATTTTTCCGATAAACGATAATACCCAATTGAGCGCGGCGGTCATCGTTTATTCTGGAGCGGCGCGTATGCATATAAAAATCCGGAGGCGCGCGCGTCGGCACGGGAATGATTTATTATATTTGCGGTGCGAGTGCCATTCAGTTTCGCTCGTACGGGCGATTTCGGTTTGATTAATGAAAACGCTGATCGCCGATGGAAACGCGCTAGGCCAGGCTCGAGGCATGACGGATTATTATTTTTGTCCTCGGGGACAGAAAACATTATTGCCGATGGCGTGACGGTATTGAGAGTATCACAATAACCGGGATAGACACGCATGCGGTAAGACCGTATAGAGTCGTCAAGTGGAAATAGAAACGCGAAAGATTTCTGTTCATTTGTGAATTTATGGAAAACGAATAAATAAAATTAATTGAATCAATGAAAAGTTTTTTTTTCGATAGTCGTCATATCATACGTTTATATGACATGTCGTCAGTTGATATGAAAATCAAGTATATGAAGATATGAGGATTTATTGCAATTGACTTAAATTTACTGGTTCAAGCGAATTCACATTTATTCCACTAAATTATATTATGGTACATTATATCCTAAATTAAATTAATGGTACAGGCATGCGGCAAGACCGTATAGAGTTGTCAAGTGGAAATAGAAACGCGAAAGATTTCAGTTTACTATTTGGAAATTTATGGAAAACGAATAAATCAAATTAATTGAATCAGTGGAAAGTTTATTTTTTGACAGTCGTCATATGACGACTGTCAAAAAATCAGTTGATATGAAAATCAACTATATGAGGATATGAGGATTTATTGAAATCAAATTAAATTTACTGGTTCAAGCGCATTCACATTTATCTCACTAAATGATATTCTGGTACATTATATCCTAAATTAAATTAATGGTACACGCATGTGGCAAAACCGTATAAAGATTTTATTTTATTTACAAATTGATGGAAAACAAAAAAATTAAATTAATGGAATCAACGAAAAGAGCTCATTTTAAATAGTCGTCATATCATGCGTTGATATGATCATCATTAATTGAAATGAAATGAAATTTACTGGTTCAAGCGAATTCACATTTATCTCACTGAATTATATCCTCGCACCGAAGAAACACTTTATTGCGACTATCGAAAGAAAAAACATTTAATCGGTTGTAGATTTTAGAAGATTGTTTTCTTTTTCTGAGTGTAATAAACACACCGTCACACGTGTGACATTTTGTCGAATAGTTTTTAGCGCCGAGGAACATTAATCGACAGATCAACCGGATAATTACGTGTTCCGCGACTTCGGCCGAATAATTTTTTTTTTTACAGTATGCTCGTGACAATGTCGGGACCGGCAGGAATAAAATATCGAGGCTATATTTCTCTCGGTGCAGGAATAATTGATAAACGACCGGCAGTCGCTGAGCCGGTTCGCTTCGACATTTAGAGATTTTTTTCTCCATCGATAATCGATGGAAGACTTTCGTCGTGTCTGCCGAGCGAATAATGTTTCGGAGTAATGCAAATACGTCCAATAACAGCAGGTATACGTAAGAGCGAGCGATATAGCCGCCTCGTGCCCGTCCACGATAGATATATTTTTATTTTTATCGGCTTCCTATCCTATGCAACATGATTGCGCCCTTCGCCATGTAACTACAGCCGCGCGCCTCTACATCTCTAACCGCCGCATTGAAATATCATTTTCTCTTTTTCGCGTCGGGACGAGAAAAAAAAAAAAAAAAAAACAAAACAAAAACAACGAACAGCAGTTCCAGTCGGTACACAGTCGGTGTTTTACGTCAACGAGATAGAAGTTCCTCCGCCAAATTGATATCCGTTCAAGCCTCGCTCCGCTGCGAGGAGGACCCGGCGCGGGTAAACGCGATGCAAAATGTAGGTTTGCCAGAGTATAACGCCGTACTATGTAGCGGTTGAGGAAAGCATCCGCGAACCGATTTCTCGTTGATTTTAGCCGTTGTCATTTTTCGTGTTCTTTGTGTTTATTCTTTCCCATTTTTTTCCAATACTTTTTATTTTGAATTGAATTATTTTGCTTCCTCATAGAGGAAGCTTTGTTATGGTGAAAAATTTTTTTTTCGAGATTTTAATGAAACGTGTTCCAAACATCGAAAAATCACATTTAGAAAAAATGTCCGGATGCATGTGTGTGTGTGTGTGAATCGGACGCGAAAAATTCAAACCGCTATAACTCGAAAACGCCTCGACCGATCAAGCTGAAATTTCACACACAGCATGTGTGGTTAATAGTCAATGTTTCTGCAAAATTACATACAAAAATGTTCAGTTGTTTATTTTGTTCGCCATTTTTTTTACAATGTATTATTTCGTTATGTATTATACTCGTATTTCGCAATGTATTATTTCGTTATGTATTATACTCGTTGCTCTAACGAGGGAGCGATTGTTTGGCTTTCGCGAGTGTACGAAGATTCTTCCGTGTATCGAAGGTTGATAACAAAATTTTTGTTTATTTTTGATTGTAAACGTTTACAACGATACAATTTAACCGGCGGTATATCTGACTGGAGGATTTTCCTCGTTTCCTGTTTGTTTTCAAGGGCTCGGGCTTGGTCCTCATACGCCGGAGGAGGCAAACGCGGCCGTCCTGGCAGCGGCAGCGGCAGCGTTACATCACCATCATCAGGGACCGGGAGGCCCGACGATGCGACCCTTGAGGCTCCCGTTGCCACCGGGGATGATGCATTCGTCGCCTCTGCCGATGGCACCGCATCATCCCCTGGCGGCCTCCCACCACCTCGTGCCACCTCACCATCCGGAGGAAGACGGGGTCGTCGACGATCCTAAGGTCACCCTCGAGGGCAAAGAGCTCTGGGAAAAGTTTCACAAACTCGGCACGGAGATGGTCATCACGAAGAGCGGCCGGTAAGAGATCCGACATGATTTATTTTTTTATTTTTAATATTTTCTCCTTATTCTCGCCTCGTTAGTCAATCGATTATTGAACGTTAGACGAGAATTCGATCTACTCTCACAATTGTTTCATCGCACCCGTTTAAGCGACGCGTACGCGACAATGAACTAAGAACTATGCGTATTTGCGTATATAGAAAAATATAACCGATGTAATGAAATATCCATTTTCGCACGAATTTTTTTTTCTCCACTTTTGGATATATTTATTTCCACCTAACTAAAGTTGGTGGCCCAGATTATTGACATTTTTTTCTATCGAAATTATCGAATGTTCGATATTTGTATTCTTTTGGGTTTATTCGTGCTGTGATTAGGCGGATTCATATGACAACGTTCGCACCCAACATGCAAGCGAAGCGAGCGCGGTAAAATCCGCTGAAGACACGCTGTGTGTTCCTTAAGAGGGGGGGGAGGGAGCTAAAGATCAACACAACCTCAAAATATTTTGAATCCATTTTTCTCCGAAATGGTTTTTCATTTTATAGAATTGTTTCGGGGAAAAGTGGATTCCAAATTTTAACTCTGTCGCACTCATATGTGTTCTCCCCTTAATTCGTGCGTTTCTGTCGGTGGCTACATTCGCGATTAATATCAAATACATTTGAGGCGTATCGGACAAGTTATTTTTTTACCCACTTTCCATTGCTCCTTAAATCACACATTTTCGTCACTTACTGCATTCGACATACATTGTAGAGAATTTTTTTTTTAATTCTCCATAACGTCACTTTCGGTTTGAAAATGTCACTTTTAAATCGGAAATGACATAGTGTCGAAAAATTTGGAAATTTTCGCTATGAAATGACGTCATACCGAGAATGAAATTTTCAAACCAGAAGTGACGTTTTCCCGTGTGACAAAACTCTCTCGACAACATGGCGAAGACGAATTTAAAACACACATTGATACAATCTATACGTACCTACATAAAATATATTTCCAATATATATTTTCTTTCCTTCCATGTACGAGATTTCCGTGGTGTTCGAGAGCCAATTTATCGCGTCGCCCTCGCAATACGTCGAGTCCTCGTTACGCATTCCCTCTGTTCTCGTTCCGACTCTCGTGCAGCGGAAATTCTCAGATGGTTCGGGGTGAGCTCGGAGCCCGAACGAACGGCGCTCCTCGCGCGGCGAGGTCTTCGCTCGGTTTTTATTAATTCATTCGCGACAGCCGCCGTGCCACGAGCGCGATTCTTCGTTTTTCTTGACGTGCCGCGATCGAACACGCGCGATCCGCGGGCGAGCCTAGCCCTGCGCGCGCTTTACAATTTTCATTTTCCATTATTAACGCCGTTCTCCTTACCCGTCGTCTATAGTCACACACACGTCGCCGAACGAACGAGCTCGAGCCGAGAGCCCTCCTTATGTATAATTTCCGCGAAACCGCGCGAGCAACCTCGGCTATACGACTCCGTGCCCGATGCATGTGCACACGAAGCTGCCCAGACGTGGGTGTCGCGATAAGGGGGAGAATTATTTCTCACACCGAGTGAAAAGCGTCGCGACGCCGATTCGCATTCAACATCCAGGCGGACTATAGTTCGAGTAGTTTTCGCGAGGGAGCCGGAGAAAGGACGAGGCGTTGCGATGCTCGTTGAACAAAAAAAAAACCCCCCCGATTGAAAACTTTTTCCTCGAGAGCGAACCGCGCATCTCTTTTATTTTATTTTCATAATTAAAACTTTTTTCGTATTTGAAGAAAATAAAAATTTCTCGCGCTGCGGCGCCAGTTTGACCATTCGGCAATCGCACTTTGCTTTCCGATCGGGATTTTTAAATCGGGAGGCAAAAAAAATACAATCACTTTTATTTTTATATTTTTAAATCTTTTTGTATTTGAAGAAAATAAAAATTTCTCGCGCTGCGGCGACAGTTTGACCATTCGGCATTCGCACTTTGCTTTCCGTTCGGGATTTAAATCGAGAGGCAAAAAAAAAAAAAAAAATACATCGTATTGACGTAAAGTCGTTAGTCCACGGAAATTGCAGTCGGCGTCACAGGCAATTGCTTGATCCCGGTTCGAGCTATGTGTGTGCGTACCAACGGGCCGAGGGGGGCGAGAGGAGGCGGTAGCGAAAGAGCGCAGCACACACCGCGTGCGCATTGAATATTTAACGTGCGAGAGACAGGTGCGTACGCTTCGACCAGCTCGTAATTCACCGCGGGCCATGCTTTCCTTCAACCATGTTCCCCGCGTTTAATATCGCTCCGAGCATTAGAATTCACCTAGATCCAACGTTTGTATCCTCGATTATATATCAATACCGCCGGACACTCCGCCAGCCGCGCGCGAGTTTCAACGCGCGCTTTTTTTTTAACCCTTCGTCAGGAATCCAGCTCATTGTTGGCGAAAAAAAATTTGATATTTATCAACTCCTCCAGACACTTTTCGAAAATAAAAAAAAACTACTTTATAAAAATTAATCCTCTCCATTTTCACACTCGATTAAAGAAAAATTGTACGATACAAAATAATAACTCTCAACTCCTCCAGACACTTTTCTAATATAAAGAAAAATTACTGTATAATAATTGATTCTCTTAATTTTTACAATCGACTAAAGAAAAATTGTACGACGAAAATTACGTTCCAGAAAAGAATCTCGCAACACATTCGCTATTCCTTCGTCAACAATTTTCCAAGATTTTCGAGATTCACGAATCGAACGAAATATTCTCAAAAATGAGCGTATAGTTTCCAACAACGCTGCGAATGCAAGGTCAAGCGATGACTAAAAAAAAAAAAAAATAACATATGGCACACAATTTTACGGTATCGAGCCTCACGAGAATTGATTTCATCAATCAACGCTTCCAGCCAATAGACAAGCGCATATCCGCGGAACACATCCGTTCTATCCCAGCGATTGATCCACCGGTTCGTTCCGCCTTAGCGAAATTCCTCGGGCCGCGCGGAGCCCCCCGCGGCCTGCAGTTTATCTGTCCCCGCAATAATCTCTCTGTGATCTGGCGGAGACGGCTCGCTCTAAATCAATCTGCATCGATAAATCGGTCGTTCCCTGGGCGCTCTCTCCGTCCGTCCGACACGCGAGCGTGTGCGGTTCCCCGGCGACGAAGCCGGGGCGATCATGCGGTCCGTTCGTCGTGCCCGGACGCGGAGCGAGTGACTGGAGCGAGCCGGGGCGCACAGCCTCCAGCTCCGGACCCCGGGAGATCGGGAGCGAGCGCACGGTGGTTAAATCGGCGAGAGGGCACCGTTGCAACGCGGATACACGATACTCTCGTGCGCTCGTTCGGCTGCCGTACGCGTTCGCGAACGTGAACCAAACGCGGTGGTCGATAATTACACAGGTTGGAAATTACGCGGGTCGTGAAGGGGTGTGGGTCGGGGGGTGAAGGGGGGGGGGGTGGGGTGTTTCCGACCAGCCAGATCGTCGGGCCCGGTGTCCGTATCGGGCCCAAGAGCCGTCCTGCGGTCTACGTCTCAATACGAGCAGCGAGATAAACTCTCATCCGTGCCACACCACCACAGACGCATCCGTGTATGCAACCTCCTTCCCTCCCACCCGGGTGGGTCTCTCTTCTCGCGCTCGACCGAAGTTATTATACCCCCGGACGGCCCCTGCAACAACGTAAGTGTACAAGCATCGTGCCCGGCACGAATTACAAACACTTCTCCGTGAGCCCGGTCTTTCGACAGACATAGCAGAGGAGGAGATCCTCGGGTCCACCTGAAACAAGCTCGGCAAACACGTACAAGGATATGACTGGGCCGTGTATGAGGAGCGTCTTGATGTTGGCGAGCCCCCCACCTCCCCTCGCCCCTCGCTCACACGGATGTAGGTAAATGCATATCTCGCGTGGATCGCCCCGGAGCCGGAGTCCCTCGAGGAGGAGGTAAATGGACCTCCGGGGATGGAGCGAGGAGGAGAGCGCGCGCGCGTTTTGAGGCCCAAGGCGAAAGCTCGCGAAAGAGCGAGAAACGCGTAGACCCGACGGTCCCCTCTCCGTGGATGGCGGACGCATACACCGGTGCGCGTATCTGTGTGCATATAGACCGGGTATAAAAGTGACTCAGCCATCGAGGAGGGCGCGATGGAGGAGCTGACGGGAATGACGAGGAGAACGAGCGCGACGTCGAGGAGGATGGAAAGACCGAGAGCCACGAGGACGGCGAGGACGACGACGAGGCGCATCGAGAATTGGATGCACATAGAAGGAGCAAATAATCCCGGGGATGGCCCGAGTGTGCGAGGGAGCGAGGGAGCCGAAGTGAGACAGTCAGTGATCTTAAGTATAGGCCTCGGTTAACGATGTTTGTTTTATACATTGGCAGCCTCTTCGAACCTGTAATCTTTCTAAACGAGATATTATACCGGAGGGAGGGGGAGGGGGGACGGGGGGAGGGCCCTCTCCGACTAAGGCCCCATACCCACGGTCTCTATCTTCCCTCTCTCGGACCCTCGTGTATTGGCCTTCTCGTTTTCTCCCTCGGTCGCTCATCCGCACTCTACCCCCCCCCCCCCCCCCCCCCCCCCTCCACCGGCCGCTGATCCATCCATCTCTCATTCAATCTATCTCCGTTCCTCTGCCCCGTGAGCTCGTAAACGAAGACTCCCTCGCTGTGCGAGCGTGTCTGTGCGAAGCTGTGCGAAGATAGTCCCCGAAGCCAGCGTGCAGAAACTCGGCCGCTGGAACTCTCCTCCTCGGGAAGAGAGAGGGCCCGGGCCTGCTGGCGTCAGTCGAGGCTGCTACGGGTGAAGTTGGGCCTTAGGCCCAAAATTGCTTCCTCCCCTTCCTTCCGTGCGAGCAACAGCGCCCTTTCTCTTCCTCTCCACTTCTTCTTCGGCTCTCCCCTCCTCCCCCCCCCCCCCCCTTCACCGCCGCCTCGCCGGCCCCCTCGTGTTTCGCTCAACTCTTTTCCGCGCGCCGTTCTCGCGCTGCATCCTCTCGGCGCTACTCTCAGCTGCATCTCAGATTGCCGGCCATTCACGGACCCCCGGAGGCCTCGGAGCACCCACATCTTCGAGCCCGGAGACCCCGGGCCGCTAGGGGGGGCTTTACGAGAGAGTGGGACTCCTCCTTGGGTACCCTCTCCGAGACCCCCAGAATTATTATTCCCGGTAATTCGCGATGCATACCATTTACTCAGACGAAAACCTTTGCGTGACGCGAAATTTAATTCTCTCTCTCTCTCTCTCTCTCTCTCTCTCTTTCTGTCTCACAACAATTTTGCAACATTTGCCAATTTGCTGTGTGGCTAACGGCGCCACGGGTATCGTACGCTCGTTGGATTTTGCGAATGACTCGGAGAAATTGTTACGAGGGTACACTTTTTTTTTCTTTTTTTTTTTAAGCCTGGAAGAATTTGATTACCGTAACTGATTGTTAATTTATGGACTTCAGACATCAACGGGACGTCAAACTATCTTGCTGTGGCAGTCAATTTTTGGCTACAATGGTCAATTTCAGCTATAGAAGCAACATTTTTTGCGGCACCGATGACAAAACAGTCGAATCAACTAAACATTCCGGCAGGGATCTTTAAACAGATATTTTGTTGATACAACTAAAAGATTGGTTGATTCAACACTTTTTTGGATGATCGCAGCAAAATATTTTTGAAGCATTAAAATGTTTTCTTCGTCCGATGAAATATTTATTTGAACATACCTGCCCGAATTTTTAGTTGCTTCAATCGCGTTTTTTTGAACAGTGTATCGTAAATATGGGGTATTATCGCTCGCAATTTTGTTACAGAACAAAAGCATTTTTCTCCATGGCTCGATACTCAGACGCGCGTGGCTGCGTGTACAGCGCGTGCGCGTTTGATCCAACGAGATACGGGAATCGATAGATCGTAATTGCAGTCATTGAAGAACGGCTGTACTATATCGCATAGTGATGCCTCACATCGCCAGTCGTTCGCCGGACCCGAGGCGATTCTCCAAAGGAAATGATTATATCGACATTATCGCGGGCTGCAAACACCCCCCTTTGCCGAGAATCGTATAACTTTATTTGACTCGTTATATCGCTATCGTCGGATGAGAGATAAAATTGGCAAGCGGAGAGAGACGGGAGAGAGTGAGAGATGAGGATATACGGTTATAACCGTTCCGCGGGCACAGTAGCGCGTTGTGGATTCGGGACAATCCACTTTGCGGCACGCAACCCGAGAGAGTCAATGAAGCGTCGGGACTCCCGGGCACACTCGCACGCCGGCAGACGCTTTCGGCTTAATTCCTCTGATTTTAAAATCAAACACAGCCGCGCCGAGAGCTCGAGAGAGAGAGTGCGTCTCTGTGTGTGTGTGTGTGTTTGTCGAGAATTCCGTGTAAACAAACCGTAAAGCACGAGAGAACCGCGTCGTCCCAACGAGACGTGTACAAACCGTTTCCCAACTCGGAGATCTCGTGTATCGTCGCTTTTCGTCACCCAAAACCCGGAGGCTCAAGGAGCTGCAGGCATGTGGGGTGAATCGGGTCGAATGGCACTTTCTCACATCGACAATTTCACTTTCAAAATCTCATTTTTCGACCGGATTGACGTCATACCGGAAATACATCAAATCCAGTTTCAAAATCTAATTTTTCTACCAGAGGTGACTTATTTCCATGACGACGTCACTTCCGGTCCAAAGCTGAGATTTTCAAACCAGAAGTGATGTTTTTCCCTTGTCGGTTGAAAAGTAAGATTTTCAAACCAGGAGCACGTTACAAAGAATGTTTTTTTATTTTTCACTGGAATGTATTTAGAATTTATTTCGAATATAGCCAGCGACAGAAACGGATAGATTAAGAAACACACGGTGACCGCTTCAGGGCTACCAGATCGGAGCCACGCGCCAGGCGCCTGCAACATAATCAAAAGTGGGCTAAATTTTCTAATAGTTGAATACCATCTCTTAAAATAGAATTTATTCCACTCCCTGCCATCTCGCTGTCCCGTTAATTTATTTTCTTCCTCCATGCGTCTCGTACGAGAAAAAAATAAAATAAAAAATAGTGGCAGCTGATTTTCCCAGCTGAGTGACCCGAATTCGCAAAACTTTCTTGCCGGGCCCGCTCCGAAAAAAAAAAAAAGTTTCGGTCTCGTCGCACATGTGCGCCGAGGTGTGCTCGTATGCGTGCGGGTTCCGGGAGCATGCGGCACCCCGCTCGCCGTCCAGAACATCTTCACTCGCACTCTCGACTGGTAACACACGGTATTATGCAACTCGAACATATCGGGCGGGTAAGAGCGAGCGAGCGCGGGCGCGTGTCCCACTCCACGTTTTACTTTTATTTCTCTTCGGCCTCTCGAGAGTTCAGGCGGCCGAGCACGCTACTCTCCGCCGTAGCCCGCACTCGCGCGAGCAACCCTTCCACCCCCGGCCTCCCCGGCACTGCCGGCAGTAAGCAGCATCAGCATCCACCACGTGCGCTCCACCGTGCAGTGTCGATACTCTCGCGCTCCCGGTGGAAGCGAGAAAACCACCCTCACGGTTACCCCCGTTGCACCGGCGCGGCCTCTAATGCGCGTGCAGTCACCGACCACCCCACAGTCACTGGCCGACCTCTCGTTCTCGCCCCAGAAAATCCCACTGGACCGACGGAGACCCGGCTATGCCGGTAACCGTGCCCCCTCGTACTCCTCTCCATCCCATCGCCCTGCCAATCTCTGCACCTCCTCCTCCACACGGTCATCCGCTCGTCTCCCTCGCACCTCCGCCTCTGCTCGCTGCACATGCACTCTGCCTCCGAACAACCCCCTTCATCCTCCTCTCGCATTCTCTTCTTCTACCCGTTCAACACGCACACTCCTTTCCCCGTATAGATTTTTATATCGCTCATACACACGAAAGAGGTTAATCCTTTCTCTCTCTCTCTCTCTCTCTCTCTCTCTCTCTCTCTCGCTTCTTTTTCTTTTCCTGTCTCTCGCTCTCTCCCGCTCCCGAGGAACTCGTTCCCCAGGGTCGAGGCGAGGCGAGCGAGCGAGCGGTGTCCCGGCACGGTAATTAGCTGTAGTGGCGTTGGCCTCCCCCGCGGCCTTCTCTCTTTTCTTCCTCGCTCCGTCTCCCTCCCTCTCACCGCAACCCCTCAGCGAGAACCCAAACCCCATCCCTCCACCTTTCCCATAGTCCTACCTCCTCTGGCAACTTTCACCCTCGCCTCGTGTGTGCCCTCTGCACGCGCGTGCGATTCTGAAAATCGCGTTTTGCGATTGTAGTACACACTCACGGGCCAATACACGCATAAGGGATGCACGTGCGTACACGACCGGTCCCGCCGGGCTCGTCGTGGTGGAGGCCTCCGCTAACCCGAACGCGGAGAGCCCGGGAGCGAGAGAGGGAAGAAGCCGGTGAATCGCGAGGCTTTCAAAGCCAGCATCCCAGAAGCACGCAAACCCGCCACATCTATAATCCGCGACGGCGTCAACACCGAGGAGGCGAAACGTCGTCGACTCTCTCTCTTCTCTTCTCAATTTTTTTTTTTTTTTTTCTTTTTTTTTCTTTCTTTTCCTCTCACTTTTCTCCTCTCCTCGAGTCTCACCGGCGGCCACCTCCTTCACCTCCCGCGGAGCTTCTCGCCCCGGCGCCCAACGGCTTCGTTCTCATCGTCGTCAGCTAATGCCTTCCGCGAGAAAGCTGCTGCCGCTGCTGATGCTGGGCGCTACTACATCTTCACGGCATTCTTCGCTCGGCAACCCCAGCGCGCCGGCGACAACTAACCCTTGCGAACGACCCGCTCGCCCCGATGTTATAAAGAAGGGCAGCGACGGATGATGATGATGGTACGGTTTAATGTGCCTTCCCCCCTTTCGATCCCCGTCCCCCGTCCGATCTCCGTCCGTCCCAATCCCATTCGCTTCTTTATCCGTCATCGTGCTCTTTGGTGTTACGTGAAATATAAATTAATTTTTTTTTTTTTTAATGACAAAAAAAAACGTTCCGCGAACCTCCTTATCTGTGGAGCGGGACGGGGGGGGGGGGGGGGGGGGGCACTCGGCGCGCCCACAGCAAAGCCACGCACAGTGTACAACCTACCGTGTTTCAAGGCTACAAAAACGAGGCTCGCACGCGATTACGAGATACCGCATCGCATCGAGTCGCCACGCAAGCATCAGCCCATCGGGTTCGACCCGAACGCGCGGACCTCGTCTCTCCGTATGCGTTTCGCCTCTCGCCGACCGGCCGACTTCTCGCAGTCCGCCGTTCACGGTTTTGCACGGGTAAAAAAAAAAAATGCGTTCGCACGTTTGACAAACATTTCTCGACGACGAATGACCAAGATTTTTATTCCACCTGATTTTACTATCTTCTTAAAGCTTTCTCATTAGCGTACGAAGTTTGCGAGGGCGGAAAGTGTTTTAATAAAAGTAATTAATAAATAAGAATGAATTGGATTAATCCATTTCAAAATTATGGTACAGAATAA
This sequence comes from Exephanes ischioxanthus, assembly GCA_958510785.1. Classification (NCBI taxonomy): domain Eukaryota; kingdom Metazoa; phylum Arthropoda; class Insecta; order Hymenoptera; family Ichneumonidae; genus Exephanes; species Exephanes ischioxanthus. The sequence goes on along the minus strand of OY294017.1, from coordinate 4,166,088 downwards.
AATTTTACCGTCCTAGAACACAAATAAGCGTTCCCTCTATGGCTCGTCGTTTTTCTTTTCCACTTCTGATTTATTTTTCATTACACTCGAGCGTCCGGCTTTCCGAGGAGCCAGACGCGGTTTTGCAATCGAAAAAACTACACGCCAAGCGAGAACACGGCGGTTAACTCTGCGCTAAGGTCTCGTCAGCCGTGCGAATCAAAAACCTCACATCGCGCCCTATCTTGTACTCTTTATCCGTAAAACGCCGTTTCGTTTCACTCTCGTTTCCATTATTTATTCGCGATCGTAAAGTGGCTTCGGTTTTTCGTCCACGGATATATCCATATATATACACACATATAATCTATCTATGTACGGCGTTAACTCGCTTATGACGGTGTGTATTATGCCCCGCGGAGAGCCGCGGGTAACCGAACCGGCGGATAGAGGCTCTTATCGGTTAGCTCGCGGTAGACGGACTCGTGATACGTAACACGCGCTTATTCTCACCCGCGAATAAGTCCCTATCTATGTAAATCGGCTTTAGTTGAGGAAATATACTTTATAGTATTATTACATGGGGAAGGCTGTACACGAGCGAGCGCGGCGATGTGTGTGCGCGTGCGCTCGGGATGCCTGCGTGAAGTAAATAATGGGGTGCTAATTATTGCGGGCACCGGAGCGCTCGCGAGGGCAATTAATTATACGACGCGCGCGCCGGGGTAAAACGAGTCTGAATACTTCTTTATGCGGTATAGATAGTCACTCGACACCTAGGTCCTCGCCTATAGTGCACATTACTATATACATATATTTTATTTACTTATTTCATTTTTAACCTTTCGCGAAGGCAACGGAGCAGAGGCGGACACGAGATCCCTGCGTCATTTTCGGCGCAACAAATCATCGACCATGTGCGGTACAGTTGTCACCTTCGCGAGCACGTGAAATCGTCGAAGGCTCGCGGTTCTCGGCACCGCAGTAATACGGATGTGTCCGTCATTTTTTTCCTGGCAATGACTTTTACAGAAAAAAAAAAAAAAAATACAGTGGATAAAAAAAGAAAAATGTAAGCGTGAAAATAACAGTCCCATTCCAGACACGTTCGTCGAATGTAGCAGTTTTAACGCTGACGAGCTGCGATAAAATATAAAACGATTGTATCGGGAAAAAAAGGGAAACTATCGTACACGTTGAACGATTATTATAGGCCGAGGCATGGTATTACCATCGAGACAGGCGTGTCGGGCTCTTCTCGCGTCATAACTGCGTGCCAAGCCGCGAGGATATATATAATTTCAAATGCTACTTGTATTCAGAATGAGGTGGGGAGGCGGTATCAGCGCTGCCTGTCGAGAGGGAGAGTGCCAAGGTGTTAGATCGTGCGGGCTGTTCGAGCCCCGCCAGCACACCGCATGCGTGCCAACAGTTTCCTCTCGTTTTAGCGGACAAATGTGTGCAGGATATGTACATTGTTGATTTAATGGATCGGTGCATAAATGAAATCGAACGTGCAACGGTGAGGCGCTTTTCTGGTAGGGCGAGGATCGTTGTCGAAAGACGTGGTGCGATCGGTCGATCGATCGTTTTAACGATCGTCGACGTAGATCCACCCATGGTAGGATGTAACGATCGGCACGGCTGCGGATCCGCGCCAGTTGCCGAGGGTTTTGTACACTGAGAGAAATAACATTGTTGGATTAACCACACCCAGAAAAATAATTTATTTGACGGCCACCGTTTATTTGGTTTAAGTAAAATATTTATTTGATTTAAATAAATATTTCTTTAAATTAAGTAAAAAGTTACTCAAATGAAATAAATATTGATTTAAATCAAATAAATATTTTACTTAAACCAAATAAACGGTGGCCGTCGAATAAATTATTTTTCTGAGTGCAAAAGTTGCGGTGACACGCGTTCAGAGCCGGTGTTTATTTGGTACAAACGAAGCATTGTTTCGTTAAACGATTAATTGCATCAATCGATTCAAACAGAGATTTTTGTTGTACCAAATAATACCTTTGAATGTATGTCACGGCGCGTTGGTTAATCCAACCATTTATTTTTCGCAGTGTACTCGACCGTCGCTCGAGCCGATATCGGTCCGACCTCGGTATTCAGTCGGTCCCAATACAACTGCTCGATGAAAAATGTTGTCGTTGCGTCTATACCGGGCACGGTACTGGAGCGTGTACTCTGTTCCGTAAATTTATTGTCTCGCATATTCTTCGAAGACTATGAATCTGACTTGGGTTCTCTCCAGATACATTTGAAATGTATCACGGTCTTTTACCCACTTTCCTGTGTTTCTCAATTAATTATTAAACGAACTGACCTAAGTGAAGTTCAATTAACGATTAAACGAACTTGCCTAAGTGAAGTTCAATTAATGATTAAACGAACTTGCCTAAGTGAAGTTCAATTAATGATTAAACGAACTGACCTAAGTAAAGTTCAATTAATGCTTAAACGAACTTGCCTAAGTGAAGTTCAATTAATGATTAAACGAACTGACCTAAGTAAAGTTCAATTAATGCTTAAACGAACTTGCCTAAGTGAAGTTCAATTAGCGATTAAACGAGCTTGCCTAAGTGAAGTTCAATGAACGATTAAACGAACTTACCTAAGTAAAGTTCAATTAATGATTAAACGAACTTGCCTAAGTGAAGTTCAATTAACGATTAAACGAACTTACCTAAGTGAAGTTCAATTAACGATTAAACGAACTTGCCTAAGTGAAGTTCAATTAATGACTAAACGAACTTATCTGAGGGAAGTTCAATTCACATATGTCTGTCACTGGCTGGATTCAAGGTACATTCTAGACAACAACAAAATTCTCTTCACTTCCGGTTGAAAAATCTCACTTATCGACCGAATGTAATTTTCCCAGAAAAAATGTAAAGAGAAGATGCAGGGAAAAACAATTTTCACTGTCCTAAGTTACCCGCGGGCTCAAAACGGTATTCATTACAGTTTTTGTTACCGAGCGGTTATGGACTAAGTAGGTGGGAGGTACAGCGTATCACCTTGAGGAGAGAGAGATCGAGCGATCGGCGATGAGGCTCGCTGGAACGGTAGATTCGGAAACGAGGAATAAATTAATTCGTCAATGGCCCCCGCGGGATCGGCGCGTGCGGACACTCGGCATAGAACTCCCCTATGAAGACAGCATTTTTTTTTTCTTCTCTGAGCTACGGCCAATTCCCTTCGTTTCGTCGGTTCATTCCTTTCGCACATGTTACCTCGCACCGATTGTCGCGCAACGGTCAGTCGCCACTGGCTGGTTTAGATTACGAGGCGCGTGATGTACGCGAGGCTTGTGCATATATATAACACATAACGTGTACCGGTACCGACACACGTCGGGTATAGTTATAAATACATGTATGTAGAGTAACGTGCATGGAAAATTATTATATACGCGTATACAGTGTAAAGTCGAGACGATCGCCGAGGCGAGCACGCACATACACGGGTCCCTGCCACTTAGCATTTATATTGGTGTGTGCCAGTGGCGTGAATAGATAATGACCGCTTACAAGCGGACCGGCTATCTGGTCAGCTCTCGCTCGCAGCGCGCACGATGCTCCGGACTGTATTAAATACACGGGCTTCGGCGTCGACGAAAGACGAGCGTGCATTTCGATCGTTTTGAGAAAGAAAGAAAAAAAAAAAAAAAAAAAAGTAAAAATGAAGCTCGCTGCTTCGCAATCGCACCCATAGACACCGGAGAGCACAACGAGACTCCGAGTTGCATGCCTCGATATTTCTGGCACGCACCCACCGGCAGGAGGACTCCGAGTGAGACAGAAATGATTAATCGTTTACCGCAATAGCGTGCCATTTATATGACATAAAATAGAACGATGCTGTTGCTTTTTTTTTTAACATCATATACTGTTAGTTATCACGACGAAAGAAGCCTGGACTTTCGACCGCTTGCCGGTAATGAGAACATCAAACTGCAACTTAAAAAAAAGAAGAAAAAAAAATTAATTACATTTTCTGATCTCACGCGAATTACAAAAAAAAATAATTCAAAACTTGCGACAGTTAAATCCAAGATGCACCGACTAATTGACTTTGCAGTTACGGTCATCTCCTCGCGTCGCACAGTCTTGCTATAAAAAGAAGCTACCTCAGTTCCAAAAAAATTAATAAAAATAAATAAAAATAATGTGCATCGAATGAAAGGTGGTTATCAGTTGCGACAACTTTCCCTCGAGCCTGTCGAGGGAAATCCATCCTTCACCAGGATTGCTAAAATAATAACACATTACTCGAGTAAACGCGATGTGTGCGTGTGCGTGTTTTTTTTTTTTTTCGATGGTACCACATCGTTCGAGAAACGGGGGTAGGCTCGAATGGAAGCGATGAAGACGTGACGTGCTCGGCTCTCTTCTCCCGGCGTAGGATTCTCGGGTGCGAGAAGGAGAGAGCCTCAACCAGCAGCAGCGGCAGCGGCAGCGGCAGCAGCTCGTCGTGTGAGTGTGATAATCAAAGGGTTGCAGCATGCTCCGGGCTCCCCCTTTCCTCCTCCTTCGCCGGAACCTCCGCAGAACCCGCCACCCTCCGGTCCCCCCCTTCCTTCCTTCTTCGTCGTGCGCTTTCCCTTCAGCCTCGCAACCTCGCGCGGAGGCCTTCTTCCTCCTTCATCGAAACCCCTCTCCGTCTCCACCTTCCTTTCTTTTCTTCCTATCTCCCATGCCCTTCTTCCCTGTTCTCCCTCCTTCGTTATCCACCTTCCTTTTCCCATCGCCCCGACTCTCTTCGCGTGCGTGCTCGCTACCAACGCTCCCCGCTGGCCCGGAGCTACGAGGAACTCATCGACACTCGGTTTCCAATTGTTACATTGAATTCTCAACTATACCCCTCTGCACCCCCCCCCCTTCCCCCCCCCCCCCCCCTCGTTACGCGGAACCGTCCGAGTCGGTGGAGCCGATGATGGGGTCAGAGTTGAGATTCTCAGAGATCTCGATGAGAAACTCGACGATACACGCATATATCTGCTGAGAAACAAAAGGGCGCTAGTCGTATGGTTTGACACTGGAGATAAGCCCTTTTGTCTTTCAGCAGTCGATGCGCACAAATATCTGTATTGATTTATTTGCCAAGGGCGTGCGGGCTGTGTATGAGCACAGCTTGTATGCCTGATCTTAGACCATGTCGATATCTACATAGCATGACCAAAATCAGAAGGGCGTAGGTCCCGTGGAACGAGGATACACGATACGCCCTTATGGTTTTAGCCTCGAGAAATAGCTTTGACCGAGAGTAGGGAAATTCTCAAAGATCCCAACGAGAAACTCGACGATACACGCATATATCTGCTGAGAAACAAAGGGGCGCAAGTCGTATAATTGAACACTGGAGTTAAGCCCTTTTGTCTTTCAGCAGTCGATGCGCACAAATATCTATATCGATGGATTACCCAAGGGTGTGCAGACTGTGTATGAGCACAGCTTACATGCCCTTCCGATCTTAGATCATATCGATGTGTATATATAGCGTGACCAAAATCCGAAGGGCGTATGTTCCGTGGAACAAGAGTACAAGATACGCCCTTCCGGTTTTAGCCTCGAGAAATAGCTTTGACCGAGAGTAGGGAAATTCTCAAAGATCCCAACGAGAAACTCGACGATACACGCATATATCTGCCGAGAAACAAAAGGGCACAAGTCGTATAATTGAACACTGGAGTTAAGCCCTTTTGTCTTTTAGAAGTCGATGCGCACAAATATCTATATCGATGGATTACCCAAGGGTGTGCAGACTGTGTATGAGCACAGCTTACATGCCCTTCCGATCTTAGATCATATCGATGTGTATATATAGCGTGACCAAAATCAGAAGGGCGTATGTTCCGTGGAACAAGAATACAAGATACGCCCTTCCGGTTTTAGCCTCGAGACATATCTTTAACCGAGAGTAGGGAAAGCTTCTCCCGCCATGTGTAAGTAGGTACACCAGCCGGGATGGTAACCGAAGGATAGGAGGTGAAAGAGTCGGCGGGAGAGAGGAGGCGCGCAAAGCGGGCTCGCCGTGGCGTAGTTGGCGGCCAATTTCTCAATGCAAATACCGTTGGTGTCGAAGGGCGAGGCTGAAAAGGGGGTAGTATGCAAATAGAAAGCTGTTACGCGGGATCCTTCTTCATCCCTTTTCCTCGACTCCGGCGGCTCGCTCGCTCCTTCATCCGGCGCTACAACCCCGGAGTTGGGGGGGCCGGAGGGGTGGAAAGGGCGCAAAACGTAACGGAGCACGCTCTTGCGCGGCCACCCCATCCGCCGGCTTCCACCCTCTCGCGTTTTCGCTCTTACACTCGTGCGAGATCGAGGCTGCCGCTGCCGGTGATGCTGATACTGCTGCTGGGTGTGGATAGATAGCATCGCCGGGTAAACCTCGCCTCGGCGTCTACTTCGCACACCTTCGCGCCTGTGCCCCGGTCATGCTTCCCATCTCGCTCTGGTTATTTCACGGTGAAAAGTACACATTGACGAGGCCAACCCCCCCCCGCCCCCCCCCCCCCCCCCCCCCCCCGGAGGAGAACCGCGCTGTCTGTGTGTGTGCGCGCGCGCGCCGGTGAAATACGCGCGAATTCAATGCGAAATGCTCCGAGAAATAGAGATACACAGAGCGAGTGTGTACACACACCGAAACGGTGAGGGATGAGTGTACGTAAGTCTATGGGCTTATTATGCCAGACGTGAGAAGCCGAGAGAACGGGTTAGCCTGCCGGGCAGGAGTGCGCGCGAGAGGGAGAGATATAAATCCTCTCTGGCTATTTCGACGCGCTGTGCATTCATTCCAGTCCGCGGAACGTTCGTTCATTCAGTCTGGCGCGAACGGGCCTACCTGTATACATCGGTTTCTTCTGCATCTTTTTTTTTTTTTTTTTTGCCGTTTTTTATTCTTCTTCTTCTCTCATACGGGCCGAAATGGTAGGCCAGTTTTCTGCACGCGAGGTGCGACTCGAAGTGTAGAATTTTTTTTTTTCATGTATCCAGAATTCGAGCGAAATTGACTGAACGAGGTGCGAGGCTGGACGCCACGTCGCGGGATCGGCCGAGACTTCCGGTACGGCGTTTAACGCCGAGATCGATTGATCCATCGATCTCCCGAGCGGCCTATTTTTATTTATTTTTTTCGGTTAATGAAAAATGAAAAAAAAAAAAAAAAAGATATTTTGTCACGGACCGAGGATGGATAGGCGTACGGCAGGGAGCCGGATGAGAATACTCGAGGGCTCCGGGGCTCGGGCAGGTCTCTCTCGGGCAAGGGTGAATGAGAAGGCGAGTGTGCCGAAAGGATGAGCGGAGAAAAGGACGGGGCCAGCGGGAGGAGGGAAGGATAACTGTGCGAGGCGCTCACGCTGCGGGGCCCTCGGGCCCGTCGAGGTAGCCACGGTATAATTTAGGCGTTTATGGCTCGCCAAGAACAAATAATAATTTAGTGGGCGTCTTGGCGTCTCTTCGCCACCCTCCCCCCCCTCGCGCAGCCCTCGGACCCTCTCACCCCCTTCGCCCAATGTGCCGTATAAATAACGAGTGGCGCCAGCCAAACTTGCACCGCAGCCATCCCTGTCCTGTCGGTTCTCCCGCACCAATACCGAGCTGCATCACGACTTCGGCTGCCCAGCTGGACCTCTGTGTGCACTGTATATAATATACATATCCGATGTATATATGTATATGTCCGACGATCCGATGACCGAGCCTCTCGTGCATCGATGAAAACGTGATCCAATATATTTAATACATAGTCACACACAGATGCCCGACGAGAACATTGTTGCAATCCTCGTATCACACACGTGTGCACGGGCACGCAAAACACGCAAACCCAGAAATCGAGAACTCGGACAACCCCTTATTAAACCTTCAAGTCTCTTCCTGTTGGAAAAAATAAGTAAATACATACGTATGTGTATTTATTTTTTCGCTTTAGTAATATATTTTAAATCACTCTTAACATTTTTTTTTTTTTTTTGGAAATTGTTTGCGTGTCAATTTTTTGTTGGTAAAATGTAATTCGAATAAAATAAACAATAAAATTTTACTGTGGATGTGAGGCTCGATAGAAACTTTCTTCAATATATTAACGATCGGAGTGCAATGCAATCCCGCATTGCAATCCAATCGTTAAAATGTGTATTTTTTGAATTTTTCATAAAATTGAAGATAATTTTTCGCGAAATATATTTTTCGACAACGTGGCGAATGCGACACATTGGGCATTTGAGGGGTCGAAAAATTATCTACTTATTTCGCTCAATCTTCCATCTCGGATCATTTCGTGGGTCTTCACCGGGCCTTTCGCACGCACTCCCTACCCTGTCTCAGCGAAGATCCCTGACGAGATACGGCTCTCTCTTTCGCGAAATCCGTATAGTCGTGTCTCGTTCGAGAAGGTGTGAGAAACCGCGATATTAACTCCCTCATCCTTCGTGACGGCGATATAACAACCGGCAATCATCTCATGTACCGGGTGGCCCTCGTCGAAGCGAGGAAACTTGCCCGATAGGAAACACGATTATCATCCCACGAGGAATTGTATATACATATATATATACACGCTCAGCACACCGTGTTTGTACAGTGTAGAGTTTTTAATTAATCCGGGATGAGGGATACGCCCGGGAGAGGGAACGATTGGCCTCATGGTTGGGCAACTCTCTGAGCAACGCGCTGCTGCTGGCAGATGGCGGACACATAGGGCATACGGCTATTAAAATTCTCTTCTGGACTGATTAATCGCTCCCTCGGACCAACCAATGCGTGATTATTCAAATAATACACGGTTAAATGTCGACGCTCGCATGGTCAGCGTTCCCTCTTTCTCGCCGTTATGAATGGTAATAAAAAAAAAAAAAAATTAAAAATGTCAGACCAGTGCGGAACCTTGATTGATTTTGTGAACTCACCGACAAATTGTATTACATAAGTAAATCGGTTATGGAACCGTTTCTTTCAGCAAATTATCGCCCAAAACCGTAATTTTTAATTTAAAAAAATCTCGTCAGGATTCGCTCATATTAAAAAAAAATACTCCACCAAATTGTAAAAAAAAAACTTATTTTTGGATAACGTCCAACTAAGTCATTATCCTTCGAATAATGAAATTAATATTCATATTTGCAAATATATAATACAAATTGCCATGGGTTAATTGTTTTCCAATTATTTACTCTGTTTCGTTTAACGTTACTTTACCGTGTCGCTCGACCGGTCACTTAACCGACCCGCGTCCTTGGCTTTTCCAACATTTATTTCTCGTTTCAATTTCCGGAGTCCAAGAAATTTCGACTCCGCTGTCCTACGGGCTCCCATCAGGAAATAACATTTCCAGCGTTTCCATCGCGACTGCCGTACGGTTTTAGCCGGTCGGCAAGCGAGTTCCGAGAAACCGGCGGAAACAATAACTGCCTTCGGTTCCACGGTGTGTTATTGCGCACAACCGCCTTCTCGTATTAACGACCCGCAAGAGTCTCGTGTCCATCGTGCAATATTGCCTCGCGTTTTCGTACCGTGCATTCATCGCTGTCGTCTCGGTTTCTCGCGGGGTTGGGTTATTGTAACGGCCTCGAAGGTGGAATTCCTCGTCGTGGCGATTCGTGCCACGTACCCTCCGAGACACTCGAGAGTCTCACTCGAACTGCGGATCGCGAGGGGAGGAAGCAAAGCAGCGTAAAGAGCAGCGGCGGAACAACGTGACTAACCGTGCTCGAGAAACTGAGAGAGCTAATACAACATTTTTTTTTTTTTTTTACATCCCTAAAAAGCTAACTAAAAGCGCCTTTTCGTTACGCCAGTCACGGCAGCGCTCCGGCCAGCCCGACCGACTAATTGCAAGCGGGGATTCCCCGGAGTCGCTCTCGTTAGTACTTCTGCCCAAAATCGTCGAAGGAATGTTAACTTTGTCGAAACTGTGTCGCCAGAATCTTCCGTTCGCTGCGGTTCGAGCCCGGTCGGTAGGATCGCTCTTCGACTCCGAGTTTCAATCAGAAAGCGAGCCGAAGGGTGGGTAAATTGTTAACCGTGACTTTCGTAACGAGACCGCTTGGATTGGGATAATAAGCCATATTTGTCTGCGTTACGTACTTCGGGGAACAACCCCTTCGTGCTCCCGATTACTTATCCCCGCGCGTTTAATTACACTCTCCCTCGACACTCTCGCTCTCCCGTCCATCTTTTCTCGTTCCTTCGACACCGGCTCCGTGACCGCCGCGCGCCGCTGACCGACTTTGCAACCCGAGGAGAACTGCCCGTCGCCGCTGTCCGTCGTTTACACTGGGTCGCGCGCACGAGATTAAATCGTTTCTCGCACGCGGGGGAACGAGGATCTCGCGACAAAGAGACGCCGCGCGCAACTCGTCGACAGCAGCATAAAAAAAGAGAGAAAAAAAAAAAAAAAAAAATAGGAGTAAAAACTGCGGGATGAGCTACGGAAGGAACGAGGAGACACGAGCGAGGCGAGGGAAAAAAAAAAGCATCGACTCTCGTCTACCTAGAAAAAGAGGAGAGACATTGCGGGCGAGGAACGGAACGAAAGATGTGAATATATTTTATTTTCTACACACATGTGTGCACGCGTGTGCGTGTGTGAACGAAAGGACGAGGAAAAGTGTCGTGAGGGAACCCGAAGGCGGAGATCGAGGGAGCGAGGAGCGACTTTGTGAAATTCCGCGCGTTCGCCGGTTCTCTCCTCCGAATCGTCGGCGCTGCGGGGGTCCTCGCTCGGTTGCCAAGACGAGGGAAGGATCCCAACGTCGCGCGACGGAGGAGTAAAGTCGCGGCCGTAGAGAGCCGCGGTGTTGCGGAGAGCGCGAGATGGATGAAGAGAGAAAAAAAAAAAAAAGGTTGAAGGAGGGACGAGGATGCGCCGGGAAGGAGAAACTCGGAGGCTGAGGAGCGGCGCGCAGCGGCTGCGGCTATCGGTTTCCCTATCAGCTCGCTCATCTCTCTTCGGGACCTCGGCCTCCCTTCGCTGCCCGTCGCACAGTCCCTTTCTCGAACGGGCCGGAGGAGCGAGAGGAACGAAACGCCACATATAAACTCGGCCTTAACTGCTTTACGACGATCGTTTGTACCGATTTGTTCGACAAGAGTCCGCAGCGCTGCGGAGAGAGCCCCGAACCCCGCGCGGACCGATTCCTTCCCTCGAACCTTCCAGTTCGGATCCCTTCTTCTCGGCCTCCTTCGTCCCTCCGCGCGCTGCGTGTCCTGCCACTTCCACCCCCTGCACCCCCCGCTCCTGCCAAGTGTCTTTTCTGTTTACTTCTCGCTTCGGGGTGCTTGTTTTTTTTTTTTTTTTTTCTTACGTTCGAACCCCTTCGGCAAAGTTGGCAAATGGATTTGTGTCTTCGACCCGGCTTCGGGAGATAAACTTTTCGTAGGAACAAACTCTAGACTTGTAAGGGACTTTCGGGTGTTACTTCGTGCGGGCGAGTCTGCATTGAAATCCTTGGAATTTTTGCCTAGAAACACTGAAGATTTTCCGAACAAATTACTTCCCGATCCTTTCTTGGCCTCCTCTCTCCATTCCCCCTCTACCACCATAGTGGCTTCTCATTTTACTTCTTAGGGGTGCTTGTTTTTTTTTTTTTTTTTTTTTTTTTTTTCCTACATTCGAATCTCTGGCAAAGTCGGCCAATGGATTTTTGTCTTTGATCCGGCTGCGGGAGATAAACTTTTCGTAGGGACAAACTCTAGACTCATGAGGGACTTTCGAGTGTTAATTCATGCAGGAGAGCCTGCACTGAAATCCTTGACATTTTTGCCTAGAAACACTAAAGATTTTCCGAACAAATTAATTGCCGATCACTTCTTCTTGGCCTCCACTGTTCACCCCCCTCTCTTACCCAGTGGCTTTTCATACCACTTCTCGCATTGGAGTACTTGTTTCTTTTCCCACGTTCGAACCCCTTTGGCAAAGTTGGCAAACGTATTTGTATCTCCGACTCGGCTTCGAGAGATCAACTTTTCGTAATCACGAACTCCAGTCTTCTCCGTGATTTTCGAATGTTACTTTATGCAGACTCGACTCGTAGCCCGCGTTAAAGTCCTTCAATCTTGTGCCCAAAAAAAGTTTTTCCATAAAAATAAATACCCGCTCACAATATGTCAATTTTTTTTTTATTCGCTATGAACAAGACAGCCGTTTCTGTCTGAAGCGTCAAGCGGTACATAAAAATAATTTTTTCATTTTTCTTTCGTTTCCCAACGCGGCCAAAGATTTCTTCATTGATCTCACGGCCTTTGAGCGAACTATCGAGCTCCTCTCGCCTCCGCGCGGCTATCAGCTCCCGTGTATGGTAAATCCGTGGAAGAAAAGAGCCGAGCGAGAAATCGTTGTCGTCGGTGAGCGAAGTACGAGAGCGAAGCGGCGCGATAAAATAAATTAAGCCGCGATGCTACCGGGTTGCGGAATTCTTTATACGACGCGTATCCGTCTCTCTCCGTCTCTCCCCCCTCCCTCCGCGCCCGCGGTACTTAATGACGCGCCGTAAATAACAACTCGGCTTCGATTTATCGACCGAGTTCCCGACGACGTGGAGAAACGATCGGGATCTCGCTGCGGGGCGAACGACGGCCGCGAGCGCCCGCGCGAGAAACACACTAGAGCCGCGACTTTCGCTCTGTCCGGCCCGTTTATTATCCTTCACTTATAGTGCCTTACTGAATAATACTGTGTATACGTGTTGCATTGTCGAGCCGAGAATTTTAACGCACGCCTTTTTCCACGCCGGGACATTTTCTTCGAGAGCGGGCGATCGATCGACTCGATCGTTATTTCTTCCCCGAAGTCCGCTCGACGGTACGAGATATTCAGCGAAAAGCGCGAGCGCGCATGCGCGAACGGTGTCGCAACGATGGAGCCGTAACGCCCGAAAAATTAGTGTGCATCTAAGCACGTGACACGAGCGAATCAAGTACGCACACGGAGAGCATGCCCGAAGCCCTCGAGCACGTATAAACTCGGGGGATCAGCGGCGGCAGCGGCGTGCGGAGCGAGCGGCCGCGCGAACGAACCTTCGAGTTTCGTGGAAGCGATCTTTCTTCCACCTGCCAACAGCAGTAACAGCAGCAGCAGCAGCAGCCACGTATGCGAGGAAAGCGGAGATCTAAAACGCTCACGACGAAGGAGAGTCGACGTCGAGTGTGTGTGTTCGTGTGCGTGCGTGTGTGGAATCCATACGGGGTGTCCCGGAAGTGCGGCTGGACGAACCGCAACGTTCGAAATTCTCGACGTTACCGAATACCGCCGAACGTCCGGGTTCCAAAGAATAAACTCCCATTTTTTTACCTCATATTTTTTTTTTTTTTTTTAGGGTTTATTTCTCAGGCGTTATGAAACTAAAGTGGGGCAGGAGAGAGAACGACTGATTTAATTTATTACCGTCGTAACGTCTCCGATTGAACAAAACAAATATTAAAAATTGTATAACACCGCCAAAGTGGGCGGAGCTCGGGTGTGTTTTCTCGAACCTGCCGCCTCTCATCTGACTAATGAGTTTTTCCATTTTTTTTTTTTTTTTTTTTTTTTCCCCCGATTATTTTATCGCGCTCTTCTAATCTGCGCCTCGGGCCATTAAAGCGAAGACGCGCGAGCTCGCCTCTGGGAATGGAACGTGCGGTATGCCGGGGACGGGAAAGGGCCCGCTGCTGCTCATCCGGGGCCCTCCCGATCTACGCTGCCTGGCGCCTCGTCCAGCATGCCGAACGGCTCGTCACTAGCTGCTCGTAAAATTACGATAGGACGAACGGTTTATGATTTTTCCTTTTTTTTTTCTTGCAAGAAACTCAGAGACTGTCGAAGGGATCGCCGCTTCGCGTCCGTAGAGAATATCATACAGTCCCGAGGCTCCTTGTTGCCTTTCTTCGCCACGTATCGATAAGGAAATCGCCCGATAAGCACAACCGCAGAGTTAAAAATAAATTTGGGCCACTCGAAGTATTTAAACGAATGGAGATCATCGCCGTCGCCCCTCGACCGTCGGCCGAACGCCTCCGGCAGGATACTTAGTTTTTTTTTTTTTTTTTTTTTTTTTTTTTTTTTTTTTTTTCAAATTCTCCCGCACCCAGAAAATATACACCGGATTATCCAGCTTAAAGTCCTCGAGACTCCCCGACGCGTATGCGAAGTGCGGACAGTGATCCGGCGAGCGATCGTGCGAACGATCCCTCCGATCCTTCGACACGTACGCGTCTTCTTCCTATTATTCGTGATCCAGGGTATGTCGGAGAACGCCGGCGGATACAGTAGGCAGATGCTTCTGCATAAATCGCTGGACCATTATCCGTCCGAGGGGCGAGGCAAAGGTCACTCACCCGCAAATCCGTGCCGGGGAAAAAATTCTCGACTTATTCCACCGGGTATCGGTGCCGATTTTTGTGTATTGTAAGGAGAACGGAGGTGAGACGAGAATTCTGATGTCGACAGGGTGCGATGAAACATTCTTTTTTTTTATTCTTATTTTTTTTTTTTTGTAAATTTTAAGGACAATCCGTATGGACAAATTCATCGGTCTAGATCGAATGATCCATCAAGCGACGATGCCGATTGCGATTTTACGATTCAGAGCCCCCGCTCAGTCGTTAATCAGGCATCGCGATTCATGGATTTATTGCGACCGACAGTAATACGATATAACGATCGATTAATCATTACGAGGCATATTTATCAATGGCGCTTCTTGCGCGCGCATAAATTAATATAAGCTTCGCTGCCTTTGCATGCGTAAATTTGCTCACACTCTCTTCTCCGTCTCCCTGTATCGTATTTCGTATTGTACGTCCAGCATATCGCCGATAACATTATTAATTGCCGGAGAGAGTCCGCCGATGTAAAGACGATCTAATGGGTATGTTAATTTTGATGTCGGGGGGTCTAGGCAGATGTTTCCTCAGATGAAGTTCCGAGTTTCCGGTCTCGACGCCAAGGCTAAATACATCCTCCTGCTGGACATTGTCGCCGCCGACGACTACAGATACAAGTTTCACAACAGGTAGAAATGATCGATCGATTTAATCCATCGAGCCGATTTTACCCGACAACGATGAGTCAAGAGTGGAGAACTGACAAGACACAGTTCGTTTCGTAAACACGCAAGGCCGAGCGAAATTGAGAGAGACCTCCATACATATATATATATTTATATATTTATATATATATATATATGTGCATTTGATGATTTTTTAATTTTTTAATTTTTTATTATTGTGTCGCAAATAATATCACACGCTGAAAGCAAAGCTGTGGACGAAAGTAACTAATCGGCTGTGTTTTGCCCTTTGCTATTGCAAATTGTTCGCAGACGCATGTTCCCCGCTTATAAAGTGAGGGTATCCGGGTTAGACAGACAGGCTAGCTACATACTCCTGATGGACATCGCGGCATCCGACGATTACCGATATAAGTTTCACAACAGGTGATTATCCTGACGAATGTACACGCATATTAAAAAAAAAAAAAAAAAAAAGTGTGGAGCGTGCGCTGCGAACAATTCCTCATACTCGTCGAAATATTATAATTGTCGTCTCAAAAAAAAATTTTTAAATGCAAAATATTATCTTTCTCTAAAAGGGTTGCAAGGGTTGCAGAGATAACGTGAGGCTCGTTTTTATCCGTAGAATCAATTTTTTTTTTTTGTCATCTCGATATCGTTCGAAAGAAAGGAAGAAAGAAAGAATGAACGCAAGGCCACGAATACTGGGATCCACGGTAGATCGTAAAATCTTCGGCTCGACGCACCCTTTTTTTTACCGATCATTCGTGGCTCTCGTTAAGACATTTCTGGCTCTCTCGCTCTCTCTCTCTCTTTCTCTCTTCCTCGCGAGGATCTCTCGTAATTTATTTCGACTTGTATGGGGATCGCAAGCCTTCACTCTTTACTTAAAAAAAAAGAAAAAAAAAAAAAAAAAAAGTAGAGTAGAGAGCTCTGTGAACTCTTCCTAAACGTTCGATTATTGTTTCCCGGTGAGCGCAGTAGATGGATGGTGGCTGGAAAAGCGGATCCGGAAATGCCGAAGAGGATGTACATACATCCGGACTCGCCGACCAGCGGTGAACAGTGGATGCAGAAAGTCGTCAGCTTTCACAAACTCAAACTCACCAACAACATGAGCGACAAGCACGGCTATGTAAGTACTGTACGTAACGCCAACCAAACAATTTACTTACTACTTAGCTATTAAGTTTATCATTTCAATACATATATATATTTTTTTTCTATAGTCGCTTGTCCCATTCCAGCATAATAATCACGCCCATCGCTATAAAGATATTCGCTTCGATCCTCACTCGTTAAAAGGCTAGGATCGCTAGTCCAATTTTTATCGTACTTAAGCCGGCCAAGAAGAAGAAGAATGCTTGTTTTTTTTTTTTTGTTTTTATTTTTTTCTCCAGGTCCTACACCGAGCCAGTTCTTTCTGCTCCCACTCTTCTAGCCTGTCTGCTCGATTTCTCCCCGGCAGAGTTGACTATAACCCATCCTCCTTCCCCCCCCCGTTGCTCTACACTGAGTTACCACCCCCGCGCCTTCGCTCTCGGTCGCGCAAGCCTCCCTCTCACGCAGCTCGGGCTCGGTCTCGGCGAATCCCTTTTGCGGCCGCGTCGGCGTCCTTTGAAGGATCCTGCATCGCTGGCTCGTGAAATCTAGTCCTCCTTTGCTCAGCCTCGATGTCAATGGCTGTATGCCGTGCGCTGCTTCTGCTCCGCGCTGCGTCTACCCTGTGTGTGCGTGGCAGCAGCCAACCTTTGTCAGGCCACTCGCTTTTTCTTAGCCTCTCTTTTACTACTACCCTCATACTGGTTAGCTCGTTCGTTCGCGTGGTTCCCTCAACCCCCGGGCGATGCGCGTGTACGTGGGTACCTGGTCCCTCGCGCTCCCACATCCTTCGCGCAGCGGTCGCTCCGTATACTCCTTCACCCTCCCCCGTCCGCACCCGCGAACCCGCCGCCGCATCCGTGAACTCTCGTCGTTTCGTCGCTCGTTCACTTGGCCGGGAAGTTTCAACGCGATTCACCTACATTTCGAATGATCGTCCAGGCAAATTCGTGGGAGAGAGGACCGGGAAAACCCGGAGTCCGGCGGAGTCTCCCAGGCGAGCTACCGGCCTTGCGGCTTCGAGGACCTCTCCAGATTCGCTCCCGGAAAGGGCCGCCGATCCAGTTTGCTCACGAGCCCAGAAAACGCCCCGCCGAGTGCCTCCGGCAAAAAAAAAAAAAACCCTTCCACGGGCTAATAGACCCGGGCAAACCTATCTCCTCCTGGCTTTTTCACCACCTGGCTCACCGCGCTGTGGGCATCCGAGGTACCCGACGAGGAGATCGCATTAGAGATCCCAGTGGCGCAAGAGATCCATTCACGTGTCCTGCGTCGAGGAGCCGGGCTCTTTATTATCTCGCACCGATGCTTATCCCTTGTAGCTCCTCGTGAAGAATCGTCGCACCGCAAGGACCTCTTCCGAATCTTGACTATTAAAGAATATTAAAAAAAAGCCCCAAAAAAAAATCGTAGATAAAAATGAAAGGCTACGCGACCCAGAAACATGCATCGAGTCAAGTTTTCCCCGCTCCGATAGAAGGCTACTTCCAAAAGCTTGCGCTATCTGTACCTCGGTAACTCAAAAGTTCACTGGAGATATTGAGAAAAAAATGACCAGTTGGGCGAGTAAAATTTGCGTAATCGCGGCTAGATTGAAGTTGGCACCGCGAGCAACTTTCCTGACAATTCCTTCAAAGGACTGCGTATAACGACCGGACCGGGACTTTTGGAGAATTTATGGCCGATGATGGTTCAAATGTGAATGATGGGAAAATGTGATGATCGCCGCTCTTCGAACCCAACTTAATCGGTTATTAAGTAAGAGCCTCAACCACTGCGGTGCCTATATTTTTCCATCATTCGAGTTGTCAACGTATGTGTAATATTGGACCGTCACAAGCGCATGCGCGGCTGTATTCGTGTGCCCACGATCCTTCGGGCGCATTTCGGTCCAGCTAGGTGGACACGCACGGCGGATGAGACAAACGGAGTGACGACCGGGTCGAGGACGGCAAACACGGAGAAGGAGGCAAAGACCCGGAGTGACGAGTGAATGGCGGAGAAACGCCGACTCTCAAACCACCCCCCCCCCCCCCCCCCCCCCCCCTCCCCCGAGCCTCTCGACAGTCCCGGTAGTTTCGTAGTTTGTAGTTTGGCAGTATGGTTAAACCGCGACGAAGAAAACTCGGTGGACAGTGGAGTATATTCGCCGGAGACCGCAAAAGACCCGACATGAGAATAAAAGGAGACGATGGGGGAGAAAAAAAAAAAAACATACATAGTTAGGATAGCGTGTACAGCTGCTCCCGTTTGAAACGTTACCTACAACCCCGCCCGCCGGCAGGGCTTCGGCAGGGTTCTCCGTGCAGACCTGCGGAATCTCTCTTCCTCTCGCTCACTGGAGTCTCCTGGAGGAACGGGGCTCTCATATGTGTACGGAGTGCGACGACGGGGTTGTACAGGCGCCACGCTGCTCCCTTTAACATCGGCTCTCCCACAGCCCGGAGCTCTTTCCCGTTTACCCTGCGTCCTCGTCCTTCCCGCCACATACTTTCCTAATTCTTGTGGGAAATTCTAAAGATTATTGACCCACTGCCCCTTTGTCCGGGGCATGTTCCTTCCTCGCCAAAGCACTTTGGATACTTTTATTTTTTTCTCCTCCCTACTTCTGCCCTAAGACCGGAGAGTCACTTTGACAAATATCATTTTGGAGGGTCAGAGGCGCCTGGGCTATTCTTCCTGTCTTCCGAGACGCCACTCTTGAGCTACGGAGGGCTCCGGTCCTTTATCAATAAGGGTGCGGGCCCCGGGGAATTCCCGGTTGGCGCTGCTGATACGGAATCCAGATGCAGAAAGAGTAGGGGAGACCGGGGTAAAATGGCACAGCGGGGCAAAACGGGACATTGAGGGCAAAACTCAATTTTCCGATAACTCTTGGATGATCCATTTTGTCCCAACGATACAGCCGGATTTTCAAACCCGTTTTGCCCCACATAAAACCATCGCCACCATCCCAAAGTTATTGGAGGATTGCGTTTTGTCTCATTATCCCGTTTTGCCCTGGTGTGCCATTTTGCCCCGCTCTCCCCTACTATCGTTTGGTCATGCTGGCTTTTATTTTCTTTCGCAAACACACGCAGGCGGGTGAGGGGATTCGACGAATTACCGACCGGGCTGGCTTTTCCAGAATTTATCGGCGACGTCGGTTTTCATACGTATATATGTAAATAAATAAATAAATAAATAAATAAATAAATAAATAAATAAGTAAATACATAAATGAATAAATAAATAAATAAATAAATAAAACACCTCGCGGAGGCGGCATCGAGGTTGAGAGAGATAATCGTTGGAGTCGGTAGCGGAGGGTACGACGAGTTTCCCTCGGTGCTCGCTGGAGAATCCGATTATCATCTATATTTTCGCGCTAGCGCTCGCGTGAGTACACGTCAACTGTCCGGCCGAGACGAGTGTTTCCCTATCGTCGGGCCTGATACGCGCGCTAGCCAACTATGCGAATAACCCAGGAGGCCTGTCTTTTATCGTACGTGCGTGCGGATAGTAAGACTGTGGGCCCGACCGCCGGCGCACGCTACATTATGCTCCGGGATTAAAAGCTCGATTAATGACATGCTCGATGTTTTTCACTATCAAGACATCATCGTGTCGGACATCGTGGCGAACGAGAACGGACGCGCCGTTCGCCGTGGTAGCCGCGGCAGTGAAACATCACCGGGAAAAGGTGCGAATGAGATACCGAGAGTTATCGGCTCGGCGAGTAAACGAGAAAGCGGGAGCATGTCGGTCCGTCCGTAGCGTGTCCGTGTGTGTGTGTGTGTGTGTGTGCGTGCAAATAAAAAAGAAAATAAATACAATCCACCTACGGGGGTGCGCAGTTTACACTACAGAGGACGAGAGACTATCGGAGAGTTAGAATTTCGCAGTCGGAGCGAGCGAGGAACAAGGAGAGAAACGACTGCGAGGCACCGATCGAGCGTGCATGCCATGGAATCCGGTAGACCGGCGCCGATCGTTATAATAAATGGGATAACGACATAACGGAAGATTTAACGTCATAATTATTACGAAGTTGCTACGGGGGGGTATGGGAAGCTGCCCCGGGAGGATCGAGGAGGCGTAAGACGAGTCGCACGCTCTCCTTCGCGATCGGACTCTTTTCCCTCTTTGACGCCTGTTTTCGTTCCCCCGTTTTTTTAACAATCGTTTTTGCTTGTTTGAAATATAATAATATAATATATACACGTATCAATAACGTATATAATATATATAGAGCATACACACTGAGAAAAAACAAGGTTTAGAGTAACCAAAAGTCGCGAGGACATACGTTCAAAGTTGTTATTTATTTGGTACAAATAAAGTATTGTTTTGTTAAAAGATTGTTTGCTTCGGTCGATTAAAAATTTGTCGGTTCAGGCATTTTTGTTGCACCAACAAAATAACGCCTTTGAACGTATCTCACCGCGCCCTTGGTTAATCCAACCAATTCTTCTCAGTTATATAATATATAATATATAATATATAATATATAATATATAATATATAATATATAATATATAATATATAATATATAATATATAATATATAATATATAATATATAATATATAATATATAATATATAATATATAATATATAATATATAATATATAATATATAATATATAATATATAATATATAATATATAATATATAATATATAATATATAATATATAATATATAATATATAATATATAATATATAATATAACGAACCGATGTCAGATGCAATGATGAATCGAGAGTGTCTCTAATCGGTCCCGAGTACAGTCGCGCGCTTTACAAGAACTGATCGACGAGCTTTGAGAGATCGGGCGAGGAAATGAGTATCGTGGAGGGCGGCGGGTGTAAAACGAGTCTCGGATGTTGTGACCCTGGCCGCGGCCCGTCAAACCGTTATCTTATTTAAGACCTCGTTCGGCGAACGGTATTGGACGCGGTTTTCACTGGACGGTATATACATGTGTGCCTGCGTCGCGTATCGTTAATCATCTCGATCGGAGACGTTTTTGAAAAGCGTTCGGCGGTGCCAGAACTTTTTCGGCCTGTTGTCTCTCGTCCCGCCAATCGGCCCCCCTCTCTATCACCCCTCCCCCCCCCCCTCCCTCCCCCGCCTCCTCGATATAACAACGATCCGGTGACGGGGGAATCTTCTTCGCGAATCGCGTCGCCAAACGAGAATAATTCTCGGCTCGATGTTGATGGCTCTTTGATCCTCGGAACGATAGCCGACGCAACGCGCGATAAATATATATATATGTATACCTATAAATATATGGAAGCCTAGCGGGTATATTATAATATGTCGACGAGGAGCAAACTCGCACGCAAACTCCCGCAGAAACACACATATATACATATATATATATATACATCTCATCGGCTAATTAATCCTCAACGCGCGCGCGCGCGAGATCGTTCTCTCGCATCCCGCATCACCGGCGGGATTCTCGTGTTGTAATTGAATGATCAAAAGCGCCGAATTCCTTGAGCCTCAGCGGCGATGAGGCGAGGCGCTCTTTTAAACGATAAATCAGTCTCGTTAACGCATCCATACACACTCCTCCCTTGCGTCTCCCGAAACCATCTCATCTTCCCCGCGTCGATAATCGATCGATCGGTTTTATCACAATATCCGTCCAATAAGATTGACAATATCGAATATCGCGATAAAAAAAAAAAAAATAAAAAACATTACGCAACGTATGTCATGCTAAAGCGATTTCCTCGGCTTGTAATTCGCCGTGTATACACCGAGCATCGGAGGCCATCGAACGAATCGACGGACGGGTGTCGATGAAACTTTAGGCGCGAGAGCGAGATCGCGGGGCCAAAGCCTCTTTGGGGGTTTGGCCCTCGGGGCTTCTATATATGTAACACTATGTATATATATACGTGTATATATATAAAACAGGGCTTGCTCTCTGACGGGGTGGGCAGACGACGTTTCTCTACCGCTACTACTTATAGCCCGGTATGTGTACTCTCCTCTCGGTTTAATAGAATCGAACAGCCGTCGTTCGTCGTAAGGCGATCCCCGTCGATCTATCTTTCACTCGTGAACGGTTCAATTGAGATCCTCCTCTCGTCCCCTCGACCAACCCCCCCCCCCCCCCCCCCCCCTCGCGTTCTTTCCATCTTCCTCTGATCCAACATCCCTCGACATTTATAAACAACCCCTGTGGTACAACACGCCCGGCGCACTTTTCCATCGCTATCGTGTGCGTGGTCTCGTACGAGGGATGGCGAACCCGTGTTTCACCCCCAAAGTGATGGATTCCTCGACCGCTCGAGCCCGAGCCTATTCCACTCTCTATCTCAATAAGTAATGGCGGAATTCTGCCCTCCGTTTCCGCTTCTTCAACTTCCTCTTCTTTCTCCTCTCCCTCTCGGGAAGCTGGAGAGAGGAGCTACTTTTACACGAGTACGATTCTATTTTCTTGTCTCCACTTCTTCTTTCTTTCCCTCTCGGGAAGATGGTGAGAGGACTTTCACACGACTACGAGTCTATTTTCTTATTTCCTTACGGCATGGAATTTAGCAACGTTGGTCCAATGATGTAATTGACAGCTGTCAGGTTTCTCAAATAGTTTATTTTCCGACGAAACAATTAAAAAAAATATATAGTATATGATTATTATTATTATAGTAGTGAGCGGGGGCAAAATGAGACAGTGGGGCAAAATGCAATTTTCAATAACTTTTGGATGGTGGCGGTGATGGCAAGTGGGGGAAAATGGGGTTGAAAATCCGGATTTATCGTCGTGACAAAATGGGGCATCGAAAAATTATTTGAAAATCGAGTTTTACTCCGCTGTCCCGTTTTGACCCACTGTCCCATTTTGCCCCGCTCTCCCCTATATATATCGTAAGGAATTTGTAGCTGACTATTCGTTAAGACACACGATATTAGTTAGGTTTGACAATAGACGAACGAACGGACGATCGATACAAGATCGATCGTCATGTGAAACAGTCTTGACTGAGACGTCTGAACGACCAGACGTGTGACGGTTCGTGCTCGAGATATTTAGCTGCGATTGTATTAACAATATCCGACCCCAAACTAAATACGCGCGTTATTCATTCGCACGGTCGTTATAATACAATTATGATTATTATAAATGTTTATGTTATTATATTACATTATATTGTATGAGCGGCTCGTTAGGAAAGCAACTTTCTGCGGAACGTGACAGCTGTCAATAATTTCACTGGCGCAACGTTGCTAGCTTCTGTGCCTTTCCTTTTCCTCTTATCTTTCGCGTCCCGACGAAGCTGCACAGCTCCGGCGAATTTTGATTCGATTCGACGTCAATTAGCCGTACGGAGTAAAATCAACCATGCTGTATTCATGCGAGAGCCGCGGGCGAGGAATCGCACTAGGGAGGGAGAGTGGGCGAGAGAACGAACGGGAAAAACGCATCGGTACCCGCAAACATCAATTCCAAAATTTACCCCTGGGTTCCTCCCGGTCCTCCGCATCGTCCGTTCCGCGGACTCTGTTTCCCACAGCCGGAATATCGCGGGAGGCTGTCCGGGAGGCTCCCGTTCCGGGGCAAATTGGAAACAAAAGTGAAATCCCATCAACGCCGCGCTGCGCCTCGCTGTCGGATCGCGGCGTTGGCGTTTCCATTTTTTTTTTGTATTACTATTTCTTTTTGATACAATTTTTATTATTATTTTTTTTTCAAAGAACAACGCTTGCACAGCCGTCGCGAGCGAGCGCCCGAGCTCTCCCGGGACTGGCGACGAGACTACGCGAGTTCAACCCCCCGGGAGGGAGAGAGGAGGGTGAAAAAAAAAAAAATAGTGAAAAAAAAAATCAAGACGATATTATCGCACGTTCTCGGTTCACCGCGAAGCTTGCTTGTCGACGGCGACGCGGTTACAAGCCGTATAGCTCGATAAGGTGTAGCACGTAGGCGCGTCGACGTGTGCTCCCTCGCTCTCAGCGATATTCACATATATATTATATATATATATATATACATATATATATATATGTACATATATACATATATATATCTCGTGCAGACACACACACACACACACTTGGGGGAATATTAACACACGTGTCCGAACAGTGTAGAATATTCCGCTGTTGCGAGGCAGGAGAATTCTCTCTTTCTCTCTCTCTCTCTCTCTCCGCGTGTGGAATATTCGAAGGGGAATCGCAGCCGAAGGGCGTTTCTGGAGGCGGTCGTCGGTCCCCACCGCTCGGCGCATAAAATGCGCATAAAGTGGTGGCGGTCCCGAGATATCGTACTATACTATAGCGCGTATAGTATATACATTATACATATATATACACATTTATATGTATATATATATGGACGACAAGGGGGAGATGTGTATGCGCGTACCTCATGGTGGGGATGATTATGCATTCGCGCTCTCGCGACGAAGACGAGAGGGACCCCGCGTCCTCCGCGCTCTCGTTATTGCGACGAAAAATAAATCGCGACCAAGTTTTGTGTGCAGCTCTCGCTCTCTCTCTCTCTCGAGAAACTCGCCGCTCGCCTCCGTCGCGGTGAAATCGGACTCCCCTGAAGAGAACTGGCCGACTCGTCGATTTTATTTTTACTCGCTATTCCCCTTGGTGTGCCCGCTCTCTTGGCTCTCTTTTTTTTTTTTTTAATTCATTTCTTATTCCCCGAGCAGCCCAATTATTTTTCTTAGCCGCTCGCGCTCTCGCAGCGGCTTGGGAGCGGAATAAAGGACGGACGCGAAAAAGCGCACCGATCGCGGACGTGGTTTACTGGACGCACTCGATCGGCTCACCTGCGTGTCTCGGCTTTACCTTAAAAAAAGAATTAAATTTATTATTATAATTTATTTATTTTTTTTCAAATATTTCTGCGAGATTTTTAACATATTATTCACGTCCACGTCGTCTCGTCGGCAGTCGGACAGCAACGAAAAAACTGGTTCTGCCTACTAAAAAAAAAAAAAAAAAAGAAAGCATACGCGAGTCGAGATTCTTCGCTCTGCCAAGCGCCGCGATCTCCCGTGTCCCGGATTCTTGGATACGAGATAAGAATTCGTGGTATTCGTCGACCCGGTGAGGGTTGAACGCCGGTACGACAGTCGGGAACCACCGGGCCGCACACGCCGCTTCTCGAATGGCAGATATTGAGATATCATCCAGAAATCATTAGACTCATCGCAGAGCCACTTTCCGTTCTCCCCATCTATTCCCGATATCCCCGTTGCCGATCTCTATCGTCAAACCGCTCGCACACTCTTCGTCGAAACCCATTATCAATGTATCGGTCTAAAAAATAAAATAACAAAAAAGTAAAAAAAAATAAAAAATAAAAACCTCTAAAAGCCGAATTTCGAAAAACGTGGAAAATTTTCCCTGTTAACACGACTCGCCTCTGGGGTTTCCTGCATTTCCTGCGTGTATCTGGCGATGTTGCGGCGCTCCGAACTACCAGCGCGTCTACAGTCCATACTGAACCAGCAGCATGGCGGCGTGACGTTGTCCGTTGGCAAATATTAATTAGCCAGCGTGTTCATTTCGTTTATCCAACCGCTCGCACCAGAACATATATATATATGTATATACAATATATACACACATACATATAGGGTTTATTTTCCGCGGCGCGGATAGAACGAGAGCCCCAAAAGCTAGTTGCGACGGCCATCCCCGTCGCGTTTGCGTTTCGCGTTCGGTAATTGCGGCGGCGGGGCACGTCGCTCGAAACGGCGTTAACGCGAATAAACACATTTCGCTGAGTCCAGTCACACCTTGGGGGATTTGGAGCCGCGAGGAGGGGGGAGGGGGGGGGGGGGCCGGGACAAGGGGGTTGCGGGGTGGAGGTTTACTCCACTCGTTGGCTCCGCTCCGCACGCCGAATAATTAAATACCCCATGGCATCAGCCCAGCTATGTACCTTGAACTCGAGACCGCTCGATATACACGACCCTCCCGCCCCTCCGCTCACCCCCTCCGCGCAACTCCACCATTTTCCGTTTCACCCTATCGACTCGACTGGTGTACACATTCGTTCGCACAGTATCAACCGGAGAAACGCAACATAATTCTTTGACCCCGATAGAGTTGCTTTGCAATAAAAAAGGAAAATAAAAATAAAATAAGAGGTTTCACTCCCGTTGTAATGTAGTTACAGTTATAGCGTTTAATGTACCGTTTCGTTTGTATAGTATGTAAATTTGTGCGGATACGCTTCGACGAGGGAAAAGTCGAAGTTTTCCCGCCGTCATCGACTTTACACCGGCGTCCTATGGAGCGCACAACTGAAACCGAGAAAGTTAGTCAGGCGAAGGCCGCGTGTATTCGCGAGCACGTGCGACGAGCACACGTCCGATCATCGATAGCCGCTGACACGCATCTTCAACGGCGCGGTGGCTTCGTTAACGCGTACATTTTTTTTTTCTTTTTTTTTCACGTTCGTTTTGCATTTGTCATGGAAAAGAGTGGAGATGCGAACACGCGTCGCTTGGATTATCTGCGGTCGAAGCCCGGAAGGCTCGAGCCTCGTTTGCACGCATGGCGCGGGACGCGAGGATGACGGAGATAACAGCGGTATCTTGCATTTATCGGGAAATTGTAAACGTTTAGGTGAAAGGTGTGATTATGGACCGGTTCGTATATGATTGATTTATTCTGGTGGGAATTGAAGGACGTTGTAATCGGGCGCTGATAAGGACCTGACGAAGACCTGATAAGGCCCCGATGTAATGTTCCAAAATTTCTACCGGGTAAGTGCTAATTAAGGTGGGCCATATTCCCCACTTTTAGATAGATAGAAACGTTTATTTCGTGTTCTGGCGCCTCAACCCCATAAGAATAATAATCCGCGCATAAGCCAAAAAGAAATAAAACAAAAAAAATACAATGGAATAAAAATAAAAATATAAAAAATAACGAAAGTAGGATAAATAGAGATGTCGAGAATATCACAGAAATAACATAAATCGGATTGTAAAGAATATCACAAAACTAACACGAATAGAAATGTAAAAATAACACAAAAAATTACCGTACCTATTATTTTTTTATCCCGGTTGAGTTTACATGTAATATTAACAGAATTACCTCTCATTTCGATACCCAAAGTTCGACCTTTTCTCCCGTTGGGTGTTGAATTTATATTATGAACCGTAACCGTTAAGATGAAAGGGGTGAATATGGTCCGGTCCATTTATCATTGATTTATTGTGGTGGCAATTTTAGAGCGTTACGATCGGGCCCTGATAAGGACCTGACAAAGGCCCGATAAGTCTCTGATAAGGTATGTAATGTTTGAAAATTTCTACCAGAATACGTACTGATCAGGGCGGGCCATATTCCCCACACTTACCCTACCTATTATTTTTTTATACCGATGGAGTTTACCCGTTATTTTAACTGAATTACCTCTCATTTCGATACCGAAAGTTCGACCTTTTCTCCCGCTGGGGCGTCGAAGAGACAACAAGGGATGCCGAACGGAGCATGTCGGAGAGACACGCTCGATGCGCGCGCGGCGCGATTGTCACTCAAGTCGATCGATGTAAATAAACGAAAGAGAGAAAAAGAGGCAGAAAAAAAATGAGCAGAAAAAAAAATGATCGTTTGGCGATCGAGCGAGAAGAGACGAGAGGAGACACCCGGGAGGGAGCGAGGACGATGGAAGCCATGGTCGACCCGCAGACGGAGACCCCCGGTCAACCAACCGAAGCGTGAGGCCGACAAGACCGCGCGGCTATCTCCGTTCCCCCGTTTGTACCGACTAAGCCGACGCGACATCTCAGAAACCGCTACACGTCTTTTGCGCGCGACTCTGCTTTCCGTCGATTAAAAATGTATATGTAAAAAAAAATAATAATAATTTTTTTTGTTATCAAAAGATCGCGCCGAAAGGAAATCTGGCCGTGGGCAGTTTGACGATCGCGCGCCGGCCGGCTGCCGGACCGTACACGAGATCCGTGTTCATCAATCAGTCGGTACCGCTCACGACAATGATTTACTCGACGCTATCGGTCCGGTTATATAGTTGCGAATTAACGCTCGATGGTCGTTGCCCCGTTCGCGTATGTGTGACCCAAGACCGAGTTCGTAACAAGGTGCCTTTTAAGCAACGGCACACATGGCCAGCGGGTCGTTGGTTTTCCTCGCGTGACCCGCGAACAGGTAGCCCCGCGAGCGCGTGTCGCGATATATTTCTCGCCACGCGAGTTAACATTGTACGTCACAGAGAGACGTTTTGAGAAACACGCTGTTCGAGACCAGTCAACGGCCGTGGAGAGTTCGAGGGGGAGAGAGCCGCGTCTTGTGTTTTCCGTTGCTTAACGAGTACGGTACCGCGAACGCGATCACCGGTGATACACCGAGTGGACGGTAATTTCGGTGGCCTATAGTCATCGACGCTGAGGTAGAGCGAGCGAGATGTCGGCCGACCGAGGCAGAACCTTAATGGTTTAGATGCTATGTTAAGTTTCCATTAACAGCGCCGAATAGGTAAACTTGCCTCGAACAGGCGAATCGGCACATTTACTTCTCTGCACCAAGAACATTTACTTCTCTGCACCGAGAACATTTTTTTTTTATACCACAGCACATTTTTTCGCTACTACAACAAAACAAATTTGAAAATTTTTGTCTTGCTCCGGCAGAAGAAATTCCAGCTACAGAAAGAACAATTCCGCTACAGCAAAAAATGCTGCTACAGCAAAAAGAATTTGCTGCCATAGTGAAAACAAAAAGAATTGTGTCAGCAAAAACAATTTGCTGCCACAGCAAAAACAATCTGCTGCCACAGCAGAAACAATTTGCTGCCATAGTAAAAACAATTTGCTGCCACAGCAGAAACAATTTGCTGCTATAACAAAAACAAGTTGCTGCCACAGCAGAAACAATTTGCCGCCATAGTAAAAACAAGTTGCTGCCACAGTAAAAGCAATCCTGCTTCCACAGCAAAAAGAATTTGCTGCTACAGCCAAATAAAAATTGGCTGTCACAGTAAAAAAAAATTGGCTGTCTCAGCATGATGTTTTGTTGTTTTTATATTAAGTAGATGAATTAGTTACAGCAATCAGTCAAACTGTGGCGACTATCATAAAAACAACTCACTAAATCTATCAACTCGCTCACAATATTTCTCCCGGACCAGTCAAGACGATGAAATCAGACCCAAATTATTTCGTTTTCAAGTACGAAACAAGCCAACTCAAGAGTCATCCCGACATCGCCGATAAATTCTTCAAAATCAGTCTGGCCGGTCTCACGGGCTGTTATTCGCCCACTCTCCTCCAGCGTACAACCGGAGAAAAAGGGAAGAATCCCAAGTCCTTAGGAAAAAGTAATTCATAACCCGTGAGCCTCGAGCTCCGAGAGGGATATAACGAGTCGTAGCTATGACTTCTGGCGCCAGGCACGGTCATCAATTTCACGGGGAAAAATTGTGGCTCGATTTCGTATTTTGACGTGTCGGTCCCGACCCCCGGCTACGGGGTTCAGTACCGTGACTGTTCCACCGGTTCCGATAGACGATGACGTCTATTCGCTCCGCCTCCTTTTTTTTTCCACGAGTGTGCCCCGTACAAGCGGCAGGTAGATTTCTCCATAAACGTTTCGAGCCTGCCCTCGAAAGGTATCCCCCGGTAAAGATAGCCCAAAATTATACGTGCCGACCCGTGTCCGATTCATCAATTCTTCATATTACTCCGAGAGAAGAAGGAGGGGCGAGGGGAGGGAATGTCATAAAATTTGTGGTCTCTGCGCTTCGGTTATCTCCCCGCGACGATCTCGGAAAATTTGAGGAATACATATTCTCCCGGATGGATCCATCGAATCTGTGGAGCGAGCCTGGACCGACATATGGCTCGTGCGCAGATCGTCGGATCGCGATAAGACTTTTCGAGTTTTCTCTCCGTATCTATATCGCATCATCCCCTTCGTCCCGACGCTCGAGGATTAAGATCCGAGCTCCGCAGGGGATATCCCAGGGTAAACTGTATCCTCGGAGGGTTGCGACCGATACGTATTAACCGCAGCACTCTCGCGTCTCTCCGTATTCCATTATCGTCCCGAAGATCCCCAATTCGACCGCAATTCGGAGAGCTTTTATCCGCGGCTCATCGGGACCGTATTACGCAAGAGATACAAGCGCCGCATCGAAAGAGCGAATCGCTGGGGAGTGTGGCACGAGCGGCGATCAATTCCGAAATCGCGTCAACGCCCGGGAGATCATAGAGATCGTTGGTGAAGCCGAGTTTCTCGGATAGCTCGAGCCGGCGACCGAGCATGGAGTCAGCTCCTCGTCAGCGGTGCCGGCGCACATAACCGAGACGGGGCAAGAGCCGCGCTCCCAGCAGCCGGCACAAAACGATGGAAAGAAGAGCGAGGTTGCGTTCGGCATACCTTCACGCGCAGCATCCAAAGGTGTGCGAGAGACGTCTCAATCTCCTCGGGGCTGAGGATCTCTCTCTCTCTCTCTCCTCTCGCCTCCTCTCTTCACGCACGTATAACGTACGTGCACACGCAGTTCTTCGGTGTACTCCGACCTTATATATAGACATACATGCGTACACAAAACCAATACAAGTTTGCCGATCGAGAGACGACTCTCGGAAGTCAGCGGACGCATCTCTCGGTGGCGTACGGAGAAGGTATGCGCGGTCCACATATTATTCGAGCGCTTATGCGGCGGTGGGAGAGATCACGTCTCGACTTATGAACACGAACCGGCGATAGTCCGACTCGGTAATTTATTTCTTTACCCCCCCGGGTTCTATCCACCCAAAATGGATAACGAATGAGTATCCCACGGTGTCGGGCGTCGATGACGCGCGAGGACCGGTATTTCGCGTACGACACTCTCGGCTCTCCCTCAATTATTAAATACCTGAGCACACACTCGTTTCGCCGGTTGGAAACGACTCCGGTGAGCCGGTGAGAGAGAGAGAGTACCTTGCGGTGGGTATAACGCCGGTCTAGGCTGCTTTACGTGCACCCGATCGATCGCACCGGCTCTCAAACCCCACCACGACATTACCCGCTCGCGGGTTTCTCGCCACGCTCGCGAATTCGCGAGACTCCGGTAGCCGTTGGTGCTGACGGCTCGACGTTTTCCACCGGCGAGCCAAGTGTGTTCTCGTTACCGTTTCGATCGCTTCCTCCTAGGCCTTCCATCGTCTCGGCTCGCGCGGTCCCGTCAGTCCGTTCGAGGTTCACCCGGATAGCCAGAGTTCCAGGACCTCCTCGGCGTTATACCTCTATCTCCCTGAGCTCTCTGTAGTTACGAGAGCCACTTCCAAGATTGCCTCTTCGCTCGTCTACTCCCATTAAGCCAGGTCAATTATTCTTCGGCATATTTCCATAACGAGTCGGGTTTGGAAAACGATCCCGCGGACGCGTGCGTTCCTAAGGCAGAATGGCGCGCTGCCTTTAATAGACACCACCTAATATTAACGACGAGAGCTGTACCTCTCGCCGACACGCTCTCGTGTCCAACCTCTACATCCACCGTTCATCCGGAGAGAGAGAGGTCTCACCCATCGGAATCGCGCGGGATCCGAGCGATCGGCTAGTCTCGCCGACGAAGCCCGCGAGTCACTTCGCAGTGGGTGGCTTGGCGCCGGAGCAACGACCACTAACAACGTGGGAAAGCACGGGGACGAGGGGGAGAGAGAGAGAGAGAGTAGTAAGCGAGGTACCGAGTTTCTTGTTCACGAGGTGCTGGCCCTTTCGTGATGATACGTTCGTATGACGCCCGGGAAATGACACGAAATTATTGTTATTAGGATTTTTTTTTTTTTTTTTTTTTTTTTTTCCGACGACTTATCTCGCCGGAGGTTCCATCCCGGAGCGGGTTAATTGCTCGAGCCAGATTTCGAGAAAGGGTGCCTTGGTGGGGGTCCAGTAGACGCGAGAGCCGCACCGTTTCCACTGTCAACGACACACAAAAACCCAGAACACACGGACTATCTGTCCGCGGCGAGCATGAAAGGGACCTCGGGGCTTATCCACGATGCCGGAGTAGTATTGGGGGATAGCACTTTATATACCTATACAACCTTCCGTGGTAAAGGATTCTCGTGTACCACGGAGAGATAGATCTTATTTATGCTCGTCCTAC
The DNA here is from genome assembly GCA_958510785.1 of Exephanes ischioxanthus. Classification (NCBI taxonomy): domain Eukaryota; kingdom Metazoa; phylum Arthropoda; class Insecta; order Hymenoptera; family Ichneumonidae; genus Exephanes; species Exephanes ischioxanthus. The sequence continues at coordinate 4,133,904 of OY294017.1, read as the reverse complement.
GGGAGCCGAGCGACCGATTAAATCGCTGCCTATAATAGTGTACCCCCTTTAAGCCCCCGGTATTCCCCCTTCCACTCGCCGAACCCGGCGCATATCTCCGGGCCGGGCACGTACTCGAGAGCCCGTTTTCATTCGTCCAGGTGCCGATCGGCTTTCCAGCTTTCGAGAAAGAGAACTAGACACCCGGCTCACCTGCGGTAACTCGACCGTTTAAATACCTCTCTCGCTTATCTGTACAAGTTCTTTGGCTACTCCGGCCTCCATCGGAGATATCACCGGCTTCGTGGAGAAACAGTAAATTTTATGTATATGTGTATGCGGCTCGGTGCATGTGTGTGTGTGGATCTTCCGGAGTAAAACGCGGTAGCCGGAGCAGCAGAAGCTGCGGATCCTCTTTTCGTCGGAGGTCCTCCGATTCGATTCGCCGGCCGTAGCTCCGAGATGGTTCGACGAGATACGATTCCGTGCCCGGGGCTTCTGGCAGGACGAATCAATTCAGACGGAAGAATTGTGAAGGTTCCCTCGTTTAGGAGCTCGACGGGGGCTTGACGAGACTCGCATGCAAGTTCGTTGCTTTTGGCCGATGCCACTAGCTCTATACCTGTTCCCGGGTTGTCCGAGGGGACTACCTACGCAGCCTCGAATCGCCTCGTCCGTCAGAAGGAGCCGCGAGGCATCCGAGGGTTCTAGTACTTTGAAACAAAGGACCGAGCGGTCCAGTCCTCCGCTGTCCTATCGGGGGGGAAAAAAAAGAGGAAGAAATATTCGTCACGAGATGTACCGAAATAATCGAGGGACACTGTCACTCCGTCGGCTCCACGATCGACCGATACACCTGGCTTAGAAAAGTTTCTCTTACCATGTTTCTTTTATTTTCCGTCGAGCCGCCCGATCCCTTGACTAAGAAAAAAAAATAGGGAAATTGTTGAGAAAAGTTAAAAGAAAGAGAAGAAAGAACTGCGGTCGAACGTGAGAAAGCAAATTTTGTCACAGTCGATCGTGTGGACTCCCATGATTGACCGATTACGTCAGGCTTAGCAAAGTTTCTCTTACCCTATTTCTTTTCTCTACCGTCGACCCGCCCGATTTTTTGACTACGGGAAAAATTGTAAAATTTGTTAAGAAAAAGGTAAAAGAAAAAAATTCCGAAATAATTGCGGTTGAACGTAAGAAGGCAATTTTCGTCGCGAAATTTTGTCACAGTCGATCGTGCGCAGTCCCATGATTGACCGATTGCACTTGGCTTAGAAAAGTTTCCTATTTCTTCGATGTTCCGTCGACCCTTGACTACGAATAAGTTTGTAAAAATGTTAGGAAAAAGTAGAGAGAAAAAAAATAACGAAAGAATTGCGGTCGAACGTAAGAAGGCAATCTTCGTCGTGTAATTTTAGAACGCAAGGTTAGAAAAACTCCCCTGTTAACTTATTTTTCTAATTTGTCTATGGAAAAAATAGGAAGACTGTTACGAAAAGCTTAAACCAAAAAAAAAAAGCCGAAACTATCGCGGTCGAACCTAAGAAGGCAAATTCCGTCGTGCAATTTTGTCACAGTAGATCGTGCGGAGTGCTTCGAGACCGAACGAGAAAACCCTGTGAGAATGAGACGCCGTTGCGAAGAGTCTGGCTCATCTAAATCACAAATCGGCACACCTACAACGACAGAGGGATGGGACGTTAATAAGCGTGGTGGCTGTATCGTGCTCTCCGAACTTGGGCGATCTCCCTGTCTGGGAAGTTATGTGTGTGGCGAGGATACACACCAAGGTAAATTCTCAGCGACTCGAGTGTGTATAGAGAAGCGAGAGGGCCCATCAGCTTCCTCAGCGCCGCGGATGTGTGGGTCTCGGTGTACCGATCATCATCCCGGTCGCCGCGGACCCCCCGCGACATGGCGCCACGGTGCTCCGCCTTCTTCGTGGCTCGGGTCCGAGGTTCTCGGGACCTCACGAACAGCCTTAGTGGTCATGGCCCTGAATTCCCCGAGAATTCCCTCGGACTGCTCCTCCAGCCTCGCACGAATCCTCTCAGCTAGGCTCAACCTCGTGGTTAAGGCGCGGAGCGGTTGCACGGAGTGAAAATCGCCATTGGGTAAAGAAAGGGTTCGGCGGGGAAAAAGGAGGTGAGATCGCGTGTGAATGGGACGAACACGGGATAGACGGCGAGGGGCGAGCCGGGGGGGGGGGGGGGATGGTCCAGAAGAGCGCGGGGAGGTTGCGTGAAATACCGAGCTTTTATGGGAGTTTAAAGCGCGTAAAATCTGCTCGCTCCATTAATATGTCCCGTCCGGCGTGCGCAGGACGGTAGGATGGGAGACCCGGTTGTTCGGGTCATCCATCACCTCACGGCTTCAACGAGAACGAGGGTGAGAGAGAGAGACACGGAGGGCGCGCAGAGGAGAACGAGAAAGAGAGGGACGCGAGGAACTGTGCGAGAGGAAAAAAAAAAAAAAAAAAAAAAAAAAGTATATCTTTGTTTCGTGGGCTGACCGTGCTCAGGGTGGTCAGCGGCCGGCGGGCATTCGGGGTGGCGGAGGGGGAGAGGCTACTCCGTGGCCCTCGGTGCGGATGAGGGATTTCGGAGTTTAAACAAACATGTGATTACCGCCCGGCTACAGCTGGCTACATTATATCTGGTGCCAGACCACAGCGACCGAGAGAGAAACGAAGGAACTACGAAGCTCCTGCCTCCAGCGTCGTCCCCGTCTGGTTATGCTTCCTACGTGGTCTCTCTCTCGGACCGGAGGCACCCGGAGGCTGTAACGCGTTACCGACCATCCTCGCCGTCGTACGAGACGCCTTATACCTGCTGGCCACCAGCGAGAGATGAAGAAATAATATTTAAAAAATGAGATACAAAATAAATAAAAAAAAAACAAACAAAACGTTGAAAATAACTAAACTCTTCCGAGGCAGTTCTCGGCCCGCCGCCTCGTTACCGGTCCCCGGTCCGTCGTTTCACGGCCAGTTTGTCGACGCGGGCCCGTTGTCTGTTTATCGAAACACACGATCGTGACCGTGACGGAAGGGGAGATCCGTCCAATTTCTTTAATCTAGGCGGACACTCGCACGAGCTCAGCTAATAATTCGCTGCCTCCGTCGGTCAATCTTCAGCAATTAAAGTACGCTCTGTCTCGTTCTCTCTCTCCCGCTTGTGTGCGCCGGCAATTTGTTGACTGGCTCTCGGTCTCTCGTAATCTTCGCCGGATAGGAGATACCGCGACGGAGCTCGACGAGGGAGGGAGCCGAGCCGTGCGGAGAGGGAGTGGGGGGGGGGGGGAGGTAACCGAGCGATGTTCGCCGAATCGGCCATATTGAAAAATGAATTGAAATGATAAAATGTATAATGCGCGTGTGTGGATGGTAGCGCGGGCGAGACGCAATGGGCGAACGGTGCGGGCGCTCAAGAAGGGATGCTAATGGGTCCGCTTCGTCGGGACGGCTTCCTGCTTAACGCCGGGCCACTCGCCACGTCCGCTCTCCCGCCCGCGATTTCCCCGCGTTGCCCCGTGCCGCGGCTCGCCGCGCTCTCTCGGTCCCGTGGCCCGGTGCGCAGCTTCTCCGCTCGCTCGCCCGGCTCCGGGCCAATTCACCAGCTCGATCAATCTACCAATCATAATTTCTATCAGAGCCACCTCCGGGTGACGATAGCGAGGGCAATCGCGGCGAGGGGAGAGAACCCGACTCGGACCCTCCTCCGGACGCTCTTTTGTCCCCTCACCGACGCCCTCGAACTCTCGTTATCCGCTAATCCGGCGCCGATAAGATGACCGTCAGCCGCGGCTCTCGAGTGATAACGTCGCTATCACTCGGGACACCGCGACTTCTTCGTGACTCCGCGTGGAAAGAGCTGCGGTGTAATCGCTCATCACACTGCAAAAAAAATTCTTATGAATTTTCATGCACTGGTACTGGAAGTTTTTATGCATAAACTGGTATATTAAATTTCATGTACAATTGTGATGGAAAATTAACGTACAGTATATGTTGAAGACTTTAGAAGTAGCTTACGTTTAATGAATTACTTTAATTTTGCTATTAAAGTACTTTGAATCCGATAATTTACTTTAATACCACTGGAAAGATCCGCTGTCGCCCCAGCAGGGTCACGTGGAGGAGTGAGGTGGCGAGGCATGTCGCTGTCGTAGACGTACATCTCCGTTACCCTTTAATACCTTATTTCGCTATTTACGCTATTAAGTTTTCGCTATTTACTCTATATAAGCTTTTCATCTTCACTTTACAAAATTTTCATCTACCTACCATGATTTTCCTACACATGAAACGTAAACTCTCGTCGACAATTGTGAACTCAAACTCAAACTTGTTACAATTGTGTCGCCTTTCTGTGTTGCTTGGTCCTTAGGGGATTTCATCCCAAGACAAAATAAACAACGTATTCTATTTTATTAATTTCTAAAAATTCATTAAATTTTCATCACAATTATATTTTTAATTTAACCTACCAGTTGTTGCATAAAAACTTCCAGTTCGGTACATTGAATTTACAGTAGTTTTTAACAGTGCACAAACGCTCTTGCGCACAATCCCGCGCGGCTGGCACAGAAACTCGACGAGGAATCGCAAACCAAACAACGTACGTTCCCCATTTCTACGGCACGATTTTTCCGAGTTTCCGCTCCTCCGATGCCTGCGGATGTCGTTGTTTTCTCACTTTCGACACCGCAGGGCTGACGCGCAAGTCCCCTCGGGTTGAGCATCTCCGAGACCCGCCGGTGTGCAACTTCCGAGCGGAAAAACCGAGAAAGCCTCGCCTATCCTTCCTCCCTTTCAACTGCGCAGACCGTGTGTAAAACGAGACTCGAGACTTTCTACTCTCCTCTGTCCTGTGGAATCTCTTTTCCCTTTTTTTTTTTTTCTTCTGCTCTCCTTTTTCTTGCACAAGTTTTGTATGTGCGCAGTCTCTATCTTGCATTTCTTTATCTTTCGAGGTTGCGGGTGCGAGCGTCGGTCCCTCGCAGACTCGCGAGAATCAAGGAAAATAAAGAGGGGAAAAAAAAAGGCGCGAGGGGGGCGAAGTGGAGTGCGGAAGAAAAGAGTGAGCGAAGAAGAGCGCAAAGTTGCCGGCGCTACGGGCGCGCACACCCGCGCGAAACATTATTATTATGTATGTATGAAACCGTTTTGCCGAGAGCGGCGTCTTTGAGTAAATTGAAAACACCCGTTGGATTCGGCTAATTACCGAAACATAATGAGGGCCACTCTCTCCCGCGATTTAGCCGTCGCGTCGCGCCCCCGTGTGGAGCCTCGCTTATGCTTTCCTTCGCTGGGCTCCCTCTTTCACCGCCGCATCTCCGTCCTCTCCGTGCGTTTGAGCCTAACCGTTTTCTCCGCTCGTTCTTCATCTTCTTATTATTCGTTCTCGAGCCGGCGCGCAACGTTTCCCGTCGAAGCGCCGGGGACCACCACCAAAAACGTTCTTTCTTTTCGGCGCATGCCCCCCCCCCCCCTCCCTCCCTCCTCTTCGAAAGGGCGCGCGTGTGCGTAACCCACAGGCTTCGGCTTTCTTGCCTGACACGGCGCCACCCAAATACACGGAATTCATACAGCTTTCCTGGATTTCCTGACTTTTTAATCCAAGTCCCCGACGCCCTCCCTGGAGCTCCTCATCGGGCCTCGCGCACATGAAAGAGTGCCGATTTCTTTCAATCTCTCTTCACTTCTCCTCCCCCCCCCCGACTTATGTACCGCCGATTTACACGATTGTCGAGACGCACAAGATTGTGTACGCTGTACCAGTCAGCTATGGTATTTCATTTCGCACCGGTTATTAGCCGCGCACTGGGAAAAAAATTAATTGAATCAACAGAATGAGCGCTTAAGGGTGGCGAAACAAATTTTTGGTTGATGGAACGAAATAATTGTCATAGTAAGCAAAGAAACATTCGTTTCGACGGCCGCTTAGTTTGATCAACGAGGTATTCGTTTTAATCAACCGAACGTTCGTTTCGCCACCCGTAAGCGCGCATTTCGTTGACTCAATTCATTTTTTTTTCTCTGGTACATCGATGATCAAAGAAAGAAAATAGTATATTGTGCTGCAAGTGAAGGAAGTGCGCGATTTTCGCCGAGTGTGAAGGTTGTTGCACGAGCGAGGCGAAGGCAGAAATGACACGAAGTGAAAATCGGCTTCTTCCGACAATGTACATTGATAAAAAAAAATGCAGTTGAATCAACCATATATTCGGGTAGGGACGTTCAAATAAATATTTCGTTAATCGAACAAAATATTTGAACGCCTCACAAATACTTTGGTGAAACGGTCAAAAAAATTGTTGAAGTAACGAATCTTTTAGATGCATCAACAAAATATTTATTTGAACATCCCTACCCGAATCTTTAGCTGATTCAACCATATTTATTTCTCGATACTTTTTTTTCCGAAACCGTTAAAATAACCACATTTTGTAGGTCGCAAAAATGATAGGCGATGATCCGCGCGTGTTGCATGCAAGGAATGTGATTGTTTTAACGAAGTCAGAAAAAAAATTATTTTCGATTAATCATCGCCCGCTAGGCCAGAGTGGCCACGCGACACTTCGCGGAGCACCGGGTACGTCTCCCGCGTCCGCGATGCTCTGTTCCATGTGTTTCGAATTTGCCGCCACACACTCGGTGTGGTAATTGACGAATGCGAAAATAAAAGAAATACAAAAAAATGCTCCCTTCCGGTGGCGCGATACCGCAATACCGAGAAGAGCTGAAACGAGTCGAGATTTTTGTCTTTTCTTATTTCTGACAAAATTTGCGCACCAGCCAAAGTCCAAATCAGCGCACGATTATTAAAACGTGGAGGAATCTTTTTGACATTGCTGCGACTGCTCCGGGTCAGTTCGATTAAATTAAGCGATTACGCGAAATGCAAAAAAGTTACGTGACGAATCGAACGCGAGCGATGCCATCGAGGGTCCAAATTTAAGACATTAGTTTGAACTCAAGATCGCTCTTGAGATCGAACTTCATTGCGCGATAATGTTTGATCTTAAGTTCAGACTTAAGGTTGATCTTAAGTTCAGACTTAAGGTTGATCTTAAGTTCAGACTTAAGGTTGATCTTAAGTTCGGACTTAAGGTTGATCTTAAGTTCGGACTTAAGGTTGATCTTAAGTTCGGACTTAAGATTGATCTTCAGTTCGGACTTAAGGTTGATCTTAAGTTCGGGCTTGATCTTAAGTTCGATCTCAAGTTCGAACTGATGTCCTAAAACTCGACCCGAAGAATCCAGTGGAACTATATACGAAGAGCAGTGGGGCGTGAGGGAAATTCGTTACCGTCACACTCTCAGTGTTGTAATTAACGAATGAAAAAAAAAATAATAATAATTCTTCCTTCGCGATACCGTAATACCGAGAAGAGTTGGAACGACCCGAGATTTTTGTGTTTTCTTCTTCACAAAATTTGCGCACCAGCCAAAGTCCGAATCAGCGGTCGATTATTAAAATAAGGCGAAATGTTTTTGACCCTCCCGCGACTGCTCCGGGTCAGTTCGATTTAATTAAGCGATTACGCGAAATGCAAAAAAAAAAAATGTACGCGACGAATCGAACGCAAGAGATGCCATCGAGGTTACGGAGGATCCAGGGGAACTGTATACAAAGAGCAGGGGCGGTGGGGGGGGGGGGGAGGGAATTGGTTACCGCTTATTTGCTTCGTACGGGATGCGTCCTCGTATGTGATCCGTAGAAGATCAGAAGCGCCGCCGCGCAAACTCCGCTAATGGACATGAGAGTGAACTCGCGGCACGAGGGGGGCGGGTGGGTAAGAAGAGACAAGCGGACATAAGGATCGGATCTCTCGCGCTTGTTTCCTCTCTTTCTCACACTCTCCCGGAGCCGCGAACGACTCTACGCTTCCTTCTACTGTTTGACGTTTGAATGTTTTAGGCCCTCTGTTTGACCAACTTACTTACCTGCCTCTGTGTGTGGTGACAGAGGGGAGAAAAAAAAAATGAAAAAAAAACGGAACGTAGACAACCGACGCTCTCTTATTTGCACGCCAAGCATATCCTCCTCTTTCCCATGCTATCGCTGTGTTGGCAGCAGGCAGAAGCTTGCTTCTTCTCTTCACTTACCTTGCATAACTTTACACGTTCGCGAAGTAGGTAAAAAAAAATTAAATAAAAAAAATGCGCCGGATCGATAAATTTTCTCTGCGTAAAAAAATGATTTCATGGTTCGCTTTCTCCCGGCAATCTCTCGGCAAGTGGATAATTCTTGTTTAGTCTGCGAGCAATTTTTCTCCCACTTGTGCGATAGTCTCCTTTAGAGACGTCTCGCGATTATGAAGCATCGCAGAAACTCCGCTGCTGCATCGCTTTTCCGCTCGTCGTAATTCCGGTGTTGCGAGCCGCGCGCATTGGAAATCCTAATGCGTTAATCACACGGTTTTCCTGATTACGCCGATCCGACGAACACCTGCCTCGCGCGCTTCCTATCGCTCTATCGTTTGTTCGCGCTAGGCGCGGTTTATAATTCTCCCGACGCGTTATCCAATTATCCTCATTATACCGCGCGCCCCGTCATCATTGCGCAGGCTTCGTATGTATTTCCGATAAAGACGTGTTTATTGTCGTTAATCGAGCAGTCGCGCGTGCCGCGCTGCACGCTGGGCTGTCTCACCATCCATCACAATGTTTTAACTCCAATACTGATTTTAAATTCGTTGGTTAGGCTATTTTTTGGAGCACAATATCGGCCCTATTTCGATTAGCCGCTCGATTTACCGCTCCAAAATTTCTTCCGGGCAGGGGGGGCAGAGAGGAGCAAAACGGATGAGAGCCAACTCACGTCCTTTTGCGATAAGATTGTGTTTTAAGTCTCAGGAACAAAAAATGATTTGAATGGTCCGTTTTGGGCCCACTTTTCTATCATATTTTATTTCAGAGTGGAGCAAAACGGAATCCTGGGAGCCGAGTTCTCTCTTTGGCAGCGGACTCGAGTCCTCTCTTTGCGATAAAACTGTTTCAAGTCCCAGAAAAAAAAAGTTATTAAAATGATCCTTTTTTGCTCTAATCGTCCATTACATTTTATTTTAGAGTAGGGCAAAACGGAATCCTGGGAGCCGAGTTCTCTCTTTGCGATAAGACTGTGTTTTAAGTCCCAGTAAAAAAAAAACCATTTGAATGGTCCATTTTGCCCCACTCTCCTATTATATTTTATTTCAGAGTCGGGCAAAATGGTACATTAAGAGCCAATTCGTGTCCTCTCTTTGCGATAAGACTGCGTTTTCAGTTCCAGGAATGAAAATTATTCAAATGGTCCGTTTAACCCCGCTTGCCTCGTCGTATTTTATTTTGCCGCAGTTCTATGGAGTCGGATGAATTTGGTGTGTATCCCTGGCTGCTCTACAACTCGCAATCAGCTATCGACGTACATACCCTGTGGTGCTCGCGGTGCGGAGGTTTTTTCTTCGACGGCATGTCGCGGGTAATTGCGTCTCTGTATCGGGGGCAACGGGACGACGCTCAGCGGAGCGAGTCCGCGAGACAGATTGTGACGGAACGTTTCGAACTCCGGGGTTATCGCCGAGAGCATATATATATATATATATTCCCGAGGTCCTCTCGTGCTCTTCACGAATCGTCATCGTCGCGGTAACGATGTATCTCGAACGGGGCGAGAGAGAAATCGAGCGGCGAAGCTGTTTCGGCGATAAGAAACCTCCCGAGAAAATAGACCGGTCTCTATGTCGCTGCACTTCACAAAGCCCCCGAGTGTACCGTCCATACATATTATCTATGATATATATATTGCCTGACAGGAGGACGTTGAAATAAGTTCGGGGTTAATTCCTCTCGACGCTTTGGCCCCTCACAAATTTTTTTGTTTTTATTTTTTATTTTTTTTTCAAATATCTTTATCGCATCAACGCCCGCTCAATCGTGCGCTGAGACGGGTGACGACAGCGTTTATGGACAGCGATGATAATGAATTTACGATCCCACGCATCTCCGCACCAGTTTTATTCTATTTTATCGTGCCGCTCATTAGCATCCCTAGATGTCGGTAAAATTGCCGCACGGAAACGTGGACGGACTCCGTGATGTCCATCGGAAATATATGTTCCCGAGACGATTACGCAGTGGCTTGAGGGGGGTAATTTTTTTTTTTCTTTCTGGTGGTCGAGTGCAGGGGATGCGCCTTTTTTTACGTTTGACCCGCGGCCGCAAAATTACGGGGTCGGGACGCTCCGAGCGGAAGCGATTCCTTGCCGGTGTCAGCTCCCCAATGTCGGGGGATAGGAATAGTTTAGACGATCCGGCGAAGGGGGGGGATTGTGAGACTGAGAAAGAGAAAAAGAAAAAACGCCGACTCGATTGCCTCCAATCAGGGAGGCCATTGTCGGACCACAGTGGAGCGATAATTCGATGTCTCGCCGAGTGGAAAGACACATAGGAAGCGGAAAAGTCGTTTCCAATTTTTTTTTTTTTTTAATAAAAAATATAAAAATTGGAGATATCTAAAAATGTGCTCTCCTTTCGATTTTATATACTCTCGCTGATAAAGACGTCGGAAATGGGTATGATTGGGACCGCTGAGTGGAAATAAATCGTCAAATTTTTCGCACCGACGCTTCCAATGCTTCCGGCTAAACGGAAATTGAAACGAGTTTTGTTGATCGTTTAAATATTTGCTATCTTACTCAATCTCTCCTGCTCTCTTTATCTCTTTCGAAACTCCGAGGCTGAACAAACACGGTAATTTATTCGTTCGAATCCTCCTTTCCCTTATGTACATATATATATATATATATATATATATATATATATATATATATATATATATATATATATGTATTTATTTATTTTTTTCAGTCAAATAGGTAGCACTTTTGCGGTAAAGCGAGCCATTTCCTTCCGGCTTGTACCTCCGCGCGTATATTAGTTCCTTCGTAGACCGCGCATAAATTTCACACTCCCGAGTATCTCCTCGCCTCAAAGTTCTCGTGTATATATTTTTCTTGGCCGCGATAGAGAGATATCGAAAGCGTCGGGGAAGCGGCCCCGCTATGTGCGCGAGTGTGTCTGCCTCAAAGAGTTTCTCCCGAGGAAAACGCGAGAGATAGAGGCAGAGTGTGAGGGACCGCAGAAGAGAGCCCTTTGTGCCACAGTAGCGATGTAAGCGGGCTGATTTCCGTTTAACGTTTCCTTTTTAGAGAGGGGTTCGGCGTTCGTCCGCTTTCTCGCCGAAGGAAAAATCGGTGAGAAGCGATGAATACTTTTTTTTCGTCCTTTTTTCGTACACCGTGTAGTCGTCCGTGTCTCTTTTCTTCAGCGCCAAAGGGGTGCCGAAACTTTCCGGTAAACAAGTTCGTCTCTTTCGGCGATAAAGCGGCCGAGGCTCTCCGTCGATCCACCATTTTCGCGGATTTGCCTCCCGGGTGGGCGACGAAATTTTACACAGGCCTCCTCATTATACGTTCATCGACGTTTTTCTTTAATGACTCGCAAAAAATGTCTCTCTAAAATATATATATATATAATTTAAATATATAAATATATATTTTTATTATTGGCAAACGAATTTTTCCTTTTCGTTCTTTTCCGCGTATACCCCTCTCGGGTTTTTACGTTTATATAATTTATATTATACATGAATATTTATATATATAATAAAAGATATATAAACTGTAAACACAATTCTTATGCAATTTAATGTACAGGTACTGGAAGTTTGTATACATAAACTGGTATATTAAATTTCACGTACAATTGTGATGAAAAATTAACGTACGCTATATCAAAAACTTTAGAAATACTTTACTTTTAATAATTCGCTTTTATTTTACTATAAAAGTACTATTAATTCCAATAATTTACCTTAATTGGACTCTAAGGGTCCATTAATATCTCATGACAATTGTACATTAAATGTAATGTACCAGTTTTTCCATAAAAACTTCAAATCCGGTACATTAAATTTGTATTTTTATTTTAGCAGCGTATATATATATTTTTTTAGATTAAGAGGGTGACTCCGATATCCCGCTAACTCGCATTACCCCGTGTTTTCCCCGAGGCTCTCTCGAGCGCACACCCTCATGCTTCGTAAGCTATACTCGCGTTGCTATCGGGTGGAGGGGGAGGGAGCGAGGAGGGTGCAAACTGAGTGAGTGTTCGTTCGCTTTCTCCTCCTCCTCCAGTTTCGCTTCTTTTTCTTCTTCTTCTAGTATGGCTCCTGCTTCCGATGGTGCTGGTGAGACCGAGGCGCGGTGACGTCGTCGGCGTGGCTGGACAATCCACCCCTTTTTCGGCCGGTCGATACCGAGACGCTTCTCTCGTACGCGCGTCCTGCCGCCTCTCCTTCCGCTCCTGAGTCTGTCGAGAGCGCACGCGGCCTCCGGAGCACCTTCGCCTCGCCTTTTCTTCTTTCACTCCCCGCGTATTTTTATATATATATATATATATATATATGTATACATATACATATAGTATATACAGTAGTATGGCTGTAGGGTAGCGCCGCACGAAGAAGGTATATAGGGTGATGCGCCGTCCAGAGGGTTAGTCGGTGTCGGCTGAGCGCGGGGGTGCGTTTCGAGAGTTTCTCAGCTGAGACGCCCGACGTTGTGAGGGCGCCACCTTGGGCGTCGCTGTCGGAACAACCCTCTTCTCTGAATCATCCCTATAAGCGAGTGTCGCAGCAAGGCAGCCTCTTCTTGCGCCCATTATAGGCGTCTTCACGAAATCCTGCTCCAGGGCAGTGATGGGCGATTGGTTTCACCCAGAACAATTGTTTGTCCAGTGCGCCGCACAGAAATATTTATTTAATCCAAGTAAATATTTACCTGCGGGACATGGATTTCTTTTTGGAGTTTCGTGGAAACAAAAAATGGTAAAACTGTCTCTCACCCCTATAACTGAAGCGGACAAGTAACCGGGAGCTCACCCAAAAGTCTATGCAGAGTTACACTCTTTTGATCCACGAAACGAAGCTGTTGAACCTTCGCGTCCGGGGGGGAGGGCGTTGGCTTCGAGACATCGAAATATCTCATTTCGACAACCCTTCTTCAATTTTTTTATCCAGCTTCCGTTTTCTTCCCGTCCATCCTCCTTGGATCTGAGCCTCGCGCCAACTTCAACATTTTCTTCCGTAATTATTCTAGGCGAAACAAAGTCGGAGCGTAGGTTGACGCTGCAAAGACCCCGGTCTGTCCCCGGCTGGGACAGAAAAACCCCTTCGTATAGGACGCGGACCCCGTGCGCGGAGGGTTAATGTGTACCCAGACACGGTGCGCGGCCACTGTACGCGAGCAATCCTCTCGGACCATCAGCTAACTCTCGTTAACTCTCAAAGTACGATGAAAAGAGCGACGTCCCTGCTGGTATTACAAGAAGGGGGAGGGGGGGCAGGGGTAGTAGACGCGTTGTCTCTTTCGCCGCTGCTTAGGACGCTCCGCTGGTACTCTACGCCGACGACGAGCTTTTTTTTTTTTTCTCTTCTCTCCTCTCCCATTCACCATCTCTCGGACGACCTCTCTTTTTCTCTTGTCTCAACTGGTCTAGCTCGACGAGGCACCGGCGAGGATGTAGACTCGGTATAATGATTCTTCAAGACACCGGAGCTCGAATAGCCCCGAGCGACGGTGAATAGATAGTTCCTCTTCTTCTTTTTTTTTCCTTTTTTTTTTCAAATTTTTAGAGAGAAGCGTCGGCGAGCTCCTAGAATTAATATGCAGAACGTGCGGTGTCGAGTAAAGGACTGCTCGTACACTATCGATTTAGCGTTAAGGCCATTAAAGTGATCAAAAGGTAGAGCGCTCGAGCGCTCTTTTCCAGCCGCGGTACTCCGGCGTCGTGTCATCCTTACCAAGTATTATATCCTTAAGGCCGAGCAAGGCGACGACCACCCCGAGCTCATTCCGCGAAAGCTCTCCTCCTCTCGCTCCCATTTAATTCCACATCCTTCGATCCACTCTCTCATTATTCAATCTTTTTTTATCATTTTTTTTTTTTTTTTGTTGCCTCAAGAAGTCCCCGCGAGCAAGTTCCATCGTCGTAATTATAATATCAGCTACCCCGTGGAAACACTATCGATTCCAGGTACGCACACTCGAGTCCTCCGTAGACCAAATCTGTATAGGAATATACAGATAAAATAAAAGAAACAAAAAAAAAAAATGCAAGTAAATGAGGATCGAGAATTGTGGAATATCGGAGAGGCGCGAGCTCGCGTCGGCTGGACCCGCTGCTCTTTATCTCCCTCCTCTCCCTCTCTCTCCCTCGCGTGATTCCAAGTAGGTGGCCTCCAGGTAGCCAGCAGGACAGATAACACCCCGAGATTACCTCGGACAGAGTCATTAGCCGCGTCGGCTTCCGTGTCTTCCCCGTGAGATGCTGCTCCTTGTGCTCTCCGCGCTCGCTCTCAGTCGAGCGGTTTCTCGAGACCGCTGTGCCCCGCTCTCTATTCCCCCCGTCCTCACGGAAGGACCATCCTCGATACGGTACACCACAAACGAAGCGTCTTCTTCTTCATTAAAAAAAAAAAAAATCATCCTTTCCATACCCGCGAGAGAGTCTCTCGCTCGATCTCCCCGTTTTCCCGTTTTCGGAGCAAAGTTCTTCGCCGGGCATGATAGTCGCCTCATGCACGAGCTGACCTCTCCGACACGGAGAGGGACGAGCCATCCGGCGATGGAGCGGGGCACAGAAGCGCCGTGGAAGAGGGACTTTTCTCCCTCTTCTCTCCCGAGAAATACTAATTGCTCGGCGTGTTCTCACATATTTCGCGAGCCACGGTCCTGCCGAGCGAAGACATCGGCGGCCGTTCGCCACTCGTGAGAGACGCTCGGCAAGAGGATGACCGAGGGGGCCCAAGGGGGCTGGAAATGAAGGCAGTGCGGCGGGGAGGAAAGGAAGCTGGGCTGTTGTAAAGCGAGCGAGCTGGAGGCGGGTAGGAGGCATTTAGTCTTTGATAGGCTAATGACAAACGCGTAGATTAGTCCTATCTACTCGGTGGCTGGGGGAGGCGGGGGGGAGGGACTAATTATTTCTCCTTTGTGCCGCGCCGACCGTATTTCGCTCGCGCGGGTCGGAGGGGGCGAACGCGCGAGATCGCATGGCCGGCTGGCGATATTTTATTTATTGTATGTTCGTGCATTCCACATGCCCAGCCGCGACGTCGATATAGTTGAATTTATTTATCTATTTTTTTTTTACTTCCTTTATCGGTCTCGTATAATGGCACCGTTGACTCCGCGCGACCCCGAGCGCACTTTGCGCAGAAGGCGATTGATAACATTTTAATATATTAATCAGCTTGTTTAGAAGATCGCGGCTCGGGTTGTTTTTTATTTCGCGGGTCTCTCTGGAAAGTTCGCGCGTTCGTGGTCTTCACTGGGGCTCGTTTATCTTCGGTTGACGAGAGAGGCGAGCAAGTGCGGTGCTGTCCGAACAATTCCACACTTTCCCCGCTTCGTCGAAAAAAATTGCATATTCATAAAGAAAAACGAGAATGTATATTAAAAAAAAAGAACACAAACCAGTTAATATTTTGCAAAAATTAGAACAAATAGTCACTGTAGTTGGTGATTCTTGTTTTTTTCACGGCGATCCACAGTGATTTTTTTTAATCCGATCGATCAATCAGTTTCCGCATTTCTATATTAATCCGATCGATTAATCTGTTTCCGCATTTCTGTATCAATCCGATCGATCAATCTGTTTCTTAATTGATCTGTATCGACTGTATTCTTGTTTTTTTTTTTTTTTATTTCGCGGGTCTTTCTTGAGAGTTCGCTCATTCGTGGTCTTTGCTGCGGCTCGTGTATCTTTCGCTGACGAGAGAGGCGAGCAAGTGCGGTGCCGTTCGGCCGAACAATTCCGCGCTTTCCCCGCTTCGTCGCCGGCGAGCCAGTAAATAACTTAACTCGCGATAATAAATACAGACGGGAGTCTGTGCGACTCAGCGGGCAATTACCGGGAGCGACGGACGGGAGGGGGCGCTCGGGCGAGGTGTATATACATAAACGGTAGCGCATAAACAGATTTATCGGTATAAGGCGGGAACCGGGTGAAGGAGCGCGAGAATGCCTTCGCGAGGCAATCTTGTTAGCGGGTGCCTCGTCCGACGTCGCGGCCTCGGTGAGGATCTATCTGCACCGAGGCAATGCGGCGAAAGGGAAAAACCAAGATGCGAGGGTGTGGGAAAGACGCAGGAAGATTCGAAGTGAATAAAAAAAAAATAATTGGAAAAGGTTCTCGCACGCGCGGCGCGGTATAGACGTTTCCCACGCGGGGCGACAAATGCATGGGTGTTGTCCTCGTCCGATCTTTTCCTGAGTTACCGGAAAATCGGTGCGGTGGTTCGTTGAGGTGAAGCGACAGATCGATCGAAGCGAATATCAAAACGAATAGATATTTAACTAGATAGAGCGGGCGAGTGGTTGGTAACTTCCCTAGTGCGAGCGAGACTCGGAGCTAACATTAACGCAACGTCGGCCACCGTTCGCCCAACTTGGGGGCAGCACCGGCCATGTTTGTCATTCGCACCAGGGTAGCGTTTTACGGTTACCGTCAATAAGATGCGGTTCATTTATCATTGATTTAGTCATAACAATCGAGTAACGTCACACTGAGAGAAAGATCTAGCGAATATGACTATATCGCTTGAGAGATATTACCATAGCACATAGTAGTGGGCAACTAGGGCGCCACCTATGGTAGGATGTGCCGAATTTATAAGAATTTTTCGTAGATATTGTGGTAAAAATTCTTGGAAAATTTGAGACTTTCCGCCATAGGTGGAAAGTCTAGTGTGCCTTACTACTATGTGCTATGGTAGATTTTCTTAGATGATCGGTAGTTTTTACTAGATCCTTCTCTCAGTGCATCCACGAATTTTTTCTTTTTTAATTTCTTTTTTTTATATATATATATTTAACGATAGTATAAAAATGCACCTCTCAAAGTCGAGATCTTGTGAATGGCGCTGAAAACTTTTCCGAATCAGCTAAAACGATGAAGTTGGACTCGATTGTTTATTTTTTACGTGGATAATAAGATTACTTTGACGAGACATTGTTTTGCAAAAAGCTTCCTCATAGAGGAAGCTTTTTGAAGAATTACTTTGAAAGAACAGTCCGACCGACAATCGCTCGCTCTCACCCTAATCCCAGCTTGTTCCCCTGCTCATCATCTCCTGCCGCATGCAATTCCCGCATAGGGACACTTAATGTCCGAAAACCAATAAATAAAAGTGTGAAAAGCAGTCTGTCCGAAATATGCTCAATCTTAATGTTTCAGACGATATTGAACTCGATGCACAAGTACCAACCGAGGTTTCATCTCGTACGAGCGAACGACGTGCTGAAGCTGCCCTACTCGACGTTCCGGAGTTACGTATTCAAAGAGACGGAATTCATCGCCGTTACGGCCTACCAAAACGAGAAGGTAAGTGTTCGCCGTTCGCCACCATTCACAGAGATAATCTTTCCCTTCTCCTTTTTTTGCAAATTTTTTTTTTCTTCCTACCGTCCCTTCCGTTCTTCCTCTTAAAGCTGGAAGTAGAATCCAATATTGACCTGTCGGCGAGAGTCAAACAGCCCGGGGATGAAGGAAGGAGGAACGAAAAAAAAAAAAAAGAAAAAAAGGAAAGCGAAGCTGGGCAGACGCGCGCGGCCGTTTTACCTCGAGGGTAAAGTTTTACGAGACACCTTGGAGCCGTTCCAAGGGGCTTGTACCGCAACTGCGCGATTCTCGCCGAACACCGCGACACGCTCCACTCAAATTCCAACTTTTCACTCGTTCATCTCTCTATATACATAAGCTCCCTATCTCTCGGATACGCCAGTCCCCAAAACTGGCGCATCGATTCTATTATCTCCCAAAGCCGTATGGCTCGTCGTCTCCTCATTTTGTTTTTTTTCCTGGACTTCAATACTAAAGAAACAAATAAATAAAAAAAATCGCATCAGCACCGAACTCGCTGAATTATGGGATAGATTACGATACGCCACAATCGTGAAAGAAGTCTTTTGAAATTTAAACCCGCGATCCTCAACCTCCCCCAACCACGGCTAAATTACGTCGCCGTTCCTATGATGTACACACCAATTCGATTTTAATGGATATAAATTGTTAATTTTTTTTTTTTTTGTTTTTAGATAACGCAACTGAAGATCGACAACAATCCGTTCGCCAAGGGTTTCCGTGACACCGGTGCCGGGAAGCGAGAGAAAAAGTAAGTGTCGCTTTCAAAACTGGCCGGGTTTTATCGTCCGTATGGAGCTATCAGTTATACACACTGTAGATTTATCTTTAATTCTATGCCGTGTATTAATTTCACTCTCCCTCCGGCGGTTTCTCCTACCGTTGCGGGTTTGCGGACAGCGCGGTGATTATTATCCTATCGTCGGGTCGAGGGGTGGATTCGCGCGGGCCGTTTTTCAACCCTCCGCGAGGGGGACGAAGGGAAGGGTCGCGGGTTCGCGCGAAAGCCTCATTTTCACCGGTTATCGTCGAGGGCAACGGTGTTGGAGCAAGAGGCACGGCCCACCGTCCATTTGTATTCAATATTGCAAGTTTATGGGCTTATGTCGGTCTCGCCCCCTCCGTCGGGCGGGCTATTGTCGGCCCCGGCTCGACGATGAAACCCATTATCAATTTTGGGAGCGCGTTCGCCGCGGCGTCGCTCGTCGGGGTGCCGGAGCTCAAGTGGATTTTGATGACGTTAAGTTCCTATGCATAGAAACCCCGCGGCGAGTGAGTGCGCCGGTTATATCCCGTGTAAACCGCATTACGCGTCACACGCGATGCGTGTTCGGATATAAAACGAGTGCGTGGCCCAACGTTGTTAATCTTTCGTTCGGCGGCCATCAATCGAGACCTATCGGGGAGGTTGATGGCCGCTCTTCTATAGTGAAACGAACGATAACTTTTCGGAAAATCGATATCAAAAAGATTTTTTCTTTTAACGACGATTGTTGGGCATTAAATTTACCATTTATAGAGCGATCGGTTTGCAAAAATGACAACTGGTTTGTGGCAATTCTCGTTGCATATTTGAACAATTTTTTTTTTTCATTCATTTCTTTTCATTTATTATTATTAATTGATTGATTAAGTACAAACTATTTACATACATTAATTCTGTCCGCAGAAGCTTTTAAGCTCGTACGCGGATATCACTCGTATGTTTTTCATATATCTCAAATCTTCAGGTACAAATATCGCAGGGTCGATGCAGTGACACTCCATGCATATAATATCTCAAACAAATAACGATTCATTCTATATGGTTTTTTAAGAGAGGAATTTATTGTGTTTTTGTTCGATTCCGACCCGTTACGGTTTATGCTATTTCTTGAATGATACTATACGAATTCACCATATACAGTTCATCCTACAAAAAAAATTGCATACACTTAAAAAAAAAAATGAAACGAGAACATGTATTACGAAAAATAACACAAACCAGTTAATACCTTGCAAAAATAAATCACTGTAGATGGTGATTCTGATTGTGTTTCACGGTGTTCCACAGTGATTATTTTAACCCGACCAATCAATGGAACTGTTTCGACTGTACTCGATCGATCAATAAATTAAGCACGACCCTTAAAAAAAAAATCGTTATCTTTACCTTAACTTCCTTTAACCTTCGGTGTCGGCGAATGTATTTTCTAAATTCGATCCTTCGTATTTCGTCGGGGTCAGGGGGGGGGGGGGGGGACAACGGGTCTTTAAAGCGGAATCGACGATCGACACCCCTCCGGGTATTCTATTAGCGCCAAGATGAGAGAGCGGGTCTCTCTCTATCTCTCGTCAAGAGAACAGCCCCGGAGACGGAGACGCCTAATTAGCCAGGGAGGGTTGCTTTTGGCTTATGGTTACGATCACCAAGGGTGGCTGAAGTAGAATCGAAAACCGGGTTGTGGAGAGTCTCCGCGCTCGGTGAACAGTGGCCGCGATGAAACGGGCTCGAAAGCGAGAGAAAGATAACCGCTCTCTTCGGCGCCGATACAGAGAGAAAGGGAAATCGACGGTGGGCCGCGAAGGGATGAGGCTCGAACATAGCCAATCATCGGATTAGCATACTGATGCAGAGGGGCGGTGCTATCGTTAATGTTGAGGGTGCCACTCTTTCTCTCTTTCCCTCCGCCGCGCTGGCGAGGACCGCGGCGGTGCGGCTTTGAGTTTTCTACACGTATATATAATACACACGCGAAACTGTGTGCCTCGTCGGTGGTACGCGGGATCCTTTACGCGCCCCGATAAAGACGAGCATTTTTCGACTGTGCAAACGCTCTCGCCGAAACTCGTATTCACGGCCGCGCGCTGACGACTACTTGGACTCTGCCAAACACGCGAAAAAAATTGCCGGGCGATGAAATATTTAAAACAAAAATGAGGAAGAAGAGGACGAGGAGTTTGCCCTCTCGAGTGAACGAGATCATGGCGCAGCCTCATTTGTTCCCCGTCGATCTCCGTTCGTCCTCTATCTGTAGGGTCTCGCCGCGGAGAACGAGAGAGCAGAAATGAGGCTCGCGGAAGAGAGATCGCGACGAGGCACGCCGCGACGAACTTTGTGGGATTCTTCGAGAGCGAGAGCACGAGCGCTGTACACAATCGCGAAGGCTTTGATGTAATCGGGTTATTTCGTTGCTTCGAGTAGCAGACGTGTCTGCAATAGTTTTACACGATAAGCGGTATTTAAAATTTTTTTTCTTATGTGTGTTTTTTTTTTTTGCCGAACCGAATCGAATCGACCTTTCGAGCGGATAGGGGATCGCGCCGGTCTTCGATCCCCTATACCCACATGGCACAGACGAAGGGACGGGAGCCCCTTTAGCGAGCGCATTCACGCCCAGCGAACCGCCCGTTTCGCGACACGTAACTAGCCGGTGGTTCAAGTACGTGGAGAATAAAAAATAAAAAATAGTTTCAACGAAGACGGTCCGAGCCTCGCATCTTGATGAAATCCACTCGCCCGTCGCTTGTGCTGCCCGTTCAACGGTAAATTAACCGGTTATTCTGTATATAATTTTACTCAAATTATCACACGATTTAGTAAATCACATTACACGGCTGAATTTAAAAAATTTTAATTGAAAAAGTCGTGTCCGCAGGTTCGTTTACATACTTTGCAATAAATGGTGTATAAAATAGTTTTTAAAAAGCTGACCATTTATCCCGCGTAAAATTCACCCGAGCGATTGTACACTTCGTACAGTAAATAAGATGTATACTTACAAATTTGTTATTTAATTTCATATGTAAAAAAAATAATAAATAAACTCACCATCGGTAAAGTAATGTTCGTAGCCGCGGTTACTTGACCGGTCAATTGACCAACCCGCCTCGCTCGTTCTCTCGTCCCAGGATCCGCACTATCGATTCTTCTCGTCTCTCCACAGCCTGTTTTGCTCCAACCGAAGAGCTCCACAGTGCAGCGGGCAATAATCGCATTACAATCGGTAAAGTATCGGTCATATCCGCGGTTACTTGACCGGTCAATTGACCAACCCGCCTCGCTCGTTCTCTCGTCCCAGGATCCGCACTATCGATTCTTCTCGTCTCTCCACAGCCTGTTTTGCTCCAACCGAAGAGCTCCACAGTGCAGCGGGCAATAATCGCATTACAATCGGTAAAGTATCGGTCATATCCGCGGTTACTTGACCGGTCAATTGACCAACCCGCCTCGCTCGTTCTCTCGTCCCAGGGTCCGCACTATCGATTCTTCTCGTCTCTCCGCAGCATGTTTTGCTTGATCCGAAGAGCTCCGCAGTGCAAAGTGCAATAATCGCATTACAATCGGTAAAGTATCGGTCATATCCGCGGTTACTTGACCGGTCACTTGACCAACCCGCCTCGCTCGTTCTCTCGTCCCAGGGTCCGCACTATCGATTCTTCTCGTCTCTCTACAGCCCGTTTTGCTCCGTCCGAAGAGCTCCACAGTGCGACACGGTTCTATGTGCACCCGCGTACATCGTCTTTATACCGGAGTAAAACTTGCGAAAAGCTTGCCGCAGTCTCGCGTCAGTGTGTCAGTGTGCGCGGAGCGCTAAAGCTTCCACACGGGTAAAGAGCCGGCAGAAAGATGCGAGAAGCTCGTGTGTGCGTGCGTCGGTGTGCAATGATCGCATTACAAGGTATTAGGGAATCGGTAAGCCTCTCTCGCTCGCGCGCTGTCCCGAGTCGCAACGTTGAACCTCGCTGCATACACGGTCATGTAAAACGTATCTGCTGTACGAACAGCAAAGGCACCAGCGGCAACAACCGACTTACACGGGACTTAAGTTTGTCCAGCTTGAATCGCAAAAGCGTTGTCAGTTTAAAGATTCGCGTTACCAATTGTGTTTCCGTCTCCGCGAGTCGGGAAAGCCTCGGGCGGGCGCGCGGATGCGAAACAGGGGAGGGATTTTCGCCTGGCGTTGCCACCGCAATTTGTCTCATTCGGTAGGCGGAGGAAGGTGCGAAATTGCGATTAAAGGGAAGCGTTGCCGCGGGGATTGCCGGGTTGCTGGGATTGACGCAAGAAAGCCTGAAACACGGTGTGTAACTGTAGTGCGGTAACGCATAGGCGAGGAGGGGGGAAGGGGATGAATTCTAAGCTCTCACGAGGGAGAGAACGCCTGGAGATCGAGGGTGAATCTTCATATAGTTTGCGGGAGCTTTTGTGTGACGAAAAAAAAATGTACATAAAATAAAAACGGACAACGTGAAAATCGGGTGAAGCCCATCGACGGCACTCGAATTCGTCACGCCACGGAGTACGAAGTGTGAGGGTAGAAATATTGCTAGGTATAAAAATAAAGTGAAAACTATATTTTGGGGAAGAGTGTAGAAAAAGTGTATATAAATGGGGTTTACGTTTTTCGACGATACAAAATGTGTCTCGAGTCGATAAAGGCGAAAGATAAATAGCCCTCAAGCGATCGACTTTCGGAGGTAACTTTTATTTTCGTTGACGCGCATCGTTGCACAGAATATAAAAAAAAAAGGTTCATGCATTCGAGAAACATTTATTGTCCAGGAACGTCGGACATGATTTTTTTTTCCCCGGTGATTTTACAGTTCTTTTTTTCGTGGAAAATACGATTCGTTCGGGGAAAGAAAAAGAAATGGTAAAATTAACAAGAAGTCTTGGACCTTTGTGGACATAAATTCGCGACTCGGAAATTCGAAGAAAAAAGAAAGAAAATATATGTTTATAAGGAGAAATAGGGTCGAAGTCGTAGTAGGCGCATTAGGCGAAGGTAATTTATTTCATACCTGGCGCCCCTCGGGGCAGTATCTCGGTGCGATTGCAGTCGTTCACCATTTACAAATCCCTACGAAGTATATCGAATTAATATTATTGGCACGGACAGGTTTGCGGATAGTCCGAGTTATGGAAGGAGAAACGAGAACGATACTATCCGCGCGCCACGATTACATCGGTCCATAAACATATACGCGTATCTATATATACACGTCCACTATAAGCTGTTACCGGCTGCTCTATTAGGTCTCTAAACGTTTGACGTAGCCGGCTATTTGCCGCACTGACGAGTTCTTTTCTCCCTCGGGTTATATCCACGGGCTAATAACGAGCCCGGGATGGATAACGACTTCATTAGTCAATTGCGGAAACTCTCGTAGTCCGACACTTGTACGGTTATCGTAACTCTATTTTACACGGCACTGAAAACCTCTCCGACCAATCGAAACTTGGCAGTTTCTTCTTTTCACGCTATCATCGACAAAACGATGTGTTCCCCAACTTATGTTCGAGTTAACGCGTTCGCGCCGTAATTATACACGACGATTACCCGAGTAGAAATTTTCACGCGTTACATCGGGCGCTGATAAGGTCCTGAGAAGGCCTGATAAGGACCTGATAAGGCCTTATCAGTACCCGAAGTAACGCTCGAAAATTTCTACTCGGGTATCGCCTCCTCCAACGAGGATGCGATTGACCTTCCTTCATTTTATTTTCGTCGGAACAATTATTATTAAAAGAAAAAAAAAATGTTAATTCCCCTCTTTCACAATTGCTAACACACAGTCGTTGTTGCAGAAGGCAGGCGCTGTTGACCGTGTCCGGAGGTGGTTCCCGTCTGGGATCCGGGGCGTCTCCGGCGTCCCCGGACAAGCGCAGATCGTCGAATTCGGTGAACGACATGATGGACGACGAGGACAAGCTGCTGGACGTCGTGGGGCCTGACACGCCGCATCCTGCGCACCATCATCACCGGGACCGGGACCACTCGAGGGATCGGGACGACCGCACGAGCGAGCGCGGCGAGGGCAGCGAGTCCTCGGGATCGGAGAGTGGCGGGGTGCCCGGTGGACCACCTGGATCCGAGGGTCCCAGGCCCGACGTCTCCGTCGGTCCTCCGGTTCTCCATCCGCCCCTTCTACCTTACTTCTACCCGCCGGTACCGGGACTCTACCCCGGTCCGGGACCACTCATACCCCCGAGTCCTCTGGGTCTCCACGGCGGCGTCACACCGGGAATGCTCCTAAACGCTCAACTGGCACTCGCCGCCTCCCAACATCCGGCGCTGTTCGCTCACTATCCGCATCCCCTGTCGAGTCCTCTGCACCAGCTGAAGGGACACCGTTTTGCGCCTTACAGCCTACCCGCACCGTCTCACGGCTCGGCCTTCGAGACCGTCACGCCCGGCAGTCGGACGCTCAGTCCGAGGTCACCGCCCCCGAGGCCGCCCACGGGGTCGCCGACCCCCGGCGGCCTGACGTCGACCACCAGCGGCGGATCGGCGACCGGTGAACTAAAGTCCATCGAGAACATGGTGAACGGCCTTCAGGAGAGGAGGAACGTCAAGAGAAGAAGAAGCCCGAGCTTGACGCCCGGTCACAGAAACAACGAGGCCGACGGGGGCGGCGGGAGTCCGTGACAGGAGAACGAACCCGTAACGAGCACCAAGGACGATCCCGAGGACGAGGATCTAGACGTAACCAGCGGCGACGAGTCTCTGATCGACGAACGGGAACTCGCGCCCGACTCGACCTCCGAACCGTCGTAGCCGAGGCAGCGAGGGACGCCGACGGTGTTGCGAGCCGAGAGGAACCATAATCGGACGCCTCTTTTACGCCTCGGACGGCAATTCGGCTGAAGGAAAATTGCGTGTATCCCTTTATCGCCATAAATTCTTCTTTTTCTTTTTTTCATCGGCTGACGTCAGCCTAGCGTGAAATAAAGAGAAGCGAACCTCGAGGGAGGGAGGAGAGAGATTTGAAAAATCTCGACTCTAACGGGCCGCCCGAATAACGCGATTGTTTTCAATTTTTTTTTTTTTATTCTTTTTTTTTTTTTTTGTTTTCGTGATTTGAAACAAGCGATCGATTCCGACTACAAAGTGCAATTTAACGAATATATACGGAGAAGATTAACGCGAACTCTTAAACGCCCGATGACGGAGAGCGTTGCGCGCGTGTATCATGCGTGTAAATAAACAAGGTGTGTTGTACCCCGATTGGCGATTAATTCGGGCGGGACGGTATATATATAAAAAAAAAAAACCGCGTGGACACTGCGACGTAAGAAAAAAAAAAAAATGAAAAGAAGAAAAAAGTGCCGGTGCATCCCCTGTAAATTGCACGAGTTAAATGACACGACGATTGAAGGATATTGAGAGAATTATTGAGCAAAGAGCCTACAATTTTGCCTGCGAATACTTTAGGGCTTAAGAGAAAAAAAAATGATAAAAAAAAAAATTAAGCAACGATTAACGAATGATGAATATTGCAATATAAAAGCACCTCCACTCTTTGCAGATTTCCCATACCCAGCCCAGTCGTTTCCCTCAATTACCCTCCCCCCCCTGCCCCTCCCCCCCAGAACTGTAAATATGTACCCTAGTGATATATTAATATTATTATATACATATTATATATATTACGTATAAATACAAGTATCCCCCTCTGTATTAATTATTGACTATATTAATTACGATAATTGATTATTAGAGTCGTGCGAGAGAGAGAGTGTGAAAGTGAGAGTAAGAATGAATGATAATTATGGGAAGTAGGCTCGCGCGGAGTCCGAGAAAATGTCTTCTTCGAGAGTCATTTGGGTAAACATGAAAGAAAAAAAAAAAAAAAAGAAAACGTCGAGTAAGTCAACGACGAGGTATTGCGAGAACGGACAAGCGGAGAATTCCTTCGATCGACCAGTATTTTCGCGTCACTCACGTCTCGGTCGTTCTTTTTTTTCTCACCGGTATATTATTATTGAACCGATGATGTTATCCGCTCGGCGTCGCGGGCTTTCGTGGATTCGATCGTCGACCGCTTAAATAAATTATTAAATTATTGAAACGAGAGCCGATATGATGATCGGTGCTGTTTTCTTTCGTTTTTTTTTTTTTTTTTTTTTTTTTTGCGATGGGAGTTGCAACGATCAATCGCAATATTAAATTTAACGATCGTCGAATGAATTTTCCTCTCTCGCTCTTTGCTCCCTTTCATCTCAACCCGTTCATCACTTTCTATATATATATATAAATTGGGTATTTAAACGCAACCAACCACCCCAGCCCTCTCCGTCCCGGCCTCTCACCTCGCTGATTAGAATCTCTCGTTATCGACGATTCAGCCAATTATTGAATTCTCCAATTTCCGTTCGAGGATCAAGTTTTACTTTTATTGCCGGTTCAAACACCCACGAAGGTGAGAAACGAGGAAAACCTCAAGATATCGCGGAGTCCAAAAATTTTGCAAAAATTGGAAATTTTCGCAGGCGAATCGTCCAGCAATTTTGATAGAAGATCGATTTTTTTCGATCGATCGACATACCCGGCCAAGCCCACACTTCCTCACCTGTAAAAACGCAGAAACCAGCAACGAGACGTCGGGGAGTGAGGGGGATGAGAGCGAAAAATAATTCAGTAAAGTCTCTATCGTTTGTACGCACCCAGGGAGCTGATGGATTTATTATAAATATGAAAAATTATATTTGAAAAGAGCAAAAAATAAAAAAAGAGTGAGCGAATGATTCGACGAGCGTTGAGGAAATTAAAGTGAGCTTTAAATCGTGGCCGAATTAGAGCCCGGTGTCGTTTATTGCGTCATCACGAATATCGCGTTGATTTTTCTAAATTCTTTGGTTTCCGAGCGTCCGGTGTACGGCCTCGAGCTCTCGATCGACCGAGTCCCCCGCGTCGACCTGCGAGCGAATCTCACCCAGGATTATCGATGGACGAGAGAGAGATTACAAAAAAAGAGGAAAGAAAAAAAAAAAAAGAAAACACATGAAAAGCATAAAAAGCAATAAGAGAGGGCCCTGGGCGGCCTTATCATTCCCGAGAATTATAATTCCTACGGCTTGTATTGTATATTGTACACCCCTTGAAAACTCTACCCCCTCCCCGTCCCCCGATCCTTCAGTCCGAAAAATACCCATGAAAAAAAAAAAAAAAAAAACAAAAAAGCCCCACGACTAAAAATTATATATTAATTTAAAAATAACCGAGATGCTTGTTTTTCATTTAATAAAGTGCGTGCGAACCCGGCATGCCGTTGACACCTCGAGCGAGAAAACTCGGGATGGATACAAGCTCGCTCCGTTCACGACGTAAATCTTTTATTGCTCCTACCCCCCCTCCCCCCTCTTCCCCCCCCCCCCCCCTGCCGACCCCGTATTTAAAATATTTAACTTTTTAACTGCCATGATCGTAGCGGTTGGTCGGGCGGTAAATTCCGATGATTAGGCAGATAAGTCGTCGCTGTCGGGGCACCTCGCGACGTTCGCTCGAGCGACGACCTCGTAATTATGGCGTGGCGACTGCCGCCCGGCATGCGTGTAGGTAACGGTATCTTCCCGGGACGCAACAGATATCGATACTATCGAGCAATTAGCCCCGGCCTTCCCTTCGTTTCTCGTGCCAATTATTTTCTCGGAAAGTCGCTGCGTGTTTATTTTTCTTTTTTTCAACTTTCGTTCGTCCATTATCAGCGCAATTCTCACGAACGCAAGATATATTTTTTTTTTTTTCATTATCTACGGTACATCTATATATCGATGGTTTAGCGACGCAAGGGCACGGAAGCAGCGCTTTTACACTGCCTATATGCCGTTAAGCCATTTATTTATTCATTTATTTATTCGTTTATTTATTCATTTATTTATTCATTTATTTATTCATTTATTTATTCATTTATTTATTCACTTATTTATTCATTTATTTATTCATTTATTTATTCATTTATTTATTCATTTATTTATTCATTTATTTATTCATTTATTTATTCATTTATTTATCTATTTAATTGAAAAAAATTGTTTATCTGCATGAGCGCAATTAAAGCGCCTCCGGAACTCGTGTGTCGAGAGGCCGGGTCGGTCCGAATATAACCCGTTCGAGTTGAAAGTTCCGCAGGACTAACCGGCATCCCAAGATTAGAATACAACTCTGTAGGAATGCGTGGGTTCCTTTGAGCGGCGCGGACGGTAGATCTTCGTCGTACGAATTACAGAGAGCCCGACGGTTTCTCTCGCTCCTGCTGTCTCTCGTCTTTGGTATCGACGGCGAGGAGAGAAACAGAGAGTGACCAGCGAGGCGTGGATCGTTCGAAGCCACTTCTGGAGGATTGGAACGAGGATTTAATTGACACCGGGAGGTGTCGTCGCACTAAACTATGCAAAGTGGACGGAGATCGCTCGCCGCGTCTTGGCCGGTTCCCTTTGGCTCGGGATCTCCTCCGGACGACTCGAGACTGACGGCAAGACGAGGAGGCTTGACCGCTAGAGAACTGCCGATCGAGACGCAAACGAGAAACCAAAAAAAAAAAATGAACCATCATCAAAGACGTAAACACCCCATGTAGAATCAATTCCATCAAAAACCTTTCTCAATGAAAAAAAAAAAATGTTAACTAAAATTAAAGTTTACCAGCTTATCAGCAAGGAAATTAGAAGGGCGTGAATTAATAAAGGTGTGCGAGAATTACGAGAATAAAAAAAATGGCGATTAATATAGAAAATCGAGGCTGAAGTGTCGCGACAAAAAAAAATAAAAATAAAAATAAAACCACCATCAAAGACGCAAGCACCTCATCAGGAGTCAAAAGTATCGAGAGCCTTTCGCGAAAAAAAATGTACTTGCTTATCAGTTCCGCAAGAACATTAGAAGGGCGTGAATTAATAAAGGTGTGCGAGAATTACGAGGATAAAAAAAAATTGCTACTAATATAGAAAATCGTCGAAAACAAAAAGAAAACCATCATCAAAGATACAAACACTCCATCAGGAATCAATTCCATAGAAAACCTTTCTCGATGAAAAACAAAAAAAAAAATGTTAATTAAAGTAAAGGTTTACCAGCATATCAGTTCCGCAAGGAAATTGGAAGACCGCTAATCAATAAAGGTGTGCGAGAATGACGAGAATAAAAAAAGTGCCACTAAAATAGAAAATCGAGCCTGAAGAAACGCGACCAAAAACAAGAAAAAAAAAAAAAGAAAACCATCATCAAAGATTCAAGCACCCCATCGGGAATCAACTGCGACGCGAGCCTTTCGCAAAAAAAAAAGGTTCTAGCTTATCAGTTCCGCAAGGAAATCGGAAGAGCGCGAATTAATCAAGGAGTGCGAGGATGTCAATAAGAAAAAAAAAAAAACAAAAAAAAAAAAAATAGTGCCCGATGTAGAAAATACGCGCTTTCGCAGCGGGTGAGCGGTGGCACGGGCGGCGGGGGGGAAAAATGCCAACTTCTCGCCGTCGCGGTCGGCGACAAAGGGCTGCTGCTGCCGGGTATCGTCGCCGAGAGATAAATCTCGCTCGGACTCCGGTGGTACGCGCTGCCGGGTCCTGGCGAGAGCGCCACAGCATCGCGTCGAGCTCGTTCGCTCCGGACCGGACCTCTGGAGAGAGCGAGCGAGCGAGACTCCCTGGAAACCGTGATCAACGTATATAGCAAACCCGGAGAAGCTCTGAACTGAAACAGCTTCTGCTTTCTGTGTGTCTCTCCGCGAGGCGTGCTTGAGACTCTGGCTCTCATTTACACTCGGCGCTCTTCCCTCCCCCCCTGCTACCCCCGCCCTCTCTCGCGAGGATTTACTGGCAGCGGAATACAATGCGGACCTGTCCGTGTCCATCTAGCCACCCCCCCCCCCTCCCTCCCCCTTCGCGGTTCTCGCCAGCAGAAGCTATTCTCGCGGCGCGAACGTCGTGTAGCCACTTGGAACCGAGGCTATAGATATTCCTCGGCATCAACGTTCACCGACAACTTTCACCGGCAGCGCAGAACCTACCCCCACCCCTTTCCGTTGCAGAGTTTTGGATGCAATTGCCAAAAATTCCTGGAAATCGTTGAGATAATGAAAAATCGATCCCCCTATAGTGAACGTTTTTAGAGCGTTAAATTGGGAATGATAAGGTACCGAAAGGGCCTTGCCAGGGCCTCGCCGGAGCCTTGCCAGGCTCTTGCCAGGGCCTCGCCAGATCCTTGCCAGGCTCTTGCCAGGGCCTCGCCAGATGCTTGCCAGGCTCTTGCCAGGGCCTCGCCAGATCCTTGCCAGGCTCTTGCCAGGGCCTCGCCAGATCCTTTCCAGGGTCTTGCGAGGGCCCAATGTAACGCCTGAAAACGTGCACCAGGATTGGCGCACGGCAAAGCTCCCAGAACGCCACGCACGGACTCTGCCAGTTATTCGCGACTCGTAGGTCTGACCGTTTCGGTCTTATCCACTTTTCGAAAAGAAACGAAATCCATCAGCACATCCGGTCACCGGATATAAAGAAAAAATACTCCGATACTGCGATCTCGAATCAATTTTCACCTGAACAGGTTCCCTCGCACGAGGAAGGGAAAAAATTGATTTTCGATGCCAAATCCCAATACCCAAAGGTGCCGCCCCCGTCCGTCGACGGAGGCGCCTTTCGGGGTCGGCGAACTCCTAATGAATCGGGCGTAAATCGAGCCGGTACATAAACCTTATAATTCGTACACGCCCAAGGCTTCAATGAGCGAGCTTTATGAGAGAAACTAAACGCTCTCTCGCGCGCGAGAGAAATAAGAACGAGAGGAATCGAAACGACGAGAGGAGGAAGAGGACGATGAAGAGGAGCAGGCGAAGTCGGAGCGGGAGGCCGGGGGGGGGAGGGGGGGATTCCTAGTGAGACCGCGTTTGTCGGCGCGTTTGTGGGACCGACGCCGCCTCGAGGTGTAGAGAGCCCTCTCCGCTGCCGAGCGAAGTTCTCCTCTCCCTGCCTCTAGCTAGCGCCGAGGGAGAGGAGATGCACCGCTACCGAGAGGTGCGTGGATGCTGCTGACTGCAGGCGCTCCTCGCTCACCGAGTCGATCTCGCGTCAGCATCATCGCGAGGAGAGTTCATCTCCCCAAGAGCGCGTCGAATTGTCCCGGGGCCGATGGGGATAATCCGATAGATCTATGCGCTCGCCGAGTTGGACCGATGAGACTAGGAAGGGCAAGCAGCGAGCTTGACCCTACCTTCGGCGCGTAACGAAATCGCGTCCGGCGCTTTCGGCATTCGCAAACGCATTTAATCCCGTCGCCGCGGCGAACGAGCGACGATTGCCGGCGCCCGGGCCTGTGTACGTTCCGGACCGATTGTGTGCGTGGGAGGAAAACGAGGCGAGCGGAGGACTCCGCGCAACTGATTTGCGATCAATTTGCCCTGATTTACAATCGGGGCCCTCGAGCATCTTCACCTCTCTCCGCCCTTCGCTCTTCCTCGCTATGCCCCCCCCCCTTTCCGCAACCACCTCGCGTTCTGCACACGCCGGCTCCTTCCTCGGGCGACACCGACGATCCCGCATTCCGACTTACCCGCGGAACTTCTCTCGTCCCTCTGTTCTTGCCTTCGATACGACACGGCCGGAGCCTCTTTAGCGATTTGAAGAAAAAAAGAGACTGCAAAAAAAGAAACTCGACACCGTATGCGCGTCGCCGGACGGCGGAGGTAAAAGCTTCTTCGCCCTTTGAGTCTCTTTACCGTTAAAGAAAAAAGAAACATTTTATCAAGCACTGACTTTTCGTTTGATTCAATGAAAGTTAGTTTCTACATTTTTTTTACCAACAAAAACTGTTTTCGAAATGTGGAATGAAAAAATAATTCTCTGACCGTACTGTTCGCTGAAATACTTCGATTAGAAGGTGGACCAATGTTTCGGATTGAAATCGGAGATACTTAAAAAAAATTTAAATAAGTGCCGTTTCACGCCCAAACATACTGCACCGACAGTCGGAAGGTCGGAAAAAAAGGAAACTCGATATATTCTCGGCCCTTTGAGTATCTTTCCCTTTGAAAAAAATTAATAAAAAAAATTGTCAACTGCAAATTTTGCTTTTGATTAAATAAAAGTAAGTTTCTAAAATTTTCCACCAACAAAAACATTTTTTTAAATGAGATTCTGGTGCAAAAAATGGTTCTCCGGCCGCAGCGTTCGCCGAAGCACTTTGATTAAAAGTTAGACCAACACTTCGGATTGAAATCGAAGATAATTATGAAAATTAAAAAAGTCCCTTTTCGCGAGGAAATATGCTGCGCCGACAGCCGGCGGGTCGGCGAACAGGCTCCCATGGGTAAAGTTCGTCGGGTTTAAAAAAAAAAAAGCATGCGTTAAAAAAAAAAAAAAAAATACATGGTATATATTAACTTGTGTGTAGAGTCGAGTGCGCACGAACGTCGTTGCGACGTCGCCGGTGCACGGGTGCACCGTTCGAAAGAGAGATCGCGTGGCCTCGTTAACAAGTCGGCGGGGTCTTGTCAGCGGGCACCGTGTCGTCGCTGCGTTAACAGTAGTCAGCAAGGTGGATGCGTGCATCCGTCACGTATCTCTCTAATCGTCTTGTCACCAGCCACGCAGCAGCGGCCGCGGCCCTGTTGGCGGCGACGGGCAAGCCTCTCCGCGCAAACCGTTAATTGCAGTCGTTTTCATAGCTCCACGACAGAAATCCTAGCTTGAATTCTCAGGGCCACGGGAGAGGGAGAGACTGCGTGTTCTTCGTTCGCGAGCGCGCATTAAACCGCCTCGGCGAGCTCCGGGATGAAAATTAGTCGCTCGGCTTCTCGAACGGACAGTCGGCATTCCGTTTAATCAATTTGGAACCGAAAAAAAAAAGAAGTTAAAAAAAGCTTCTATGGTCTGCAATCGACATTACCGTTATTATTATCATTATTATTTTCTTGTCCGTCGGCCGTTCGTGACAGGAAAAATAAATAATAATGATTAATAAGCCACATTAGAGAATAGCTTCGGGTCACGGGGGTTCCATGACATACAGCGGAGTTCGCCATCGCGGGTGAATCTCGCGCGTAACCCTCGAGCGTTTGAGCGTTATGTATGTGGTATACACATAACGCGAGCGAAGCCTCTTTCGCTCACAAAAGAGTCGTGGTGAGATGGTAGCCTACAAGATCGGATAATATGGGTAGTTATTTGTCGGCGCCGATGTTGGTTTTTCGGGCCTTGCAATACGTTAGCCCCGAGGATAAGGCTGTGGGGACGCGCTGGCCCGGTCGACGGGGCGCGCGAGCACGGGACCGCCTCGTATATACCCGAGTCAGGACCCCCGCGGTGTCAAACTCGCTGGGTCTCAGCTTCAAGGCTCTTTCTCCGCTTCCACCGTACTTTTTTCGTATTATTATTATTATTATCAGCATTATTATTATCATTATTATTTTCATTGTTATTATTATTATTATTATTATTATTATTATTATTATTGTAATAATAATAATAATTATTATTATTATTATTATTATTATTATTATTATTATTATTATTATTATTATTATTATTATTATTATTATTATTATTATTATTATTATTATTATTATTATTATTGTTATTGTTATTATTGTTTCCATGTTCTCTGCATATCGTTTTACGGAAGGATCGTTGAAAAGAAAATATTTACAGTCCGATGTAACTGCCGCGTTAAACTTTAATGCTCGGTTATGGAGCCGCTCGAATCTTGATATACAATAATAATAATAAAATAATAATTTTGCAAGTAGTAGTAAAAGGAATTTATTGCAAAAGCTTAATATTTATACAGTTATCTTCTTGTACTAATTTAATTCCGAATGATAGTACACCTTGGCAAAGGTCCATCGACGAGAGTCCTTCTTTGGTATTTGGAAGGTTGATTTCCATTCTTCGGTTAAAACTTTACAATTTATTTATAATTGTTAATTTGATATTATTATTATAATTTTTAATAACGATTAACCTACAGACGTCTGTCCGTTGAACGTGAGAGCTCGCCGATTGCGTTCTCCCGTCCACGAGGCTTCGGCCAAATTAAGTTGATCAATAAATAACCAACGAGCGATATTCTCGGACGGCAAACACCTGCGACCGAGTCCCGGCCGCGTGAACGAGATCGCCGGCCTCCGTTTAACTGCGACAGCTCGGGGACGCGACTATTGTAGGCGCTTGGATGCAGTTTGCGCGAACGCTAGTTCGGGAGATGGCGGAGAAACATTCTCCTTCTTATTTATCTGGATATCATGCGCTGGAAGGTCGTTTCGGGCACATCGTTGAGATAGAGAGATCGGCATACATACATATATATATACATAAGGTTTTTCCTTTTTCCCCCGTCGACACGACCAACGGTCTGTAATGTGTCTTGATCTATGTCTCAATTTCCCCGAGTGGCTACCTCGCGATAGAGCCGGTGGCTAAAGCAGCCTTCGGGGATCGATTATTCTCGCCGGAGGCACCTGCGATCTGCGATGCTGCCGGGCGAGAGAGAACCTAGTTTATAGAAGAGGAAGGTAACGCGGGGGGTGAGGGAAGGGAGGGGCTGAGGTGAAGATATATGACTTCGGCGTAAACATACCTACGAGAGAATTTTATTCGCGCGATAGATCGGTCGCTTTGCCGGACCGTCTGACTCGAAATGTACGAAGTATCTCCCCATTATTTCCTATCTATATTGCGCGAGCATTCTGGCCCGTTGGTCCGCCATAAACCGCCCGTGGAAAATCGACGAGCAGCCGGGCATTAATATAAATCAAATCGAATTAAATATCGTCTCGCGATAAGGTTGATGTTTTTTTCCCAATATTTTTTATTTATTTTTCATAAGGTCCGTCGAATGACGGCAGAAGTCATCAGGGATGCTGCTTCGCGGAATAAACGTCCCAGAGGGCCTTTGACGGTATCCGGCGGCGGAGTGGAAGTACCTCGAGGGCATCGAGATCGGTGTTTCCAGCGTCCCGTTTGCCCGTCGGCTAAAACTCGAAATGACTCTATATAGTTATATCTTTGCGTCGCCAAGGTACGGTCATACAGTATGCCGCGGTGGAGCGAGGTGAGCTCTCCCCTTCCGAGTCTCCGGGTTCCTGAATAATGTATCGAGTGGTCGTTCGGTCTCACTCTCGCCCTCCGTCGCCGTTAGTGTTTCTCTCGCTTGTGCGGCCGATGCCGATGCCGATCCCCTCCCCGCACCAATCTCGCACGCCCGCGTCAACGACGCGGCCACACTATCGAAAGAGATCCTGAGAAATAAGCAATTAAGCAGCCATGCGCGCCCGCGCGAGGCCTGAAAAAGGATTCGCGGGACTACAACGACGACAACGATCGACGATCTCCCGGCGATGAGGAGGAGGAACGGTTGCAAGATAGCGCGTGTAAGAGAATCGGAGGCACAGATCGCGGTGAGGCATGCTCCGCAGCTTCTGCTGGTGTTGCTGCTGCTGCTGCTGCTGCTCGATCGACTCACGCACGACCATTAAAGGCGACCGCCACTTTTTCATCGGCCCGCTAATGGCACCGGACGACGATGAGGTCATCCCGCCAGTTAGACAACTAGATTCGTGTTTCACGTTTTCACTCCTTCTCTCCTCCCCGATACATCTCCTCTACTCCGTGTTTCCTCTATCGGCTTCAGCTCGCGATATATTTTACGACTTGTCGCCCGCACCTCGCGCGCGCTCCGGTAACGATTCTCAGGACAGTCGGGATACGAGATCTTGGGACGGACTTCCGAGAGCGTCGCTGCTTTACCGACCGTGATGCGCGATTGGCGAGTTGCGTTCTGCAATTTGTAGGTTATTAATAGTAAATTAATCAATTAATAATTGATCCATTTTTTTTTGCGGCTCGAGCCCACCTGCTGTGTGAATTTGTCGGTAAATATTATTAGTCGCTATTTTCAATGGTCAAGCTTATCGGTAAACTTTAATTGACTATTATTGTTTTTAGGGGTGAATTTTTATCGGTCAAGTACATCGTTTATATTTCGAGAAATTGCGACGATGCGCCATTGGTGAGTAACGTTGTGCAATTTACAAGTACATTAATTAATCAATAAATAATCAATTTTTTGCCGGTCGAGCTCAGCTGTTATGTGAATTTGCCAGTAAATATTATTAGTCGTTGTTTTCAACGGTCACATTTACCGGTAAACTTTAATTGGTCATTATTGTTTTTAGGGGTAAATTTTTATCGTTCGAATATATCGTCTATAATCCGACAAACTATCGCGATGCGCCATCGGCGAGTAGCGTTGTGCAATTTACAGGTTCATTAATAGTAAATCAAGCAATTAATAATTAATACATTTCTTGCGGCTCGAGCTCAGCTGTTATGTGAATTTGCCAGTAAATATTATTAGTCACTATCTTTATCGGTCACGCTCGCCGGTTAACTTCAATTGGTTAACATTGTTTTAACAGTAGATTATTACCGGTCGAGTACGTTGCATTTCGACAAATTGTCGCAGTTCTGTAGAAACGACCGTCGACCTCGAGTGCAACTGTTTTTATTTAATTTAAAAATTATACATAATTATTATTATTTTATACCGCTATAAGGCAGTAGCTTTGAGAAGCGGGGAACAATAACAAAAAAAAAAAAATTATACGTTTGCCGATAAAACCTAGCGGGACTCGAGATGCACCGTCGTACGTTGCGGTCCGCGCATGCGCCCCGAGTTCAGAAAAAAAAATCATCCCGAAGGTGTTAATGGCGTTCGGGAGAGTAATTTTCTTTACGATTTTACGCAAAAGAGTTTTGGCATGGAGAGAGAAGCGCTTCGGCGTCTTTTCGGGCGAATTTCTTGTGTGTGGTCCATCCACTTCACGAGAGGGCTAAGCGTGCCGATAAATCTTGTCAGGGGGTTTATAACGTCCCTCGGCCTTCGGGAGATCATCACCTCGCTCCTCCTCGCGGCGTGTACCCGGTAACCGTCCCCGTGTCTGTGTCTCTATACGTACGATATACTTATACCTGTTGTATGCGCACGGGGGAATATATATTCGAGGCTTTATACTCGGCCACGTAATTAGTGTGGGACCAACAGGTGAGCTCGTCCTCGAGGACAGCTGCCGGTTCGCTGCGCCCGCCGGTCGTTCTCTCCGCTCTTTCTTGTGCCGCTTGCTTCTCGGCCGGCCGATCTGGCTCTCCCTCTCTCGCCGACGAGTCGCTTCGCGAGAACAGCCGAACAGCGCGTACTTGATTAATTCTCGATAACGAAATGGAGAAAAAAGAAATTGAAGAAAAAAATATCTGAACCCCAATAGGCTAATATGATCCCCACGTATATTTTTTTTCGTACTAAATTAATCGCGGGTCGGGTCTAGACCGCAAGCCTGGAGCACTCGTGTTCCGGCTTCTCTTTAGATCCAAATGCCCCGATATCCGCGACGATGTCGGATCGATTTTTTTTTTTTTAAGCTGACTAGCAGCGGCGCCGGTTCGCGTCCTGGATAACCGTTCTGGTGAATGAGTGATGACTAGCATTTTTTTTTCTCGATTCCGGAAGCGCGTTTCGGTATCGAAAATCGAGGTAGGAGTTATTCGCAGATTTGTGATCAGCGGGGAAAAAAATTGATCGGATGTATGTATATAGTCTCCGGTCGATTATACATTACTTTCACTGATCCATCTGGCTATAAAATCTGTGCTCACCGATGCAATTGCCGGAGAGCCAGTTAATCTTTTGAAAAATCATGATAAAGGCTTACCCTCAAAAGTTTGAGATCCGACACGATGGGACTAAATTCAATTCAGTTTCTGTACTTGATTATCTGGTGAATGAGTGATGATTAGAATTTTTTTGCTTCCGGAAGCGAGTTTCGGTATCGAGTATCGAGGTAGAAGTTATTCGCAGGTTTGTGATCAGCGGGGAAAAAAATTGATCGGGTGTATGTATATAGTCCCCGAACAATTATACACTTTTTTCACTGATCCATCTGGCTATAAAATCTGTGCTCACCGATGCAATTGCCAAAAAGTCTTTTATCCTCGATAGTTTTAGGTCTGGCACGATGAAACTAAATTCAATGCAGTTTCCGGCAAATTCTCCAGCCGAACCCACAGGCAAATTTTATTTTCGCGCGCGTCGCTCGGATAAGTCACAGTTAGATCAAGAAACCTGCCGATATAATCGATTCAGAGTGTAACAATTTTATTGGATATAAATTTAATAAATGTGTTTTTTTTTTACTGATAAACCCACAGAGTCTGCTGCACGCTGTGGAAGATAGATCCCCGATCGAGTTGCCTCGAGTCGGCGACTACGTGCCTGGATGAATCAACTTTTTTGTTTTGTTTGTTCTCCACCGTGGTGCGTGTCGGGGCATCACGGGAGTGACGCTGCGGGGACGTACGCGCAAGGGCTGCGCACAACGTTGTCCCGTACGGATTTCGCTGGAGCTAAGTGAAACGTCGCCTGTGCGGAATTGAATGTGCTGCGAGGTTGTTTCCTCCGCCGTCTTGCAGCGAGCGCACAGCCGCGGAGGCAAAAAGCAGCGGGATCGTTAGACACTGTCCATCGCGGTACATCGCGATGCACTCTTATCCTGGAAGCTGCCAGACGTTTGCCTGCCCACGGCTCCGACGAGCTATGTACTCGGTCGGTAAAACAGATCCGCCGTTCGAGCAATCGCAACATTCTTTCGATTATGAATACCAAAAAATAAATAAAAACATAATAATAATAGAAAATCAATATTCGTGAAAGTGAATTGCCGTTAGGGGGTCGTCGGTGTGAAGGGAGCTTTAAAGCGCGTCCCTGCCGAGCGACACCTCGTTTTATAAAGTTGTCCGTTCTTGTTGTGGTTGCGGGAACCTCGTGTGCTGTTACAACGAGACCGCGTTACATAGGCATCTCATCCCGAGTGAGGTTGACGAGTGTGCCGGTTTTGAGCCGCACGGAACGAAAGATAGCGATAGATAAAGAGTGTAGCGCCACTGGGGTTCTGTTCGGAGCGAGGAGGTAAAGATAAAAAAAAAAAAAAAGAAAGGAAAAAAAGGTGAGGGGTAGACGAGGAAAGGCAGCGGAGAGAACACAAGCGAGGTCTCTCTTCTCCGGTCTGGCTATATACAGTCGTTACAGCATCCCGTTCGCGTTAGTACTTTGCCGGGTGGTTTCCGCGGGCGGCCAGCGGAATCCGGCGCAAAGCCGGCGGGGAGAGGGCAGCGTAGCTGGAGCAAAGCCGGGAAGACTGGCGGGATCATCTGATTGCGTGCGACCGAGCGAAAGATCCAATTCTCTCAATTAAGCTTTCGCACTTTTTGATGACACGAGCTCGCTCTTGGTGTTCCGGGGAATAAGATATATATATATATATATCTTGCTGGTCCAATGCCAGATGGGCGTATAAGTATATTGCTTGTGCACACTTGATACGCCCTTTTTACTTCAGGCAATCGATATATATAGTCGCATCGAAGAGGACGGTTCAAGAACATCCTATACATCAGTGGTCTACAGTAGAATCTCGTGTATCCCGGCTTCGATTAACCGACGCACCAAACTCATCTGGGCAGTCCGCATTTAATCGGGGTGACCTTAGTAAACATTTTGGAACTTCAAATCGGGGCATGGATGGGGCGTCTTCAGGCCTTTTCCGGACCTTGTCATGACCCGTATAACACAAGTATAATGCTTGTGCACGGTTGATACGCCTTTTTACTTTAGGCCACCCATATATATAATTGCATCGAAGAGGAAGGTTATTTAGAATGTCATATACATCAGTGGTCTACAGTGGAATCTCGTTTATCGTTTATGATTAACCGATGTGCCCCACTTATCCGAGCCGTCAGCGTTTAATCGAGGTGTCTTTAGTACAAATTCTGGGTCTTTAACATTCTTTAATAAATTTTTAATTTTTATCACTCTCCGACAGCTATAACAGAAACGAGAAAATTCGGACAGACCGGACGACACAATAATGCGTGTCGCGCTGAATAATTCGTGGGATTGCATATGTTTTCTTTATGGAACTTAAAATCGGGGCCTTGCCGGGGCCTCCTCAGGCCTTTTCCGGATTCAACATTTTGAAATTTCTATAACAAATGTAAAAATTTGGGCAAACCGGACGACGCAACAATTCGTAACGCGCCGG
This sequence comes from Exephanes ischioxanthus, assembly GCA_958510785.1. Classification (NCBI taxonomy): domain Eukaryota; kingdom Metazoa; phylum Arthropoda; class Insecta; order Hymenoptera; family Ichneumonidae; genus Exephanes; species Exephanes ischioxanthus. Next base: position 4,093,616 of record OY294017.1, on the reverse strand, counting down.
ATGAGTCGTGGATTGAGTATTTTGTCTTGATCGTCCGATTTGACTTATCCGAACACCTCAGCTAACCGAAGTTCTACTGTGCGCAGCTGTATCTCACTGCCGCAGAGCGAATTCTACCCGATCGCCTCGCCGTGACAAGAGCGCCCTATCGATCCGAGCTATTAATTGACGCGTGACTAAGATCATTAGACTCTCCACTAGCAGCCATCAACCAGCGTGAAAAAATGAAACTCACTGAAAGACCCGTTTACCGGAACGGAGTGTATATCGGATCATCCCTACATCGTCGAGCAGATTATGATTCGAAGAATACATTCGACCACCCCCCCCCCCCCCCCCCCCCTACTTGGAAGTCCTTCCACTTCCGGATTACGGGCTGCCGCAACGATCTGCAAAGAAAATCAGTCACAGATCCTCGCTGCGTAGGATCGCCTCGGCCGTTCATAATCGCATGAGGGGGAAGAGAGCGTGACAACCCCCGGATCGGCTATAGCTATCGGTGACTCCGTCCCTTCCTCTCTCCCGAGGGGTTCTCTTCCCTTCTGTCAGTGATATGCCGCACGCCGGCTCTGGTCGGTTGCGAACTGAGACTCCGGTTCTCTGTGCATGTGCACGGTATGTTGGCCTATCGCCTGGCCAGGATGGCTCGCACGTCTCTCCTCCTGCCAAGGAGCAGCAGCAGCAGCAGCAGTTCTAGTTGATGCTTCCGTGGGTCCAAACACGACAAAACCAGCACTAATTTCACAAACGAATAAACGCGGTCGCCCCGTGCCTGCCCCGATCTCGCTCCGCCGTGTCTCCCTCGAACGAGGCTTTTCGGGGGTGATACACCACCGGACTGCGAACCGACACAAATACGTTACGCGCGTTCAACCCCTGTCGTGACCGGGGGGGGGGGCGAAGGGGGCGAAGGGAAGAGGGCTGCCTGGCTTCGAGGACGAACGAGACGGTGCAAGTCGCCCGACGGGACAGACGGAGTTGAAAGAGACGAGAAGAAGAGGGAATGGCGGAGATGTGATAACACATAGGGCGATACCGATACACCCCTCCACTGCGGGACGAAGATGAGTCAGCTGTACGGCGTCGTCGGAGCATCCGACCGACTACCGTCTCCGTCCACCCTCGAATAAATTTTTACGAAGAAAAAAATTAAAGAAGGGATGAAGGATGTTGGAGATCGATGAAATTTACTGCTCGGCGCGTTCAGTCGACCTTGCTTTGGATTAATTGAATCTAATTTAATGTTATTTTTATTACATTTTAGTTAGATTTTGTCTAGGGTTTAAGGGCGAATATGGCCCACCTCTATCAGCATATTCGCAACTTTTAGTCTATGATTTTCTTCGATTTTAAAAATAAATCTTCGCTCTGAATTGCGATTCGGTTGCAAGTTAGCAATTCGGACGAAATCGAAATGAATATATGAGTTGGAGATCGATGAAATTTACTGCTTGGCGTGTTCAGCCGACCTTGCTTTCGGTTAATTGAAACTAATTTAATGTGATTTTTATTATCTCTTTTTATTACATTTTGGTTAGATTTTGTCTAGGGTTAAAGTGCAAATATGCCCACCTCTATCAGCATATTTGCCACTTTTATTCTATAATTGTCTTCGATTTTTTAATAAAATCTTCGCCCTGAATTGCGATTCGGTTGCAAATCAGCAATTCGGACGAAATCAAAATGAATTATTAAAAAAAATTGTAACAAACATTTCCCTGCGTCCACCTACACAGAGAAAAAAAATCAATTGAGTCAACAAAATGTGCGCTTACGGGTGGCGAAACAAATGTTTGGTTGATCGAAAGGAATACCTCGTTGATCGAACTAACAGGCCGTCGATTCAAATTTTTCTTTACTTAATACAACAATTATTTCGTTCGATCAACCAAAAAATTTGTTTCGCCACCCGTAAGCGCTCATTTTGTTGACTCAATCGATTTTTTTTCTCAGTGTATGGCCTACGAGAATCTAACTGGCTTTCATCAAAGACATTAACGCCCTAGTCTGGGCGAGACACAGAGCCAGTATCGGCGCAGCGTCGGCCCAACGCCGGCCAGCACCGGTCCTGTGAGTCATTCCCACCAGGGCACTCGCGAACAAAATAAGGAAGACGATTTGTTACCGACCGGAGGTTGTTTCGCGTGACCTCGACGCGAGATGCCGAAAAAAAAAGGTTGAATGCGAATTAAATTTTGAAAATTCAATCGTCAGCGTGTAACGTAGGCGGTGGTGGCCGTTTAGCGTTGAATCGCACGGTATCTTCTCGGTCGGAGCATCGCCGAGGCTGAAAACCGGCAATGATTGCCTCGACGACGACGACGACCGTCTTATTTTTCCTGTTAGTCGGCACGTATGGCCCCAGCTCCGCCGATGGAAGAGGTCCGCGCGAGCTGCTTCGGTAGGCGTCGTTCCTAATGTCGTTCGACTCGTATCTCCCGAGTATCTCCCGTGTCTCTCGACGTCGGCGATCGCGGGGCAGCATCAACGCCCGTTCTCTCGATCGGGCGGGAGGAACCGAGAGAGCCGCACGGAGAAGGACGGTGAAGCGTTATTTCTCTCATTCTCGATTATACACATATATTTATCCGACAGCAGCTCTCCGTGTCGCGCTCTTATATATATATACATTTTTTTTTTTTTTAAGAGAGCCGCTTCCGATGCTGCCGGTGGTGCTTGTGCTCGGCTGCTGGTCGATCCTCCTGTGCCGCTATCGACGGTGGTCGGGTGTCGAAACACCTCGACCAATTATCGAGAAACTGGAATCTCTGACCACCCAAGCCCTCTTTCTACTCCTCTTCTTCCTTCTCGTTTCTTCCTTTTCCTTCTTTTTTCCTTCTTTTTTTTAAATTGTTTTTTCTTCTTCTTCCTCTCTTCCTCGGACGGTCTCTCGCCTTCCACCGGCCGTGTATAACGCTATACCGTACCAGTCGCCGGTCGCCGATCCGACGCACAAACGAGGCTCTCCAGAGTTAATTAAGGCTGATCCTCAGCCGGCTAAGGACCTTCTGGCTTACGCTTTAAGCCTCGAGCCTCGCACGTCCGCACTCTCGATCGCGACGACGCACGACGATCCGTTCGGGATATACACCCGGCACATGCTTCTCGCGATTCTTAAACCTCCCCCTCTCCCCGCCTCACCCGCCTACCTCTATTTTGTGTCCTGCTCTTCCTCTTTCTCGCGTTCTTCTATCGTCGCAGGGTTTGCCCTCTCTATGTCACGAAACGAGGCGAACCGGGTGAAAGAGCCGAGAGTAACGACGATGGCATTTTCGAATCGCTCGGATGCTTTTATCGCCCTGCGCTCCGGCTATTGCGCGAAGATTCCAGCTTCGAGCCCGCTGTTCTTCGAGGAAACTTGGTCCGCGGCTGCATGCAACCGTCGGATGCATGTATGAGTCGATTTATACAGTCGATTTATATATACACACACATATACGTATGTGTGTGGATATAAAAATCGACTGTTAAGGGCGAGACTCTTGCGGCTTAAGGCGCACTGAGAGAAGGATCGCGGAAGAACTACCAAGTCATTGGTAAATTTCGACCAGGAAAGATGGTAAACACAGGACATTATCACGCGGGCCGTAACAATTTTTACAAAACCCACATGGTAATTTTTTTTCTGAAGGCAACTTAGCAAAACTTTTTGTATCTGGGTAAGAATTTCGTGAATTAAAACTGAGAATTTGATCGACATGATATCCTGGCATTATAACTTATGAAACCTTAAACAAACGGTTCGCGACGCCACGGATTACTATATTTTCTAGTAAGAAGAACTTATGTTCCAGCAACAATTATTGGTCATATTCGGGTAATATCTACGACGGCGAAAATTCACATATTTTCTATCAGAACGTATTGAGTTTAATACGAATGTTTGCCTGAATGTCGCTGTAGTTCCCATGTACATACCTGAAAGTTCTGTCTGTTGTTACCAGAATTGTGGTAATTTCTAATCCTTCTCTCACTGCCTAAAGGCATGAGAGATAGAAAAAAAATTTAGAAAAAAAATTGTCCATGCAAGCATTGTCAATTTGCACCCTCCCGCTCCCCCCTAGTGTACCGACCAGCGGAAGAAGATAACAACTCGCAAGGGTCGAGAAGAATTCCCATGGAGGCCGATGGAGTGAGGGCAGCCTGAAATTTTCTTTATTCTGTCGGGTAGATTACGGGAATTGCGGGATAGCGAAGCGAAACAATAATTATCCGTGGCTACGACGTTTCGATGTTCGGGGAGGACACCGTACGGGAGATCCCTGGAGATATTGGTCCCATCTGCGCCGGGGCTATCGTCGATCGTCTCCCGCGGAAACTGCACCGCCTAGTCGGATACACGGAATAGACAGAGAGTGGTCCAGAGGGGCGAGGGGGGGGGGGGGGGGGGGGGGGGGGAAGGCGGGAGAGAAGACGAGATAATAATCTCGACGCGAAGAGCAGGTTTAAGTTTCGCTCCAGTGTCAGTTACACTCGTAGCTGCCGCAAGATCTTAATCTCTTTTCGACACCCCCCCCCCCCCCTCCTCCCGGCCCCGATCGGCTTCGTGTCATCGCCTAATGCTGGATGTGAGGTAGCTTTAAAAAAAAGGAACCAACAAGCCTTTTCTCGAAAAACAACGCTGCAAAGTCTCCCGGTCAATTCGGGCTCGGTCGGTAACGAAAACTGTAATTAATTTTCCTCACGGGTGCAAACCACTTCCGGTTAGAAGCGAAATCTTACACAACGCCTATGTCGATTCCCTTTCGTGTAAGAATTTGCTTCTGACCGTACGAAGGTCAGCGTCGTTGAAAAATTAATTACAGTTTTTGTTACCGACCGTCGTATTTCACTTTCTCTCACGAGAGTCAAAGATTCGACGTCCCCGTCCGATATTCGTCAAATCGCTGCGACGTGCCTGTTGGAATTACCAGAGCGTAAATCAACCCGGAGACGTACGCGCACGCACTTACGAAGAGAGACGAGCGCGAGGGCTTACGGTTGGTTTTTTTTTTTCTTTTACTTTTTTTTATTTTTTATCAGTGTATAAAACGCGTTTGTGGAAAGCTCTCCGTAGACGAGAGCCGAAAGAGAGCGAGACACGTGCCCCCGACGGGGTGTCGGATGCATACGAGATAAAGTTGCCCTACGGTTTCCGGTGAGCTTCGTGACTACGCGACCGGAGAGCGGAGAGCGGGACCCGCGATGCGAGAGAGCGGAGAGAGAGCATATGGTTTCCCTTGGTCCTTTTCTCCTACCTCCCAAGTCTCTCCTCCCCTTTATGACGATCTCGGCATATAGTCGTCGTCGTCAGAGTTGAAGAAAAAAAAAAAAAAAAAAAAATCTCGTGAACGTGGCGGAACTACGAAATCCTTTCTCAACTCTTTCACGTAGATAGAGATCTTCGTGCTCTGGGATGCATGCACGGCACCGGACAACGTGCCCCGCACGAAACTCGACTACGTCGAGAGCCTCCGCCACATAGATACATTTTAATGCTCAGGTTGTTAAAAAAAAAAAAAACAAAAAAAAATAATAATGATGTCACCGTTCCGGAGTGCAGTGAAGCAGTTGCAAGCTCCATTATTTTTTACAGTCGCACGGAAGGCTCGATAGCCATTGCGTGGGGATTTTTTTTTTTTTTTTTTTTTTTTTCTCGCGCCCGCGTAAATGTCTTATCTGTAATTGGACAGTAAAACAATAAAGTCCGCGCCAACAAAGCGGAGGTTGGGGTGCAATCGCGAGTGCCGGCCATTCGCGCCGCGACGCGGTTTTCGATGAAATCCTTAAAAAAAAAAATATCACTCCCCCGACATTTAACTCGACGCGGCTGTGGTAATTGCCGACCGTTTTACTAGCCTGACGCGAATGATCACTTTTGATATTCTTGTCGTTTGTCGCTCTTCAATTCTCGGGGCTTCCTTTCGTAATTATCATCACGCTAAATCAGAGGCGCTACTAAAAATAAATAACCATTATCAATGATAATAATAATTTGTTATTAGTATAATTGTTATTATTATTACTATTATTTTTTTTTTTTTTTTCACTCATTTCATGGAAGAAACGCTATAATAAACGAAGCACGTTCGCGCGGCAGTGCAAAGTGATTTCCCTTGAGCGAGAGGATACAATAAAGTGCGCGTGCGCTTCATTGGTCACTCTGCGTCGTGACCGTATTGCTCTCGCCCCACTCTTCATTTTATCTGCCTCTCGAAAACACACAATATCGTTCGAGAATTTTTATTGAAAAAAAATGTAAAAAAAAAAACAAAAATAAAAGAACGAGGGATAGTGTATACTGTCGGGACACATTCCGATGATATTTCTCGGCGGCACCGAGCTTCGACGAAGCCCATCTGTATGTATCGTTCGTGTATATATATATATATATATATATACACATGCTGACTGCATTAACCCGGTGCTACACACGTGCACGTTTTTCCGCGCATATTGCGAATACTTTATCCTGTATGTATCGCCGGATAATTCATTTTCACAAAGAGCTAAGCGAGATATATATATTTTATTATTATTGTTATTATTTTTTTTTTTATAAACTCCCACACCGCTAATACGCTTCCTCATTGGGAATTCTCGGGAGTTGGCAAACCGTGAAGATTCCCTGTCGCACGGAGAGTCATCGCCGGCCGTCGAGATATGTACATAGAAAAGCGCTTCGCATTCCTACCGAATGCAGAGGTAATTGAAAATCGATAGGGCGGAATCGAGGTAAAAGCAGAAGCGCGGAATTTTCGGCAAAGAACCGTCAACGCTCATACGGTAGTCTTCGTTATCGCCGAGAGGCTGAGAGGCAAGAACAGAAGGCGAAGAGGAAGAAGAAGAGGAACGGGACGTGCGATATCTAAAGTGCTCCAGCGAGTGCTTCCAGGAGCGCGCGTTCGCATGAGATCACGAGAGCCCGGAGACGAAGTTTTCTCCCGTATTGACGTCCACGAGCCTCACAGAGGTAACGAAAACGATTAAATTTTTTTTACTCCTATATTTTTTTTTTATTAAAAATATATATTTTTAAACGCATTGATATTGCGAAGTTGCTTGGTACAATGAAGAGGAAGCGAAGCGCTTTCTTTCGGTTGCCTCAAAACTTGCACTCTGACTAAAGTTCTCTTATGAAAGAAAAACTTTTAGGAATTATTAGTGTCAAACAGTGGGTAACTTTTTTGACAAATTTTTGCTGCATTTCTCCAATGACTCGTAGTGTAAAAATTCGCACGTTAAACGAGGCGTTTGAGGACCAAGCAGCTTTGGTTCATCGACACTAGATGGCCATGAGCACGAAAACCGTTAGGCACTTTCTCGCAAGCGTTCCGATCGTAAAATCATGTCATATAGTAGAACAAATTATGACGACTTTTCACTCAGGCAGCTTCCGGTAGCCGTGATGCGTCTGTTACCAGAGGCAACGCTTTGGCAAGAGATACTCATGGTTGTGTTGCAGCTGCTCCGTACTGGTGTTTGCTTGCGTTTTTGTTCATCCCACAAATCGAATAGACTAACCGGAGCTCCCATATTTTTGTAATAAAAACAACAAAACGTTCTGTTATAGGAAAGGAAAATATTCATTTGATTTTTTTTTTATGTCATCCACTGGGTAATTTTTCGAAACAATGTTTACCTCAACATGTCCAATTAATCATACTATACACGTACAAATTGGCACGGTAAACGACGTGTTCGGAGACTAAGCAAGTTTGACTCGTCGACGTTAGATGGCGGGGAACATGAAGTCAGTTTCTCGCAAGCGATCAGTTCGTGTCGCCATTCTATATATAAGAACAAGTGATTGCAACTTCTCACTCAGAGAGTTTCCGGTGGTCATGAGGGTCTTTTACCAGAGGTAACGCTTTGGCAAGAGTACTCATGGTGACGCGAGCCGAGCATATCTAGACTCTGATGTTTTCTTCCCTGTTCGTTCATCCCAAAAATCGAATGGGCGAACCGGAGCTCCCATATTTTTGTCATAAATACAAAACGTTCTTTGACAGAAAAAGAAAATATTTATTTGATTATTTCTTGATTTCATCCAGTGGGTAATTTAAAAAAAAAATGTTTACCGCAACATGTAAAATTAATCATACTATACACGTACAAATTGGCACGGTAAACGACGTGTTCGAAGACCAAGCAACTTTGACTCATCGACGTTAGATGGCGGAGAACATGAAGTCAGTTTCTCGCAAGCGATCAGTTCGTATCGCCATTCTATATATAAGAACAAGTGATTGCAACTTTTCACTCAGAGAGCTTCCAGTAGTCGTGAGGGTCTTTTACCGGAGGTAACGCCTTGGCAAGAGATACTCATGGTGACGTCAGCCAAACGAATATTTCTGATGTTTTCTTCCCTGTTCGTTCATCCCAAAAATCGAATTGGAACCGGAGCTCCCGTATTTTTGTAATAAGAACAAAATGTTTTTAGATAGGAAAAGAAAATAGTTATTTGACTATTTATTGATGTCATTCAGTGGGTAATTTTTGGAAAAAAATGTTTACCGCAACGTGTCCAATTACTCGTACTATAAAAATTGGCATGGTAAATGACGCGTTGAAGACCAGGCAGTTTCGCTCATCAACGCTAGATGGCCGAGAGCACGAAACCCGCTGGACACTTTCTCGCAAGTATTCCGGCCGTAAAGTCATTTTATATAGCAGAATAAGTTATGACAACTTTTACTCAGGGAGCTTCCGGCAGCCATGATGCGTCTCTTACCAGGGATAACGCTTCGGCAAAGATACTCATGTTGCAAATGCTCTCGGTGTTTGCTTAGCTTTTCGTTCATCCCAAAAATCGAATAAGCGAACCGGAACTCCCATATTTTGGTGATAAAAACAACACAACGTTCTTTTATAAAAAAGAACATATCAATTTTATTATTTCTTGATGTCACCCGGTAATTTTTCGAAAAAATGTTTTCCGCAATATGTCCAATTAATCGTACTATAAATATAAACGACGCGTTCGAAGACCGATCAGCTTCAGGTCATCGACACTAGATGGCGGAGAACATGAAGTCAGTTTCTCGCAAGCGATCTGTTCGTATCGCCATTCTATATATGAGAATAAGTGATTATATCTTTTCACTCGGGGAGCTTCCGGTACCCATGAGGCGTCTCTTACCAGAGCCAAAACTTTGGCAAGGGATACTTATGGTGCAATTGCATCCCTCCAGCTGTTGGTGTTTGCTTGGCTTTTCGTTCATCCCAAAAATCGAATGGGCAAACCGGGGCTACCATATTTTTTGTACCAAAAACCGATCCAATAAAAAAAAATTTCGACCCAAAATCACTAAATTAATCGTTGTCTTTTCTACAACGGAGTAAAACATGTTTCTACTACGACGCTCGACTCGATAACCCAACGACTTGTCGACGAATTGCCATCGCACCCAACGATCCAGGACTGCCATTGGTGGCAAAGTGTCCACTGTCGAGGAATTTCACGGTCAGCCTGGAATCGACATAGACTAAATAAAATCCGTTTGACGCCCGAGGATTCTACTCGCCGGAAATGACAATCCACTTGCTGCAAAACGATCCTCCAGCCTCAAATGGATTTTATTTGGAGTCCAATATCCAGCGGCTCAAACTCGCAGCTCCACCGACGAATGGACGTACGGACGTCAGACTTATCCTCGCTCCGTTTCCTGACGCGCAGTGTGCCAGGTAGGTGAATGCGGTCTTCGCTCGGTATGAGGAAGGGACAAAAAGATCGAGGAGAAGGAAACGTCATCGGCGAGCGTGCGAGTCGAAGGGTCGACGGAGGAGGCGAGCGACGGAGAGGAGAGGCATAATGCTGGTGTCGGTCGACACTTGTCCCGTCGTGAAAAACTGGATGTCCCCTGGTGCACAGCGGCGTCGAGTCGGAGCGAAATCGAGTCGGGGATCATCCGGGCCCGGGATTCCACGGGGAACTTCTGGTTCGCCCGGTAGCCCGGAACTTTTGTCAAACGGGAGTCTCGAGCGGAGGATGAACGCTGACGCCGTTGGTTCTTCGAGCGGGCCTCTCCATCCATCAGCGGGCGAGCGCCTCCTCGTCCCGTTCTCAGTCCGGCATTTCATCGTCTTTACCTCAACACCGCGGACCTTCTTTATATCCACTTTACTCAGCGTATACCACGCATTACATATCGATGGCCCAAGGCCGGAAGGGCCTATGCGCTGCGCTAGTGCGCAGCCCGTCCGCCTTTACGGCACCAAGCCATCAATGTCTTCGGACTGGCGAACCGCGTCGCTTCCCTCGGAGGCAACAGTTTCGCGCCCTCTCAGCCTCTCTTAATTTCCTGGCGATTCGATCGACCCGAGGCATTCCCTCCCGTTACATTATTCGACTCGCTATCGTGGAATTCTTTTATTTTATTTAGTTTTTTACACATATATCCCGGTAATCTCCGGCCATCGAGTACTTATGGCCAGGAATCGCGCGAAACGCGCCGGGCAGGTGACGCTCGGACTTCTGGAGGATTGTAGGCCGGTTTGTCGGGAACAGGCCGGCGGGAAATGAGCATTATCGCGAAAGGTTATCGAACACCGTACGGCTCCCGCGTAATCGCGCGCGTTAATTTCGTAGGTGTGAGGTAAAAAATAAAAATAAACGGGGAGATAAATAGTTCGCGGCATATAGGACTCTAGATTAATAACTATCGGTCGGGCGGTTATCGCGGATTATCGATCTTCGATATAGAATGTTTCGTATTTTATTGAGCCTTTGAATATAGTCGTGCTTCTCCATAAAGTGGCTCCCGGAAATGAAGACCTATATATTTATTTATATATTAATAGAGGGCCAGAGCGAGACAAAATGGACAGTAGGGGAAAACGGGACAGTGAGGCAAAACTCAATTTTCCAATAATTTTTGGATGTCCTATTTTAGCCCAACGATACGTCTGGATTTTTAACCCCGTTTTGCCCCACTTACCACCACCGCCATAATCTAAAAGGCATGGGAAAATTACGTTTTGTCTCATTATCCCATTTCGCCTCACGGTCCCGCTTTGACCCGCTCGCCCCTATATATTTAAAGAAATGTATACACTATATATATAAAATTATTTTTTTAAATACAGCATGATAACATTTTAATACCTTAAGCCACAAGATCGGGAATATTTAATTTTAAAAAATCAGCATTCCGTTGAGGCGTCAGTGTGCGAGAGGGTCGGCGGCGTTAAGGGATACAGAGCCGAGGCGCGCACGCGCGTTGGTATATATATATATATATAAAAATATAATAAACGAGTCGACGGTCCGCGTCAAGATCGTGGAATGAAGCGAGTCACGCAAGAGAACCGTACATATATTATCCAATAATAGTGTGTATAACGTGCGGAGCCGACCGAGTGAGAAACCGAGAGGGTACCGAGGGTGAAAAGCACAAGATCCAGGGAGACGATAATATACTCGAGTTTTCTCGCTGCGGGTTTGTCTACTAGCACGCGTCGTAGCCGCCTCGTACACGAGGCCTTCCGGTCGACTCACGCCCAACGAATTCACGCGTTCCTCATCGCGATCTTACTTTATTTTATTTTTTATTTCTTTTTTCTACATTTTTTACTTATTTTTATTTTTTACGGGTTCGAGAAGCGTAGCAGGAACGAGGAGGTACCAGGGAGCGACAAACGAAGAAAAGGTGAGAATAGAGGGAACCCGAGGGGAGTTAAAAGATGAGAAGCGGGTCGAGAGAGGGCGTCGGGAATTCTCTCACTCGCGGTCGTCCGGGCATTATAATTCTCCCGTCGTGCGAAGGACTAACTGTAAAGGAAACCCTTAAGGCAAACACCGGCGGCTTATCCGTCGGATCGCGGTGGACACCCCCTTCGCGCCTGCCTTCACGGAAAAAAATTTAATAAAAAATAGAGAAAGAAAGGTCGTGTCCGTACGATAGCTCGTGGAATTCTACGAGCCCGGTTAGAACAGTTTCTCGTCGGGGATGACGTAGCACGCTCGCCTCCGGAGCTGACCCGGGAGCCGCAGCTTCCTCGAGGACGTCTGTTGAATTCTTTAATATAAAACTCTCATTTCCCACTTGTTTTTTTTTCTGGGATCGATGCCCGGGAAAATATGTTTAAGTGGCTCGTTAATCCGAATGGCTATCGCTCAAAAAATTTATTTTCCGGGTTGCAACAAATATAATAATTTATTTGAATTAAATTACTGTCAATAATGATAACAATTTAATAAAAAAATTACTTAATCCAAATAAAATTGTTTTTAATCACATAATTGTTTATTTGCACTAAACGAATATTTATTTTCGACGCACGCGCCCAGTAAATTATTTTTTGGATCCATTCCTCAAAGAAGCCCATCGAATTACCCTCGACATCCCGACACGGTACCGCGAATTGGCGGTCGGGTGGTCAGTGAGCCGTGTCTAAAACGTCAAACCCTAATTTTTCCGCAATTTTTCAAAAAATGGATTTAATTTTTATTTTTATTTCCATGTTTTTTCGGATGAATAAAGATTTTTCCAAAGCGTTCTCCTCGACGCACCGGTGAGCGTACATTTATGTGACTTTATTAATCCGAGTCACACGTCCGTGGCCGTAGTGTTAATTGGCTCGCGCGTTCGGTATGCCATATATCCTTCTAACCAGTATCGTATATACCAATAACGCCAGTCCCGTCTCCGCGCGAGTCGCTTTTACAGCGAGCGCACACGCACAGCGAAAGCGGCGTACAGTGTAATCCTCGCTCGCGCGAAAGCCGGAGGAGCAACCGAGAGAGAGAACGAGCCAGAAGCGTTTAATTGGATCGGTTTACAGCGGCCCAGCTCCGTGTAACGCTCTTAGAAGAGAGGCCTCTAATTCGTTTACGATGCAACGTACACACTCGCACTCACACATACACGACACATGCACGGACAATCTTCCGGAGGTCTTCTAGTCCTCGGGGCTGTATCATCTCGTTGACGACTGTGTATCCCTCGCTTTACGCGCCTCTGTCCCACAACCTCGTTCCGCTCTCCTCTCAAGCGGGCTGCGTTAACTACTCGCCTATCCTGCACCTCGTCCCGCGATCCTAAAAACTCCTCGCCCACGTCACCATGCCAAAAACTTGTCGCCCACTGGGCAATAAACATCGCCGGAGAATCGACGAACGTCCGCGATGACGACCACCAATTAATCCACTGCTCGGCGGAACGAAACTACGATAAATGCAATCGAGTCATTTAAAAATAATAAAAGTTCAAGTTGAAACGCTCACATGGTGACTTTGTTCCTCTTTTTTTTCAACCATGCTTAGCAATTTTAACTCAATCGAACGAATTGTTTTGTAAAACTTTTTAAACAATTTTTTAATTGTACGGTCACATTTTCAATGTCACCGACCAGTTTTGAAATTCCCTGATTACTGGATGCAACGACATTAATCATTTTTTTGTCAATAAAAACATGTGTTTTATTTATTAATATATTTTTTTATTCGTTACTTGTATGGTCACATTTTGTTTTTCCCTGACCAATTTTGAAAACCCCCCCTCAATTTTTGTTCCTCTTTGAAGTTGTTCCTCGCACTGCACACAGAAAAAAAGAATAGTATTTCCTACTATAAAAAAATAGTTCGGAACGTCTATATAGATAGTTTCTAATACTATATATTTAATTGGTTAAACTATAATTATAGTTGCAACCATGATTGTCTGCCATTGTCGTAACTATAAAATGTAGACCTTCCCCTTCGGAACTATTTTTTGTGGTAAAAAGTCAGCATTGTTGCTTTCACTATATAATTTTTTCTCAGTGCAGAAACTCCCGTCCAAAGTCATCTCCGATCCTGGACAATGTAGACGGGTAAAATGTAACAATCCCGAGTAAAAAAAAAAAAACAAAAATAAAGTTTCGGCTCGCGATGAATCCGTCCGCAGTAAATACCTGAGACGAGAGGAGAGGAACGTAAGAGTGGGATTAAAAACCTTCGGCGAGATCCACGGGCAGCGCGCCGCTAGCTCGCGGTGTGAATCTCATCTTTTATTCAGTCGCGGAGAATCCGTGAGCGTTCGCGAGTTTCGGTGCTCGTCGGCGGCGGAGAAGAGCAGAAGCGCGCGTACGTGTAACAACACGGGTAGAACGGCGAGGCGCGAGGAAGTTGGATGTGTGAGCAACAGGCACGACGATTTCGTGGACGGGTGGTTAAAGGCCCCGCGCGAACAGAGACGCCGCCCGCCACTTAGGGTGTGAAACCGGCGAAATGCCATCGAAATCCTCGCCGAACCCGACCGCGGTAACATTCGGAAGATGGAACTATATACGATCCCGCCGAACAACCCTGGGAGCCCGCGCGCGGGAACGAGCTGAGAATTCACTCGACCGGGTCCTGTGTTTGGCGCTCTCATCGGGTTTCCGATCCTCACCGCCGCCCGTCTCCGGGAGAATCGCTTTTGCGCTCCGTCTAAGATACCAAGATAGAAGTCTCGGCTTTGTTGACAACGAGACGGCGAGACTCTCTTCGCCTTTCAGAATTTTGAAAATTATAAAAAATTATTTATCGATTCGCAATGTTTATCGTGCTTTATCGAGCTAAAATTCGACTATCAGAAAATTTAAACCATTGAATGAAATGAGCTCTGTTCCGTAAGCCAAAATTCAACGATTGGAAAATTAGCCCGTAAAATGGAATAAATTCCATTTAGTGAGCCAAATTCCATTCCATTCATCCATCGAAAATGTGAAATGTAACCCATAGAACGGAATAAATTCCAATCCACCCACCACCACCAGCTAAAATTCACCCACCAAAAAAATTGGCCGATAGAATGGAATAAATTTCTGTCCATTCAATTTCCATCGCACACAAAAACCCCGCGTAATTGACGAATCCGTGCTTCGATTTGCACCCACCGACAACTTCCCCTGTTCCCCTATCACTTTTTTTCATTCCCTATATACACACACCTATCCGCATACACGGCGAAGCGTGCAAGTGTTTATTCTCTCGGTCCTATCGATCACGAGCAAAATTAGAGGTTGCATCGGGAGCTTCCATTAGAGAGATGTACCATGTTATTACAGAGAATTGAAACGAGAGCCCACGTTTCTGTATCGGCCGAGTTTGGGCCGCGATCGAGAAGAACAAGGAAGGGCAACCAGGCCGGGGGGGGGGGGGGAGAGAAGAGGGTTTGATCCGCATGTTTAAACGGGACGATAATATTGCATCCCCTCGTCCTCGGTCTTTTTGTCCTCGCAATCGTCAACGTTCATGCACTATGGCCTACATAGCAGCCCGGAACACGAGAGACACCCATCGTTGAAAGCCAAATTATTACGGTGTTTAGAATCCCAATTGGGGATCCGTCAACGTCTCGCTCTCGTTACTCTTTCCTCCGCTTCTCGCTCATTCCCTCCGTTTCTCCCAACCCACCCCCCTCTCCCCCACCCCCTCCCGCCCCCCGCGGGCCTAATTCTCTCGTTTATCGTTTACCGTACACGGAACACAACCGTGACAGTTGGTACCGAGCTCGGTTAGCTTTATTTACAGTCTATCCGCCCA
The DNA here is from genome assembly GCA_958510785.1 of Exephanes ischioxanthus. Classification (NCBI taxonomy): domain Eukaryota; kingdom Metazoa; phylum Arthropoda; class Insecta; order Hymenoptera; family Ichneumonidae; genus Exephanes; species Exephanes ischioxanthus. Next base: position 4,078,126 of record OY294017.1, on the reverse strand, counting down.
CACGATACTCTCGCTCTCCTCTCCTCGCTACCGCGCTAAATTAAATGTCGCGTCACCTGCTTGTTCGGAAGCGCTGCCGTTGTTACCGCGCACGCACCCTTCCCCCGATCGATTCGTAATCGTTGTTGCTTCTCTTCTCGAAACCAAAAAAAAAACAAACATCATCGCCTTCATTCTCTCGCTGTTTCTCGCACAGGCGTTGGAATTTTCGTTCATTAAAAAAGAAAATGTTTTTATATTTTATGTTTCTTTTAGGCGACCCGAAAGATCGCTACCTACAAATGTAAAAAAGTTTTGTTTGAAAATCTATGAACGGTATTAGAAGCTTATTTTTACATAAACTGTTTCCGAAATTTCGAACACATGTGCGTTGCAATTTTAAATAGATAGATATAGTCTTTTTTTTGCACTGTGAGAAATCCCCAAAATACCATAGCACATGAGTTGCAACAAAGTGTAGATTTTGTCTTATTCTAGTGTCGAAGTACAGAGCAGTACTCTAGTTTTACAGTAAAATGTTTATTTTTCATTACCATTTTTATAAATTTCAGGCAAAAGATTTGTCATTTTAATATCTGGTATTTTAATTTTACATAAAAAAAGTACATCAAGATAAAAATGTCACGATCCAGTACGTTAAATTTATCATTTATTTTTGCAGTATATCGCACACGGGCACGAAAATTTTTATATATATTGGTGTATTTGGTACATAAGTTTTTTTTTGGCTTTTACGCGATTCGGAACATCAAGGCTGCGACGCCGCCGATGAATTTCACGTATTAATGCGCCCGGGGTGGATTACAAAGCCTCCCAGACGTGTTACCGACCGAGCACGGTGAGGACACACCGGAGAGGCCGGCAGCCTGGCGGCTTACGGAATTACGGAAGCCGCGGTGATATTTCAAGCATTCGCAGCACTTAAGCCGGGGAGTAACGAGGTGAGATAAGAGCGGGCGTTCCTACCGTGTTGTGTGTGTGCCAGGCGGGCTCGGGCGAGCGCCGCGTTAACCGAGCGGACCTCGGGCACTGTGTAGGTTCCCCCGGAGAGTACGCAGCCGGGGCCCACACACGATAACGCGCTTAGTGCCGAGGGGCCGTTCGGGGCCCGCATTCGAACGCGTCGCTGGAGGGGAAGGGAGAGAGAGATAGAACCGGGCAAAAAAGGCCCGGCTATTTCACCTCTGGTGCACGAGGAGCGCAGTTTTAAATTATCGCTGTAACGTTTTCGCCGGGCGCGCTGCTCGCTCACTGTGACTAACCGCGTCCGCGCAAGCCTCCATTACGGCGTCGCGCGCTCGACGAGAGAGGGACGGTGGCGGTGAAACTTGTTAAACTATCGACAAACTCTCGAGAATGTCAGGTATAACGATTTATAAAAAAAAATATATATATATTTTATTTTATTTTATTTTATCTTATTTTTTTCGATGAAGCTTGTACGGTAGCGAACACGGTAAAGTGTCCACACGGTTGGGCCGGTGGGACACGACCTTGAGGATATAATGGATACGTGGGTTTTTCTTCATACCCGTTCGTCTTCGAGATACCGATCTCTCGACTCTCTCATTTCGTTGCCACGGTTCCTATGTATGCGCGTGTTTCTGTACGAACCTACTGAACGGTGCCCTCTCTCTCTCTCTCTCTCTCTCGGCTCACCGCCATAACGAATGGAAGGCGCGTGGATAAAATGACCAAGTGAAATCTCATTCGACACGGTGTATCGTTGCTTGCTTTTAATTTTTCTTTTTTTTTAATTAAACCAACTTTGTTTTACTCGCACCGGTGAAACTATGTATCAAGTTGAGTACCGCTCGATTAATTTTTTGACGCGAGATTGTTCGACGCTCGAGAAAATTTTCTCGGGCTGAGATTATCGCGACGGATTATTATTCAATTCTCTGGTGGGGCGGCGTTCGACAAGCTGCACCGATACGATCGGGCCCAACCCTTTGCCTGTACCGTTTATATGATTTAAAAAACACTGAAAAGTCCGAGCGCTGACAAAAAGTTATTCTGTCACGCGTTCCTAACAATCTTTTTGTATTTTTCGTTTTCGTAACATTTTTAACCAAATAAGTAATAAATTTTGTATGTTACTTTTTTTTGTATAAACCGTGCAAGTTCACAGGTGAAAAATGTGTAAAACGTGCTGAGAAAAAGTAATTTTGTCACGTGTTCCTGACAATCTTCTTCACCTTTTCGTAAAATTGAAAGAAAAACATTAATAAACGTTGAACGTCCCAGAGCAATTTTTTTTTTCTGTGAAAAGTGCAGGTGATCGACACGCGCATGCGCGTCGTCGAAGCGAAATAAAAAAAAGAATCTGCCGCGTGTAAACTGTATCGAGGAAATGCACGCATGCGCTTTTCCGGCCAATTTGCAGCCATTAGTGCCATTAGTGCTCCTTTGTAACTGGTAAGGTCCTTTCCTGCGTCGCTTCTCGCCTGCCCCACCCGGGCACTCGTCTCGCATCATATTTAACAACCTGATGCGCCGGCGAGCAAAAGCGTTCACGATCAACGGCGGTTCTCTTCTCTCCCTCTCCCCCTTTTTCTTTCTCTTCGCCTATTCGGCCACGGTCCTCGGCTCGCCGATCGTTCGCCTTTCCGTCACAGACAATTTAACACCTGGCCTAAATGGTTTGTTAGCGCATAATAATGCGAAGTCGAAGAGCCGAGCGCGATCACGCGCGCGCATGCGCACACCGGGCAACAGGATACGGAGCACAGGCCGGGAACGAGGCTCGACCTGCTATGCGCATATACATTATATATATATATTACAATATGGAAATTATTCGCTTTGCTCGACGGGGACGTGTGTGGGCCCACACATCGGACACGGCCAATTTCTGTCACTCCGCTTCCTCCCCCCCCCCCCCCCCCCTCTCCCCTCCAACGTCATACGCTTCTCTTCGTTCGGGGCCCTCCTAACCACGGATCGGTTGAGGTCAAACGGATATCTCCTTCGAATCGGTCTACTCGCTGGGTGCGTCCGTGATGAGAAAGAGAAATAATATATCCTCGCGCCACGGAGCCGGTAACCTATAGCTCTAAGCTTCCTCGGGCGTATAGGGGATCTACTATATTTTGTTCCTCGCGTTTCCTCTTCAGCTCGAGAGCGTGACGAAATATATATAATATATAAATATATGTGTAACGAATGTATATATATATATATATATATATATATATATATATATATATATATATATATGTATATATGTATAGAGTAATGCGCCCGATGCAAGATAACGGACAGTGAAATAAAAAGATACGGATTGCCTGGAGAGGGGGGGAGGTTGGCGAAGGGGGGAGGAAGAATAGAGACAAACCATTGATTATACCTAGGCGGGTTGACAAGGGGCATGTATGGAGCTAAATACTGTTTTCATCGTTCTTCGATCCGTCTATATATACGTTGTAGAGTGAACGTATATATACGCAATGTCAATTTGTCCACAGTATCTAGAGACTGTGGATAATAAGACGTGTCATGTATAACGCACGATCGTCTATGCACTGGCTGTCGGGTCGTACACTCGCAGGTATCATTCATTGATTTCCAGCGTAAACTCCCTTTCCTCTACAACAGTGGGCTTATACTCAAGCTGCCAGTTTAGCCATGTATAAAATAATAATGTGTAATCTAATATTTATATGCGAAAATAATAATAGAGACGAATGCCACATCGGCTATTATTATTATTATTATTATTATTATTATTATTATTATTATTATATATTACTACTAACGATTGTGTTGGTTCACATGCTCGCATTGATTCGGTAATTAACTTTGCTTTTATCTCCACTACGATAACAACTCTCTAAGCTTTACCGAAAGGGAGGCTCAGCTTGAGGGGGGGATAAGGATCCAAACCATCAAACAAATAAAGAAATCCACATTTCCAAAATATATATATAAGATTATTATTATTAATATTATCCCCTTAGTCGAACCCTCAAGTTCCATCCGTGGCAGTGTTCTACTTATTTATTAATATTATTTTATTTTTCGCCCGGACTTTGGGAGTAACGTTGACGATTATACAGTTCGCGTCATTAACGGTTCCTCGGTTCCTCTGCGAATCGAGCGTCCGCAGTCTGCACGTGCAAGAAGCACGTGTGCTCGGGGGATGCACATTTCCGTTCATATTTCCCAAGGTGCATCGTCCTTGAAGGGCTCGGGGTTGTCGTCAGAGTCGTCGCGGCGGCAGGACGGGGCGTGTAGAGGTTTCCGCACCGGATGCGACTTCCTCCTGCGCGATGCGCGCGTGCACCGCGGTTCACCCACATTATGCAATGCCCGTAATATATATTTCTCACCCGTTCATTACACCCGCGAGCTTTCCGATGTAGCCTGCGCGCAGAGACCGGCGCGTCGGTTTCGAGGTTTTCACGGATTCTTTTTTTTTTTTTTCTCAGCTCGCCTCGCTCATGCGTTCGCGCAAATTACATACGATTACGCGCCAGGGAGTGTCGAGGCCTGCCGGAATCGGGCTGACTCCCATTGCCACGAGGCCCAATAATTTACTGTCACACTATCCCTCGTCCCGAATACGCATGCAAGCTTTTTCTGAAAAAGAAAAAAAAAACATATTTTTATTTTTTCCTCGCTACATATTAGTGTCTCCATCCGTCCCGACGATTATCTTCTAGCTGGACGAGTCGGCCGAGCAACCCTCCTAATAAGTATCCGGTGCCGTCGTGAGCCGCCGTGTGGATAGTCGGACCGAAGAAAGCGTCCGGCAAAACCGACAAATAAATCACCGGACGCGTGGCTCCGGCTCGTACTGTTGCTCGCCGGGCAACGCGATTCAATGAGTTTCCACGAAAGGGGAAAATTACGGGGGACGACGGGGTCCTCGACGGGCTATCCAGAGACGCGTACATACGTTCCGATTCTCTTCCGCTCTCTCGCTCTCTCCGCAGGTTGTGTTGGCATTGCCGGTGACGCGAACATATTATGACCCGACCGTGTGCCGCCGTCACTAGTGTTTGACCGGTAGCTTTACGGGGAGCGAAGGGGGGGACGGTTGCTGCTCCCGCGTCGTACACGTTTCGCTTACAGTATAACCTCCAACCGTGGTAACATTTCACGTTTGCCTTTCAGCAGCGATCCGTGCGAGGGAGAAAGAGCTTTATAGATTTGTAGAGGCCATCAGCGGCGAGAACGTTGGGCGACGTACGATTCGACGCTGCGTTTGACCACACCCTCTATCCACGACAAGATTTATCGCCACGTCGCGCTGTACTTCTCTATATATATATGTATGTATATATATATATATATATGTTATATATATCACCGCGCGCGGCCACCCACCGCAACTAGCCTCACTCTATCGCTATCCTGTACCGAACACGCTCGTCGTCCTTCCTCTCTACAGCACTTCGGGTTTCTCGTCGTCCACACTGGCCGGCTAACCTCCTCTCTCACGTCCCCGGCACCGCTACAGCAGCCCAGAACGCCGGTTCGGCTCTCGCTCGACTCTCCGTTACCAATTTCGATCGGCAGTTTCGCTTGTAACTACCAGGCGGCGCGGAGAGGAGACACCGACCCCTAGGCTAGTTTGTAACACGTAAATAAACTGTTAGTTCGACTAAAGCACCGCCAGGAGCGCTGCTCGGTACTGCTCGAATAGCACGGCTGCGGGAGTGGAGGGAAGAGGGAAAACGTTATACACCGGATCGTAACAATTGTCATTACACGCTGGAGATGCGTAGAGAAAAGATATAAGGTGACTTTTTTCTCTCTTTTTTGTGGGGGAGAGTTAATCGTTCGAACGATGAATATGCCGCGAGAACGACGACGACTGTTTACGAGTAACTCGACACTATTTCGAGGGGTCTCTTGGCTGCCGCTGCTGCTGGTTACGCATCGTGAACTCGAGACATACGACGTATAGGATTGTTATTATTATTGGGTGTATATGTATATACTATGAGCAGTCGCGAGTTTGTGTCCACGACTATGTATCCTTTGCACCCTCGGGAAGGAGGAAGAAATCGTTCTTCCGTCTCGTGGCCCGAGACGAGCTCTACGGTTATTTTCTTTCTTTTTTGTTTTCGTTTTTTTCGTATTCGTTGATGCGCGTCACCCAAAACGGTCGATCGCCACGCACCGAGTCCTTTAGTCTTTTCTTATTCTTTTTTTCATTCAAGTTCGTTCGGTTTTTCTCGGAACTTCCTCGGGTGCAGGTAACAGGTATGCGTTTGCACTATTTACTACTCTTTGACTCGCCAGGAGGACGAGAGGGGAGGCATGCGCGAAGAAGAAAGAACGGGGCAGAAACGAAGCCACACGGATACATGCGTTCCCCGAGTTATTGCCTCTTTCCGGCGTTTATAGGTGTCCATTACTCGGCCGTGCAACAATACCGACTCTGTTGATAACGATCTTCGACCTATCCCACTCGTCGTATGCCGACTATATCTTTGTGTGTTTATGATTATTTCATTTTTTTCGCTTTCGTTTATTCGTCGACTACATCCGTCGGTATTTCTCGCACGTTATTCCTTGTCTCGATCGTCAAAAACAATGACTTTTTTCACGCCTCTGGACCCAGTCTCTCCGCGGAACGGTGAGTTAGGATCAAAGTAGACAAAAAAAATGATCGCACGTAGCTCCGACAAATGACGAAATTTCTTTAATTTTTTTTTTTTTTTAATGAATGATTTTCGCTCTATTTTTGAAAGCCAGCGGACGGAGAGCTTAACACCCGTAAAATTATGAATGAGAGACAAGCAGAAGAAGAGGACGGAAGAACCTACTATCGGAGTTGACGGGCGCGTGGCGTGTCTTAGCTGCGCCAGAAGCCGTTTAACGTTTTTTTGTCTCTCCCTTCCACAGCCGCGGGGCCCTTTACTCGTCTAAACACTATCTAATTATCCGTTGGGCGTTAAAATATTGTGTAGCGTGACGACAGATACTAACAAGGGTCTCCCTCTCCCTATCACCGAAGGTTACAGATAAAAAAACAAAATAAATACATACGTGTGTGTGTGTGTACATATATACAGAGACCCTTTATGAACGACATTGGCTCATTTGCCGCTCGTTAGATAACACAAGCCCAACAATCTAATTCATTACTTATATATCGCCGATAACCCATGAACGAAAACTGTCTCCGTCATTAATTTCGTCGCCCCGATAACGGGGGGGAAATTTTTATGTAATCGACCGGGAGTCACTGGTCTGTCCCCGTTCCAGCATTTTTTTTTCTTTTTTCAAAGTGTGTACGAGCAAATTTATACGAGAGAACAAAAAAGATATAAGGAACGAGTGAGACGCGAGTATGGACGAAAAAAATGGACAAAGTGGCGGACCAATTTTCTCGTAGATACGTCTAAAGCCCGGTGGGGGGGAGGCGGGAGCGATCGCTCGGAAGCCTTCAGTCGACTACTAGCACGCTGGGGTAAAGTTCAGCCGAGCGAGAGTGCGGTGATCACACAGGACATTGAGCAGCGCGTCGCCGTCGCCACGGTATTCCCGCCACCGTCAAATTATAACTTATTTTATGACTTTTTTGCACCGGCCATTTAACCTAGGCCCGACGCGAGATGACTCCGGCGTCCGAGCGCAAGTAAGTAAGTAAGAAAGAAAAAAAAAAAGAAGGATATGACACGGTACAGCACGCACGTTTCCACGAGCATGGACGTACGAATTCGGAAATGAAATCACACCCTAATAACTTCCAGAGTCGAGGGGTCGTGTCGAGTATTGTATGTAACTGTGTTGGCGCGAGAAACTCTCGCCAGAGAGCGCTGTCGCGCGTCCCGCTGCGCCATTTTCTTGACTCGGCGAGAGCCGAGACGGCCCGTAATAGATCTAGTCTCGATCGCCTTTCCGGTCACTCGGCCACGTGCACCAATTAATTCTGCACGGGATATTCCCATGCGCCGAGGACACTTGAAGAATAAAAAGAATAAAAATAAATAAATGACAACGCGCGGTCAGCGATATCCGTCTCGCTTTCCGTGGCCGGCGGACAATATAATGTTCCGCGTACAGCAAAAGTCGGATCGTCACGGGACGTGGGGCTACAGCGGAGGCGTCTCTAAGTCTGTCTCTAACCAGCTGTAGATGGCCTAAGCATCGGGGGGATACACGCCGCCGTCGTCGACACGGTATCACGCTGCGAGACTCGCTGTTTTATGGTTTTCGACGTTGAAACTAAACTTATTACGCGACGGGGGGTTTTAGCAACCCCGCCGCAAAAGGGAAAAGATCTTTCTTTTTTTTCATTAAATCACGCGGGTGGGACCCACTATCTTGCGGCGTGTCTCGCCCGATTAATTCGCAGCGAGATGTACACCGATTTTCACCCTATAATTCTTTTATTTTTCCCACGACACATACGAATTACATATTTCATCGGTAATTGTATATATATAGACGTAGTATTGTCGGTCATCGTTGCGAAAAGTTCACTTTCGATGCTTTACACGTTACTTTTTTCGACCGTGACGTCATACCGCAAATTTGTATTACTATTTTTAAAAATATTGATAATTCTTGACAAACAAAAAAGTTGCTGAAAAAATGATCCGAAGTTAGTTAAAAAAATGAATCCCTCGTTCGATTACAGTTCGGCGCATTAGCCTTCTTAATCCATTGTCGAAAAGCCAAGATGGTTTTTCCGTTCACAAGCCTCCGACCTTTCTAGGGTGTAGCCTAGAAAGGTGGGGAGCCGTGGTCGCGCGCTCGTCTCATTCGATCCAGTAAACATTGACGATCAATCCTCGAAGCGTTTGGTGCATGAAGGATTACCGTGATCTTGGATCTCTGTTGCGGTCCAAGCGCCATCGTCGGAGAGGAGGATGGGGAAAGGAGGGGGGGGGGGGGGGAGGGAAATTCCGAAGCTGGACGAAAGTTCGGGGTTGCTTCGTCGCTGGCTGTTATGGGGTGAACGGATGAGAACAAAGGAGAGAAGTAAAGAAAGAAGAAACGGGTCCTGCGGGGGACGGCTAATTCCACCGTGATCGCATCTGATCGATGTCCCTCGGCTACAGCTACAGCCGAGAGGGCACCCACACGCACACACAAAAACAGAAACCCATTCGGTGCGTACAGAGTAGCCCCGCGTTCCTTCGGCTCGGCAAACTATTGGCCCTTCGATACGATATCTTCCTCTCCTTCCGTGGACTCCCTCCTTCCGTGCCTTTTACTGAATATTTAAATTCACCGCAGTGCCCCTGTGAGCGTAAGGCGCGCAACGCACGGCCAATCCCTGCGCCGACCTTGACTTGACCGTCAGCGAGGAAAAATCTTCCAAGAAATTAATCAATACAAAAAAAGAACAGAAAATGTTACGCAGCCGGCCAGTACCCGCGTCTCTATTTCATCGTAGAGCACAGGTCTCCAAGGTCAAAATTTATCCAGCCTCCGCGGTACGGGGACCTCTACGAATGGACAACCAACCCCAGCCAGCATGTTTCTTTTGTTTTACTTGTACTTCGGCCCTTTGACCAGAAAGAGGAGGGGAAAGGGAGGGGGGCCCACTCGAATTTTCGTAAATCCGTTCGAATGTTATACGTGTACTTTTTGACACTGGACCCCTCATCGGCCAGTTCATCCTACAACCGTCCCTTTATTTTTCTCTTTGGATCCTCCTTTATACATTGTTTTCCCCCGTTTCGTGTAAAAGTCCGAACGACCGGAAAAATTACTTCGCGGATCTGACGATATATGTATATCTGTACCGTAAATATATCTATATATGTAATAAGACAGACTGGACTGCAAGGAGGGGGAAAGAGGGAGGAGGGGAGGGCGACCCTCTTGAATTTTCGCAAATTCATTCGGATGTTATACGTGTCGTTTTTGACACTGGACCGCTCATCGGCCAGTTTATCGTACAACTATCGCTTTATTTTTCTCTTTGGAACCGCCTTAATACGTTGTTTTCCCTCGTCTCTTGTAAAAGTCCGAAGGAGCGGAAAAATTACTTCGCGCCTGGCGATATATATATGTACCGTATATGTATCTATATATGTAATGAGGCAATTCGGACGGCGAGGTAGGGAGGGGGAAGGTTCGATTCGAGCGCGGGGGACGATAAGGAAACCGCATATGGTCTCCCGACTTTGAAGGGTCCCGAGGACACTCCGATGTCCTCGGTTGCGCGAGAATGGACTTTCTTATCTTATCGCATTACCGATATCAGATTCGAACTTTTGGTACGGGGAGAGGCGAAATTAAAGACACGCTCGAGCGGCACCAGTTTGTCGGAAACTAATAGTACGTTTTCATGACTCGCCATGCCAAACCATTCGGGAGTTAGTCATAGGGCATTGATCCAGAGAGAACGATCGCGAAACTCTCGAGGAGTTTTCGTCGCTGACTCGTTCGAGAGTAACTGAGGGACCGAGCGGCGCTCCGCCACCGCTTGCGCACCATTTCGTATTCCTCTCGCATAGACTCTATCTCTTGACCGCGCTCGTATTTTTTTAATCTATTTTTTTTTATTATTATATCGTACGAGTGCCGACCGCACGTGGGTACGCATGTTTTATTTATATTTCATAATTTTTTTTTTTTCGTCCCTGTTACCGCGAATGTTTAGGTCCGCTGGGAGACAGGAACCGCCGAAAATAATCATAATGATAAAAATTCAGTGCCGGACATGGCGAAAATACGAAAATGAAAATTGCGCAGATCTACGAACGAGATGTATTATCATTTTTTTTAACTACAAAGTTTTAAGAAAATAAAAAAATAGACAAAATAGAAAATATATTATTTTCAAGGACATTCAAGGTCACTCCACATACCATGGAGAATCGAGTGTCAAAAAAATCTACGATAATATACTTTATGTAATATTTTGTATTTATAGTTATAACCATATTCTTTTAAATTTATAGCTGTTTATAATCTGTTAAATTGTGTTTTGATTTTTATAGCAAACTTCCGTTCGCTGTTGTCTGTAATGTACTTATAATGTATCATGTAAAAGGAGCAATTCATTGAAAATTAATTAAATGAAATGAAATGAAATTAAATATGTCAAACATGCTCGACTATTCTTTTTATATATGAATTGTTGTACAACACGGCGACCAGGTGTATTTTACGGTTACATTCTTGCATAATATCTTTGGAGCTCGAACACTCTCTTCTACCGATAATCGAGTCAGCTGACGCAGTAATTTTTAGGTCCTCGAAAGAAATGTCCGCACGGCCCCTTGCCCGATCCCCCCCGCCCGATCGCCTTAAATTAATCTCGTAGTTATGCACGAACGAGACGAGAGGATCCTTAATTACAATCGTGTAACTCCCATCTCGTGTCACTCGATTAACACACGGGGGTAATGACCGACGCGAGGGTGCGGGTACTACTCGGGGCCAACAGGGTTACGTATTCCTCTGCAGTACGCTCATCGGGCGCATATACGCGCCGTAGACAACGACAGCACGGATAAAAAGCGAGTTCCGAATTGGGACACTGTGCGAAAACCATCGAGCGTAAACGCACTCGAGAATGACGAAATTTAATCCTACATATTCGGGGAAAAAAGGGGGCGAGGGGTGTTACACGCAATTTGCCTCGTTTTCGCCGTAATAACTCGAGCCACAATCCCCTTTTATGTATCGGGTGCCGTAATATATTTCATGCGTCCTGAATACACATAAATCACAGCTCGATGCGCACTATCAATTGCATGCAATATATCGTGCTAAAGGGCTTCGAGACTCGCTGATATACTTGTCTCAGAACACTTCGTACGAATGAAAAAAAAAAAAAAAAAAAAACAGATATACGCGGATCACCAAGTGGGAGACACTGACGTGTTATGAAAAACTGCTTCTTAGTCTTCGCCAGCAGCATCGGCGGGCTTCTTTTTTCCGTGTGTAAAAATGAATACTAATGTTTCTTTGGTTTGGTGGCGAGGATTTTCGTACGAAATGTTGAGCTACATGCTAAAGTAAGTGAAAAATTCGAACAAAAGAAGTTCTGTACTACTTAACTCTCCACGTCAATGTTCTCGATGCCCTCCTATTCTATTCTCATTCTTCTATTCCGGTGATTCGCTGTACGCCACTTTAGACGCTAAGGCCGTTCATATTTATCTTGCGACACCTTGACATTTTAATGCACAAATAACACACCGCTCGCTACTTTAAATCGCATTAGCGTCATATAATTTGTTTGCTCTATTAACCGACGAAAGACAAACTAGTTTGCAGCGCAAAGTAAACATGACGACCAAAGTGGGTTGTAGAAGCTCGCGTCGCCGACTGTACCGTTGAACTAACCGTCGAGAAAATTGTTCACTAATTCATCGTCGTCACACTTTTTTAACAATAGAGCAACGCGTGGAAGGAAGAGAGGTACGTTTTCGCTTCTGTCTCAACAAAAGCACAGATCTGCAAGTCCACGGCTATAAATAAACATTTCCTTCAACGTTTACAAGATCAACTTACGCCAGAGACGAATCTTGATGCCGAGCGGCAGATCGATCGAGCGCCACGGCGCAAACTGGACCAATTGGCTGTGAAGGTGAAGTGAAAATCACGTGACGGAGCCAGGAGTATGAGAGAGATAGAGGCATTGGTCTTACGGTGAAGCGAGGGAAGCGATAGCAAATGTGTTTCACTTCACCCTAACGAATCCAATACAAGTTATAACGCTTATTAAGTAATTACTGACAGACAACCTTAATTTGTATTTTTTTATTTACTTTTTCACCGCGACCGAAGTCCCTCGCAACCCGCGCCCAGCCTCGTGTAACGGACAATCATCATGGGACGAGTAAGAACGATCACCAGTTGTTCGGTAGACTTCATTCGTTTTTTTAAACTTCGTCACGCGTTTTTTTATGAACCAGCGCTGCCCTCCCGAAGTGCGAATTCACTGCGGCTCTCGCAGTGACTGCTCGCGCCTCTTCGATAGTGTATCAACAGACGTTATTATGTATAAAAACAAAAGAAAGCAACGAGCGTACGAGAGTCCGAAACGTGGTGTTGGCATGAATATCCCCAGATAGACAAGCGCCATGAAAATTTCCAATATTGTCGTGATATTTGCGACATGTGCAGTACACGGAGCAATTATTACGCCAACTGCTACTTTTCATGCCGCTTGTCTATCAGGGTCGTCTCAATAATTAACGAAAAACATAACAAGACTTCGCCGCATCGTCATCGACCGATAACGAGCAGTCCCATTTATCGTTTCAGACGCATCGGAATTCAGATAGTCCTTCAGAAGAAACGATAACACGATCGATCGTAGAGCGAATCTTGTTTCGTTAAACTTCGTGATTCGTTTCATTTCTTTTTTTTTTTTTTTTAATCGACCAGCGATACTCTCCACAAGTGCGAATTCACGGCGAATCCTGCAGGGGCCGCGCGCGCTCTATAATTTGATCGAGTATCAACAGAAGTTAGTGTGGATACAAACAAAAGAAAGCTACGAGCAGGTGAGAGTCCGAAACCGGCGAGTTCGTTCCCGCGCACGAGAATAATCGCGGCGTCTCTGGGTATGAATATTGTCTCAATAATTATTAATGAAATAAATAACGAGAATCCGCCGCACTGTCATCGACCGATAACGAGCCGTCCTGTTTATCGTTTCAGACACAACCATCGGAATTCGGCTACTTCCTTCCCAGGAAACGACAACACGATCGTTCGCACGAGCGAATAAACATTGACGAGACTTTTTGCGCACGTTGGAGGTTATGTGCACGACGATTGCCGGCAGCGGGTCTGACGCTCGTTGATAAATTATTAACAAATTGTTGTCTCGTGACGTCTCGTTTATACGACGATGTAATTCGTTGGTTCATCCCGACCTCGAATCCTTGCCGAACTACTGAATTTGCAACAAAGTTTCCACGCGAGAGGAACGAGGCGCCTGTGGGTAGAATTTTTCTCAGCAACGATGAAACGGCGATGCTATGTGTCGTCACTTCATGATCGCAAACTTTTGTTCAACGTATGTCGGTTTTTGTTTTCAGAATCGAAGGCTCCGTTTGAGCGAGAGAACGAGAGGCAGACTGGAGCAGTCTCGCACCCAAACTCTTTACCGTCGGAGAGCGTGAAGGAGCTTTCATTGATAAGCAGCGGTAAAACCAGTATGTTAAAAAGCAACGGATATACCGCAGATTTATACTGCGGCGAGTATACCTCGGACGAGGATGACGATGATTACCCGGATGTACAAATCATCGAAAAACCTGTCGTCGTGGCGATTCAACACAACGTGGAGATCGGAGGAGTTAAATTGCAGATGCCTGTGAAGCCATATCCCTGTCAGAGAATGGTGATGCAAGCTGTAAGTTCGTACCTTCGCTTTCCGCTGCTTCCCACTGTACATTGGCGGTACCGGCGAGAGTGGGGCAAATAAACTATTTTGATGCATTTCGTTCCTCATAGAGGAAACTTTTTTTATGAGCTATGAAAAAAAGGAAAAAAAAAATTGAAAGGACACGTGTCTTGTTTTGCCCCGCTCTATACAGTATCCAATTCTAATATTCAACAAAAAAATTACAATGTGTTGGTAAAGCCATCTAGAATGAGTCTCGTGTTCCGTTTTGCCCCGCTCTTTACAATATCCGATTCTAATATTTGATTGAAAAATTGTAATATGTTGTTAAAAACATCTTTAATGGAAGACACGTATTCCGTTTTGCCTTGTTCTTTATTGTATCCGATTTTAAGATTTGACCGACAAATTACAATGTGTTGTTAAAAATATGTAGAATGGAGGATACTTGTCCCGTTTTGCCCCTGCTCTCTATAGTATCCGTTTCTAATATTTGACTGACAAATTACAATGTATTGTTAAAGCTCATTGAGGGCTGCAACACCGGCCAGAACTGCCTGATAGAGAGTCCAACGGGAAGCGGCAAAACTCTGGCGCTTTTGTGCGGATCGCTGGGATGGGCGACGGACTTCGCGAGTGAGTAATTCAATGACTATTTTTTTCATTGTTTGTCGAATTTATTATTTTTTTACAGTGTGAAAGAGATTGGTACTGTGCATTGTACAATAACGCGCGGATAAGCTTATGATAATAATAACACGGTGGAGAACGGATGGATATAGCGAGGTACGGGAAGGACGGAGGATCCGCCTCGAATTTCGTTGCAGCATAGTTTCGCCCGTTCGCCTTCGCGTTTCTCCGGCTGCACAATCTCGTGACGTTCGGTCGTTAGCGTTCACCGACGTTTCGAATCGCGGTCCCCGCCCTGTTCTCTCGGGGAGCCGCGAGAGACTCGCGGTTTGCTCTTTTCGTCCGAAAGGACGTTACCGGCTCGCGCGCCCTTTCCCCTCCCCGCCGGGATTCAAAACCATTATCGAATAATCCCCCGACTCCGGCGGGGGAACGGGCGCGCGAATACCAGGAAAAATTACAACTAGCCGTCACTCTCTCGTCCGGTTCGTTCTCCGCTCAACGGAGTAGAGAGATAGAATTGTGGAAAAAAAAAGAAAAAACAACAAAAAAAAATTAACTGTCACGTCAACGGCGCTCGCGCTACGACTTCGCGTCTTTATTAAAGTCTCGAAAGTTGGTGAAAAGTTGACGCGAGCAGGTCTCGGTATATTCGGGTTTGTTATCCCTGGTGGTTTACCGTCTAAGGCTGTACGCTTTACTTTGTATATATACATATATATATCATGTTTAGATATATACATCTTTTTCTCTCGACATCTGCCGGTGGCAGCGGAAGCATTTTTTTTTTTTGCAACTTTTCGACTAGCTGGCTACTTTGCAAGGAAAACAAAAGGAAACGTGTAAGACGCGATATGCGTTGCTCCGGCTCCTGGCGCTACTGTTGCTGCCTTTTCGGTTAGTAAAAAAAGCCGAGCGCCCGGAGAGTTTCCTCGAGAAACTTGTGGCCGAACTTGTCTTCGGCTCTCCTCACTTCACTGCCCAGTTTTCCCTCCTATTATACGAGCTCTTATTCTCTTACACGCGCTGAATATCTTCTCTCCCCGCCCGCTCTATTCACGAACGATCCCGTGCCTCCCGCTTCCTCCGTTCGCCTCAATGGACCGCGCACTCTTGATTAGAGAGATAACACAACAAACGTTCGGATCAACGAGATTCGTTAATTCCTCGACTTTGCGATTCATCTCTTTTTTTTTCGTTTTTTTTTTTTCAGAATCCTTTGTCGATCGTGAGACACGCGTCGTTCTGCGTTCGCTGGCATATTTTACAGCATACGTTGATTTACGTATGCGCGTTCCTGCAAATCGTCGTCGAGTACGCTGAAGATCCATCCGGGCTTTCTATTTTTTTTTTTTTTTTTTTTTTTTCATTTCCCTCCGCATATCAAGAAGCCCCCCATCAGCGTATACACGTTCTAACAAAGCGTTACGAGGAAAACGAAGCGGCAATTAGCAATTCCTCGCCGGCATATCAATTTAAATTATTCAACCGTTTATTTCCACCGAAGGGCCCTCGTGAGCGTTCGCGGTATAAAATAGTCTTGTAGTCTTGCCCGGCCGGGCTTTTGCAGAGAGAGAGCCGCGTGGCGCGTATATATCGTATATACACGCCGAGGTCCCGCATGCCGCTAATTGCGCGCACGCCATCCGCGCGCAATTCCTAAACAATTAAAGAACTCTTTCCCGAGGATTGTATTACTTCTGCTCTCTCGTCCGCGTAATTCTCTCGGTGGCGTCTCGTGCGAATATTTTATCATACGCGGATCCCCCAATCGTTCGCTCGCGCCATTCTCAAAAACGTCTTCTTCGCTCTATACGTGAGTGATGCACTCAGAGAAAGATCTGATAGGAATGACCATAAATCTGATGAACACCGACAGAAATTTCAGGGATATAGGAACTATAGCGACATTCTGGCAAACATTCGTATTGAACTTAACATATTCGGCAAGAAAATATATTACCTGGATATCCTGTAACTTTTGCCAGAATATAAGTTCTTTTTAATAGAAAAATATAGTAGTTGGTGGCGTCGCAATCGCGAACCGTTTTTTTCATACCTGCATATTATGTCGATCAAATTTTGTTTATGTGTACATTAAAAAATATCATCGATAACATTCTCAGCGTTTCTTCACAGAATTCTCAGTTTCAATCCGCAAAATTTTTAGTTTTAATGCACGTCATTTTTTATTTTATCCTTGAAATTCTTAGTTTTATCTTCGAAGTTCTTAGCTAGATACGCAAAATATTGCCAACCCGCTTCATGGAAAAATTGCCATATAGGTTGGGTAAAAATTGCTATAGCGCCTGTGAACATTTCACATATCGCTAGTGCTGTAGCTGGTACATGCGCTGGTGTGCCGAGTTGCTCTGTCAAAATTTACCGCACGACTTGGTAGATTTTCCGAGATCCTTCTTTCAGTGTAAATGTTTTAAATATCTTATGCAAATTGTTCTTCCATTAATGAACTATAGTTAACGGTGATTAGTATTACAGGATATATCCTCAACCCGGCAGAAAATTATTGATAGCGACGGATTCGCAAAATGGTTATAATTTTTTTTGCTTTCATAAAGCGTGTTTAAATGAATTCAGCGAAACGTTTTATCATTGGAAAAAACGTTTCGTACGGTGGCTATTGAGCCAACGTATCATATTTTTTTCGTACATGGGCGTGTAATTAATTGAAGTCACATTGAATTTATTGGTGCAAACGAATTACGTTTGACTCGTAAATTTTCTAGTTCATTTCACTTTCGTCGATTGTTCTTTGTAAAAAAAAAAAAAAATAATCGAAAAATATCTCTCTTTTCGTAAAATTGTCACCCCACCACAAAAGGGATTTATTTATTTATTTCACATAAATATTCGTGCCCCGAGCCTCCGGCAGCCAAAAAGTTTTTTCCGGCTAACGAACCACTTCATGTATTTGGCAACTCCATTGCTTTATCTACATAGAGGACACGCGCTGCAAATACCAATCGCAATCTCGCCATAGTCAATTTACGCGTAAAACCTTCTGCAAACAATTTTTTTTTTAAACTCCCCACTAACTTGACCAGTGTGGCGCGCTCCGACCTCTTTAAGGCCGTCGTACGAGTCTCTCGTCGAGTATAACCCATCGGGGTGTATACTTTGTCGACGATCGAACGATAGCGAATTAGGTTGCCTCTAAAATTCCGGTAATTCGTAAATGTCTGTAATTTGTCATAGGCAGGCTTAATAGACGTCCCCGTTAGTGTACACGCGGCGGTTCGGAGTGGGGGGGGGGGGGGGGGGGGGGTGGTCGGACGTATAACGAGGATGCGGAACAAGGGTGGCCTAGGGAAACGACGATTCCGAGGGGTGCGGGCGGTGGAGTGGGGGGAGGGAGTTGTTCGCTCCGTGAAACATTTTTGAGCAACCGAACGATCGCGTGCCATTTCGGGTCATGTCAAATTAAACGTTTCTCTAACGTTAACGTCGTATTTGCGTGCGGTATCGTTTCCTCCGTCGGTCGCCTCGACTGCGAGCTTCTTCTTTCGAGCGAGTCTCATCGTCTCGCTGCAACCCCCATCGGCGTTTCGGAGTCGGCTCCTCCGCTCCGTCGAATTGCACAGCGCACCCCCCCCCCCCCCCCCCCCCCCTGAGTCTATTCCTCGCGGAATACTTCCTTGCCATTTTTGCCTCGATATTTTCTTTTTTTTTATTATTTGCAGAGCTTTTTATTTTTTAGGCTTCTAACGGCCGGTCCGCGGGTTACGTGGAACCGGCTGGAACACTCGCAATTCCCATAGATAGATAGGGGGTTGGGACGTAAGGACTGCAACGGGCGACCGGCGGGAGGAGACACCGCGAGGAAGACGCGACGTCCCACGCGCTCCGTCACGGCATAATTCATAGCCAGGAGATGTCTCGAACGGCACGCAATCCACGCTCGGTGCTCGCTCGTTGGATAATCAAGTGTGCAAAAGAAATAGAAGAAGAAAAAAAAAGAAGAGCTCAAACCCCTGACGGACTTATTTCCATGCGACTCTCATCTCGTTTATCGCTGATGGGAAGCAATGCAAAGAGGTCTCCACGGCTGAACGGTTTTCAGCCGCTCACCGCTCGTTCTCATCGAGATATTAATTCCTCGATCGTCGGATACACCGGGGCAATCGCGAGCGCACCGGAATTGTGTTCCATTCTCTTCATTTATCGTTGAATCGCTATCGTCGCGGTGTCTCGTAAATTGCCAAAAGGCTGCCGTGTCTCGTCACGACTTTCCTCGGCCTCTGCCGTGGAAAGAGCCTGTTATCCGCGTCGCGCATACATCATCGTCCGTACGCGTTGTACTTTCGAGCCCCGCGTGCCCGCGACTGAATTTAAAGTCAACCCCGTTCTCCCCCCCCCCCCCCCCCCCCCCCGCCCGCCCCGGACGATTGCGCTTCGGCTAGCACAAAACTCTGTATCGTATTTCATCGACAATTATAGACGTCGAGAAGTTTTTCGAGAAGTGGCCTCGACACGCTCGTCGTTCTCTTCGGTATTCCTCGGTCAGGAGAGCCGGGGTCTGCACGACATCGTGTTTCCTCCGCTGCTCGGCTTCTGTTCTATAATTTATTTTATGCTTTAAAGCCCCGAACTGTCACGCTTTATCCCGGTCAGGGGTCGAGTGGTACTGCCTAGCCCCCGAACTCGAAACTTCGTTAGACTCCGACCGAGTCCCTCTCTCTGTGCTCATCGTGGACTCACATAAATTAGACACCGTGGAGTCGACGCTGGAAACGAGGTACGAGTGAGGGAAAGAGAAAAAAAAAAGGAAAGGGATGAGAAAAACACGAGTCCTTGCGGTTTAATCGATGAGGCCAACCCTCGTAAAGAACATTTTAGTTTTTCAAACTACGACACCCCGACGATCGGCTACCTAGATCGGTCGCAGGGGTAAAGGGCGTGTCAACGTGTACGCCGCTTGACACCCCGCCTCGTGGACTGCCGAACGACGAGGCAAAGGAAAGATGGCTTTCAGATTAGGCCCCGTTGATTTGTGACTTTTGTCTCTATATTACCTTTTTTTCTTCTGTCTCGCAGCTTTGAGACAGGCTGTCCCCGACAGACCGGCCTTGTCCGGTGTTAATTTATCTACGGGAGGGAAGGGAGAGGAACAGAACAAAAAGAACGCGTAGAACGTCTTCGATTCTACACGATTTTTCCCTCGTGCGGAGTCGCGGCACAGAGCGGCAGAGAACGAGGAACGAGCTCGGAAAACAGCAGGCTCGCTGAGTACTTAACGACTGTCGTCGATGCGGCTCCGATATACTAGTTCTCTCCGCATGGAAATGAAGTATAGGCAAAAAAATATATAAAATATATATGAAATATTTTTTTCGTGAGAAAATATATTCTTTATGCGATCTATGTATTTTTTCATATATCGCAAAAAGTATGTTTAATATACTCTGAGAGAAGAATCTAGTAAATATGACTATATCGCTTGAGACATATTACCATAGCACATAGTAGTAGGCCGCCAGGGCGCCGCCTATGGCAGAAAGTCTCAGATTATCCAAGAATTTTTACCATAATATCTAAGAAAAATTCTTATAAATCCGGTACTTCCGACCATAGGTGGCGCCCGAGCGCCGCACTGCTATGTGCTATGGTAATATCCCTCAAACGATATAGTCATTTTTAGTAGATCCTTCTCTCAGTGTATGAAAAAATATACTTTCGCCTATACTTATTTTCCAATGTATCACCGGGCGAGTCAGTGAGCCAAGGCACGAGTACGGAAATTCCAACGAGTACTTAACGACGACAGTCGGCGATGCAGCTCGAATACAGTAGCTCTTTCTGCACGGAAAAGTAGTATACGCGAAAAAATATACATTTTTTCATGTATCGCGCAAAATATGAATTACATAATATTTTTCGTAAAAACTGTATGCAATACGTGAAAAAATATAATTTCGCGTTTACTTATTTTCCAATATCTCACCGGACGAGCCGCTTCGTCCGCGTGAGCGGTCGGTGCTGTGGTTTAATCGGATGGCACGTGTGAACGAATGAATGAAGTGATTTATTGTACGGCAGCACCGAACCCCTCTAGGCACATACATACAGAAAATGATCACAATAATATTAATAAAAAGTTATAAAAATGAAAATAAAATAAACATAATAACCATAATAATGGATAGATCCGCTGACGGAAGTCAAACGCTGCGGAAGTCAAACGATACATAAAAAGTTCTTCGGCTAGAGGCTCCGGGTACATCGGCATGTCGAGTAGAGCCTCCCGCGTACTCGAGGAAAAATACTGCGACGATACACTCTGCAATAAAAAAAAAAAAAGAAGAAAAAATATGGCCGCTGATCGTTCGCACGGCGCGGCGAGGGCGTCGAACGGAGGGTTGGATGTGCCGGTAAAGGGGCGAGAGTGCCGTGCGCTGAATGCGTCCCACGTCCGTGCGAGAACGTGCAAGAAAATCGCAGAGGAAAGGATGGCCGGGTGGGAAAAAAAGTTGTCGGGAAATCGACGAATCGACGCGAACGAGGAAAGCAAGGGGAGACGCGGAAAGCGATGGAACACAACAGCGGCGAAAGAGAAGTAACGGGTGGATAGAGAAAGGGACCGCGAGGCATCCGAGGAGTGGCGTATAAATTTCGAAAGTTTATCGCTGCATCGCATGCCATTGCGAAGTCACTTTATTACCGACGGATGCGGCCATTTTTGCCTCCTCCTTCTGTGCGCCTCCGGTCGTACGATTCAACCCTCTGCTGTGTCGCGATTCTTCTCCGTTGTTCCGCGAGACTCATGCGGACAGCGTATACTGTTTCTCTACTTACTCCGGCGAGGGGGGGGAGCGTTGGCGAGCTCGCGTATCGATGAACTCAGCCGGTTGTTACTCAGGGAGGATCGCTGTGCCGCACAGGTGCATTCGCGGATTCGAAACGCAGAAGCGACCGACGGGCTTCACTACATATGAGAGCGAGGCATTCGCGTTTTTGTTATCGGTCACAGTTCACTTTGTATCCGCGGCATTTCGTATTCCAAGAGCCGCTGTTGCAGGTGTTACGATTTTTTTTCCCCCCGACTCTTCTCGACGCTGCGTCGGTGAAGGAATTTTTTTGCAAATTTTTAATTTTCAACTTATCTGATGTTAATATGGATAATTTGAACGTATGAGCGACTTTCCTCGAAACGTTGGACGGTGCTGCTTGATTTAAAAAAAAAAAGGTTTTTTACCGGCCGGTAGAAGCACACGGAACATACACAGTAAAAAATGTTTGCACTTTTAACAAACCTTAGTTTGCTCCGGAAAATCCGCAAACTTGTTTTTGTTAGTATTACAAAAGATGTATGTAAAGTTAACATGCGTGTTTGTAAAATGGACAATTATTCTTGTAAAATGAACAGGGAACAAATTATGGACGTTTGTGGACAAGAAACGTTGGTACTGTTTTTACTGAGTAACGAGTTGCACAGGTGCGTTCGCGGATTCGAAACGCAGAAGCGACCGAGGGACTTGACTACGTATGAGAGCGAGGCATTCGCGTTTTTGTTATCGGTCACAGTTTACTTTGTATCCGTGGCGTTTTGCATTCCGAGAGCCACTGTTACAGTTATTGCATGAATAATTTTTTTTTTATTTCTTCCCGACTCTTCGACGTTCCGGCGGTGGAGGAAAATTTGCATCATATTTGCAATTTTCAACTTATTTGATGTTAATGTTGATAGTTTTCACGTATCGACCGCTTTTCTCGAAACGTTGGACGGTGTCCCTTGGTATTGAAAAAAGGCCCTTTACCGACCGGCTCAAGCGACACGGAACGCAACGAAACATTAACTCGAGCCAAGTTATACCGAGCGGTACAATTTACTTTGTCTCGCATTCCGAGAGGCGCTGTTACATGAGTTAAATTACGCATTTCCTAAAAATTCATCTAGACTTTTCGACGTTCCGTGAGTATAGAAAAATTTTCATCAAATTTACAATTTTCAATTAACTTACTTTTTACGTATCAACCGCTCTACTCGACATGTTGGACAGTGTCCCTTGGTATTGAAAAAAAGGCTCTTTACCGACCGGCCAAAGAGCCACGAAACATAACGAAAAAATTAATTCGAGCCAAGCTAAACCGACCGGTACAGTTAACTTGTGTCCGCAACGTTTCGCATTCCGAGAGCCGTTGTTACATGTGTGAAATGACGGATTTTCTAAAATTCATCCCGACTCTTCGACGTTTCGTCGGTAAATAAAAATGTTCATCAAGTTTTCAATTTTCAACTTGTCTGATGTTAATATGGATAATTGTTACGTATCAACCGCTTCCCTCGAAACATTGAAGTATCCTCGGTATCGAAAAAAAAAGGCTCTTTGCCGACCGGCCTCGGAGCCCCGGAACATGACGAAAAATGAATTGGAGCGAAGTTAAACCGAGCGGTACGGTGCTTCTCGCCGAAGCCATCGTCGGGATTATATGGCTGGCATCGATAAAATAAATTATGCCCGATTTTAAAACCGACTCCGCACAAGCCCGAGGGGCACGGAGGGGGACGGTGCACGGAGAGAAACAGAGACGGCTCAGCGACAGGCACAGCTCGTCGTCGCATTGTCATGGCACAGGAAGCTCGGGGAACGCGCTCATAATAATTATCGGCGAACGGCGGAATTATATATCGTGTCGCGTATAGCGACCGGTTGGGTTCGCGTACTCTCCTCGCCCGGTAATAGCGTAGACATGCGAACCCCGTTCTAGTACGGAATAATACATGCACCCGGGTTTTAAGATACATACGTACGTAGCCAATACATGCACAGCGAAACTTTGCCGGGCGAGCCGTACGGGCGACGTTTCTTGCGCTCTGTGCCTAGCGTCCTGACATTAATAATGTCCTTCCTTTCCGACGGAGACCCGCGACCCCCGCGCTCTCGCGGGGCCCCGCGGTGAAGTCGTAGGAGGAGTCGTACTCGCGCGAGCTGCGGAAAGAGCGAAAAGAGCGACGGCGAACATTCGAACAACGAGCCGAAGGAGGCGAGCGTGGAAAGCGAGAGAGAGAAACGGAAACCCGGAGCCGAGAATGAGAGTAAGAGAGGAGGGCGGCGGAGGGAAGGAGGCCGAAAGGAGGCGAGGGTGGAACGGAGGTGGAGGAGAGGGTACCACACCGTGGTACCAACCTCGAGCATTATTCCCAGAGGCCGAGAAGCTTTTAAATTGGAGTGTAATTTCAGTCCCGGGCGTACGTACACGTGGCGGCGGCGGTGACGGCGGCATCGTAGCCCCAGCAGCAACAGCAGCAGCAGCAGTAGCGAGAACGTCGCATCGATACCTCTCGTGCCCGTTCGTACTCTCTGCTCTTCCTCTTCCCCTCCCTCAACGTCGTTGTTATTCTTCTTTACTTATTTTTTTCTTTTTATATTTGTGTCCCCCGGTCGACGTCGTAGTTTCCCCTCTGTGTTCCGTCCTCTCTGGTGTGCACGTATCTGTCATACGTATATCCGCGATACTTACGTACATCGGGCTGGCGGTTTCAGCACAGCGATGGCTCTGCGTGATATACAGGGTCGTAAGTCAATCTTGCCGTTCTTCGACTGATCGATGTATCGGGGATTTCTTCCTCCGTCACTCTCGTGATGCTCAGGATGGCGCTGGTTACGGGGCGGATTAATGAGGGAAGGAATGCGGAGATAAGACCGCTGCTGCGGGGAAGCGGACGGATCGAGAATAAATATTTATTAAATTTAAATACATCTTTATTATATGGCTGAAGGACTTCGGTCGATGGCCAATTGGCAGTGTGTAGGTGATTTAAGTTTGTCATGTTTCAGAAACTATTCCACGTTATTTGTTGCCAATATATTCACTACTGCTACTATTTGTTACATCTGAATACATATTTATTTATTGAATTTCAGTAAATTCTGATTAAATTCGAATTAATATGTATTTAAGGTAGTTCTTTTGCGAATAGTGCTCACTTCGCAAAAGTTTCAGACAAATGAGAGGAATTTGCAAACACTTCTGGATGGTATAAAAATCGAAAAATGAAATTGTTCAACAAATCTCCCGGAAACATAACTTTTTTTTTAAATAAAAATTATTCGATCACTTTTCTGAATACGTATGAATTTTTTCAGAATTTTCAAATTCACTTTGAATTTTGTGACTCTCTACACGTTTTTCCCATACAGAAAAAAAAAATTCATACGTATTCAGAAAGGTGAACGAAGCACACATAAAAAAAAAGTTAGGTTTCCGGGAGACTTGTTGAACAACTTTATTTTTCATCAATTTGTCAGTAACATTATCGAATTATGATCATGCAAAATTAATATCTTCAGCACCTTCAATATGCTTGATTTTTTTCAGATTTTCATACCATCCAGAAGTGTTTGCAATTCCCTCTCATTTCTCTGAAATTTTTGCGAAGCGAACACCATTCGCGAGGACTGCCTTAATGTTTTCTGATCGCGATGGTGCTGACGTTACGTCTATCAGCAAGGAATCGTATAACGAGCATCGAGCTTCCGTGAGAAAGAGCCTTGCGTTTCGACTACGAGATACCGGAGCGTTAACAGTCTCGAAGGCCGTCGCGAGCGTGGACAGCGGTGGTGCACGAGTAGCCCGAACACGTCGGTTACGGCTCGGAACTAGCTGGCTAGGTAGTTCTGCCCTTGCGGATAATCGGTGCACGAGAAGGGCTACCCGCAGTGTGCCCCGTTCCGCTACTGCTGCGTACTCTCGCCACCGCGTTTCTTCGTCTCGCTCTCTCGGTGAAACGGACTCCCTGGTACACGTTCTCCGGTCTGTGGACCGCTGGGCACAGAGACAAAGGGGCGGTCCCCGCTTTCATCCTGCCGACATTAAGGTACCTACTGCTATGTAGGCCCCGGCTCTCTTGCTCGCGCGCGTTTACGTCCGTCCTGGGACAATGAGGTCCTCATGCGGGTTCAACGGATCTCACGTCGTCCTCGGCCGCCGCCGCTGCTGCTCGTCGTCGTTGGTCTCCGCCGCCACTGCGCTTAATTCACAACCACTACGGATCCGCCTGTGTGCAGCGCGTTGCGGTGTGCCTTACCAGTAGTCAGCGAAGCCCTCCAGCCGAGCCATTGCCGGCTGTCCTCGCCTCGGCGACCGCGAGGATTATAATTCGCTGAATCGTCTCGCGACCACCGCGCGCATCATCGTGGAAAATTACTCATCGACTCCTCTTGCGCAATCGTTCGCGATTGGCTGAACGTTCGGAACGACGATTCGCAGATTCGCCGGACAGGGAAGAACACCGCCGAGGAAGACGCTGGATCGAGAAAACACGAATATGTTATGTCGGCGAGGAGAGGGAGGGAGTTCCTCCCGGACGGGGGAGTCTCACGAGGGCAATGAGAAGATAAGAGACCCCCCAAAGGCCTCGCCGGGCGCCGGCGGTTCGCATCGAGTCCCGAACCTCTCTCTCGGGTGGTCCTTAACGTTCTCCACCACCGCGGGCCCCGCTCCTCTTCCTCCCTCTCGCTCGAGCTCGCGCGCCCGCGTCGCGCGCGGTTTTTCTTTTATAGTATGCGCCCGGGTCTCTCTACACTCACCCTATCTTTCTCCGTCCTGTACCCACTTGGTTTTTCGCCCGGAGCGCCCGTCCTCGTCTTCTCCTCCTTCGCGGCACTCGGACCTTCTCCCTCGGGCCCGGACCCCGGCCGGACCTCGGCCGGCTCTCCTCTCCTCTCCGTGAGAGAAACGGCGGCAGCGACCGGCACAAGCAGAAGCAGCGGTCGCGCCAGCGGACCAGCGCGGTCTCCCCTTCCGAGAAGCAACGGCCAGGAGCCAGCGCAAGGAGAGCCGATGCTGCTCCTGCTGACCGCCGGATTCGGAAAAGGGCGCCGCGAGAACGATGCGCTCACGGGCGCCTCCCGACGCTCTCTCCTGCATGCGGCTACCTCGCGGATTCCCGGACCCCCGGCTACTTACATAATTCGTCGCTGCCCATCGCCCGCTCGCTTCTGGCCCCCCTCAGCTGCGGAGATACTCCTCCGGATACTTCGCCCGTGTATCCTCGGCGTTTCGGGGGCTACCACAGCCGCCGTCTCGCAGCCGCGAGTACCGGGTTGATCTCGTTCCGATATGTCCTTTTGTTTTCTCTCGTTTCTCTCCTCGGCGAGCTACCTCTCGCTGTTTTACCCCGGGACGCCCGCCCCGGTCACGCTGGACCCAAAATCTCGGACCGTACTTCCATGTGGCTAGGTCAACCTCGAGTCGCACTCTGAGGGGGGGCTCATCGATTTTGTGTGAAAGATATCTTTTATTTTTTCACGATAAAAGAAAGAAAATTTGTCGAAAAGGCAGCTCAGTTTTTGGTGTTATCGATGGTGTATCGTACCATTTTTCGGCAGTTCGATGCCTCTTTTTTTTTTAAGCAGAAATCCAAAAAATATCCCCCGGTCACGCTGTGCCAAAAACTTCGATCCGAACTTCTCTGTGACTAGGTCACCCTTGAGTCACACTCTGAGCGGGGAGGTTCGTCGAATACGCGCAAAAGACATGTTTTATTCATATTTTAGTTTCTGTTGATAAAAAAAGAAGAAAATTCATCGAAAATCCTGCTCAAGTTTTGGTGTTATATATATATATATATCAATAGTTTATCATAGTATTTTTTAGGAGTTCGATGGTTCTTTGTTTTGAACAGAAAACAAAAAATATTATGTTGGGGAAAAAAGAGATGCATACTTCTCGCACCATTTTTTTTTTTGCACTCGGGTGCGGGGATTTATTTTCCACACGAATGGAAAACGTCGTGACGAACAACCAATTGTGGGGAGATTTTTTATTAATTTTTTTTTTTTATTCTTAACGAGAAAAAGGATTTGAAGTTTTGTTTTTACCTCTAAAATCAATGGTTCAGTGAACCCCTCGTCGCCATGGACACGTTTTCCGCTCGTGCGTCACGCCTAATATCGTCGATTACATTATTTTTAAAATTTCATAACAACGTTGTGAACTCGTTCGAGTTAGTTGAAAAGTATCCGGTAATAGCGGGGTGGGGTTAGCAAATACGGATCGTTACGAAAGGTGGCTCATAAGGTATTTATCGGAGCAGCGTTCAGGCTAGCCGTGTAGATCCGTATCGATACCGTGTTAACTAGGCTCTCGGGTTCGTGTTCTCCGGTACGCGTACAAAATCCCAGGACGATCCGGACCGTGTAAGAGTCGTCGTGGAATATTATCGGCGAACGAAGATCTGTCTCTGGCAAATGGAACCACTTCGAATCTTCCTCCCAGCCCCCCCCCCCCCTCTCTAATTGAATAAAACTGTTAAAAGTGTAGCAGAATTACCGTGACCCCTGCGAGAATGCCCCGCAACATTTTCACATAAATTCCGTAACCAGTCATGTTAAAATATTAATTTACGACACTAGTGCGATAAAACTTTTTCTGAAGAGTTTGCAATCGGGCGAGTTCAGAAAAAATTGTTCGCACGAGTATCGCACAAAATTTTAGCGCACAAGGTGTGAAAACGTGGTATTTGTGCACGCGAGGCGTGCGTAAAACTGCAATTTTCGCTCCGAGTGTAATAAAAAAAATTAAATATAAACAACATTTTTACCTGCAGAAGAAATTCTACAGCGGTGTCGGACAAACGACGTTTGATTCTCAATCGGCACAGATCCGCGCAAAGTTAACGAGCCAATGTTATATCTGTGATCCGCGAATCATCGGAACGAACGCGATAGAGAGAAAGCCAATCGCGGGAAATACTAAAAAAAAATCCGCGGTTTTAAATCCGTAACCCGAATATTATCGTCGAACTTAGATCTGTCTCCGACACAGGCAACCACCTCGGACTCTCCTCCCTCCTCTCTAATTGAATAAATCTGTTAAAAATATAGCACAATTACCGTGACCCCTGCGAGACATGCCCTGAAACATTGCCAACATGTCCACTATTTCTCAGCGGCAGACATGCTATAAAAAAAAAACTTCTATCTACATAAAAAAATTCTACAGCTGCGTCTGACAAACGGCGTTTAATTCTCGATCGGCACAGATCCGCGCAACTTTAACGCGCCACTGTTCCGCGATCCGCGAGTCGTCGGAACGGGCGCGAGGGAGAGAAAGCCGATCGCGGGAAATACTTAAAAATTCCGCGGTTTCGAATCCGTAACCCGATGAGAATCTCGCGCGCCGCCCCGGGAGAGCGTTTAAGTGCAGAAAATCGTTTCTCCGCCGCATTCTCAGCCCGGCCCGTGCGTCGGCGAGCTAAACTTCTAGGTAGCATACAAATTTATAGCGCGCATGCATACGCACAATGCACGTACGCGAGAGCGCGAGCGGTACCGGGTTGAACAAAGCCTCGTTGCAGTATGCGGTAGCCGGTACGTATATAAAGTGCGCGTACGTAC
Organism: Exephanes ischioxanthus; assembly: GCA_958510785.1. Lineage (NCBI taxonomy): Eukaryota > Metazoa > Arthropoda > Insecta > Hymenoptera > Ichneumonidae > Exephanes > Exephanes ischioxanthus. The sequence continues at coordinate 4,048,852 of OY294017.1, read as the reverse complement.
ATCCGCGCGACGGTGTGCGTGTAGGCGATACAAATATTTGCGCGCGTGTGCGCATGCGCGCGCGTGTGCGTGTGCCGTCGCTCGACGGAACCGACGCGTTTGTGTACCGCGCACGCATATACACCCCGGCGAACGCTTACTCCACTCTACATGCTGGGAACGAAACGATAGAGTCCTTGCGCGATCTCATCGTGTGCGAATTTAACTCGGCTCGCTCGGCCTCTCTCCGTCTCACTCGGTCGCTCCTTCAACTGCACGAGATCCTCTCTCGTTTCGTCTTACTCCAATGCCCTACGCGGTTTTCAGAGTAAACGCGCGAGCGAGTGTGCGAGAGATCAAAGAGTGGTGCCGCCTTCTTCTCTTTCTGCACCCCCCCTCGCCCCCCCCCCCCCCCCCCTACCCCCTAAATCCCTCCTCTTCCACGCGTGTACCAACTCGCGCTCTATATCTCGCTCTTTCCCTTCCGTTCGCTAGAGAGTTTTGTTTTCTCTCCTTTTTCCTTCCATCCTTATGCTCTATTTTTCTGTTGTTTGCTTCCTTTCGGCTTAATTTTTCCCTGATTTTTACTTTCTTTTTGCTTAATTTTCGCTTTACTCTTAGTTTTTGCGATTTTTGCTTGATATCACTAGTTATGTAAGCTTTTTTTAAGTTGTATGTATGTATGTATTTTTTTTTTTTAGTTATCTGCCTTTGCATGTATCTGATTTTTTGTATGTCTCGGTACGGTGTTCCTAGGTGTTTATTCCTCAGAACACGGAATAAACACCTCTTTCTCTCTTTTCTTTAAATATTTTTTTTATTTGCTTCGTTTTCACTCTATTCGCATTACGGTGGACAGGGGGCGGTTGGGGGAGGAAGAAGAGTCGGGGGGGAGGGGGGGGGTTGGCGCAATCTTTACCGGATCCACTGGAAATTGCCGGGTAACTTTGCCCGATAGTGGATCGAGAGATTAACGCGGTTATATCGCGGAGAGCCCCGTGCACGCGGGGGGGAGGGGGCAGGAGTGTGGGTAAGGGTGTTTTTAAATTTATCGGGTCAAGCCACGTAACGCCCTGCTTTCCGTGGGTCGAGGGAAGTTGCCGGTCGAGTACGTCGAACCGCCCTTGCGTCGCTCTCTCTTGCCCACGGGCGAACCGCCCCTCCCCAATTTATTATTTAATTATTCCACGTACCCGGACGGACTCTGCCCACTTCCCGATCGTCCGACACCGGTGTGCGTTAATTAACTCACAATTGTGAGTATCACATTTATGCCGGCCGGTGATATTAATTAGAACAAGACCGTGCTTCTTACACTCGCGTGTGTGCCCCGGAAAAAAAAAAAAAAAATTCTTACTCCCGCTGTGTTATGGCACGGCGGAAGAGACCGAGCAACGAGGGTCTCATAATTAAAAAAAAAATATATATATATAAAAAACCTGACTAACCATCGGTGTATATTGAGACAATTTTTTATAATTTTTATTTTTTTCTTTAATTATCAATATACTCCATGAGATGGCGACAAGTGGCGGCGATGCGAGCTCGCCTCAAAGGCTCTCAGCCCCGGCAGGTGAGAAAATCGTTTTACGAGCTCAACAGCATTAAATAGAACTAACAAAAAAAAAGAGAACGAGGGCGAGTGAGCGAGTAGCATAAAAAAAAAAAAAACAAGTAGTAGAGACCAACGCCGGCGGCGGAAGTAGCTCGGTGTGGTGCGATCTCGAGTCTCGTTAAGCGAGTACCTAGAACGAGAGAAGTCCACCGGGCCGAATAATGTGCCCACAGCAGAAAGAATTTACCGCTCGCGCCCGCACAATTATATTCCTCCGATTCTTCGTACGCACTCGTTGCTGTCGGTATTAATTTCTCCGCTACTCGAATGGCTCCCCCCCCCCCCCCTCCGGCCACCCCGCCGCCACCCTCCGGTCACCCCTCCTCGACCGACGTCTCGAGGAAGTGAATACTAATTAATGACTCTTAATTTTCTTAATTACCGCGCGCTGCGAACCCGCCGATTGCTCGGAAGCGCCCGCTTCCTCGTCCCCGTCCCGAGAACGTGTTGTGCAAAGGCATCGCAGTTGTAGATTCAAGTACGCGCCACCAACACACCGGAGCTCGTACCGCTGTAACGTATCAACAACCGGGAATCCAGCCGCGACGGCACACATCGTACTGTCCTCATCTCCTCGGGTCCTCGTGCAGACTCTCCCCGTGTTCTCATTACTACGAGATCCTCTCGTTGCGATCAATCGACAATACGAGGGAATATCTGTTAATTAATTGTACGATGAGGATATAAAATCGCTGATGGACTTACCTGCATGTATACGGTAAAAAAAAAGGTTGCTTGCAACCTTTATTACCGCACGGTTGTGTGAACGGAATGCTTGACGATTGACATGATTGGAAAAAATGAAAACCTTGCAACTTGAACATTTTATTATGGGATTGAGCCCAAACCACGAGTAAGAAATTTCAAATTTGAAATTGTAACTAATTTGGCATTGTAGCAAATTTCAAATTGTAGCAAATTTCAAATTGTAGCAAATTTCAAATTGTAGCAAGTTTCAAATTATCGCTAATTCAAATTATATAAAATGTCAAATTATAGCAATTTTCATATTTTAGCAAATTTCAAATTTATTACAAATGCGTCACAAGTTTGAGGCTATAGGGCTGAAAATGCGTAAGAAATTTGAGCCCTATAGGCTGCCATTTGGTACGCAAGTAGAGGGGGGCCAACCTCGTTGTTTGTTCAAATTTGTTGCCAATGCTTCGATTTGATATTTTTTATTACAGGGGGATTTTTAGCCTGTAATAAAAATTCTCCGGATGTTGGCTCTGGAACAATAAGAAAGTATTCGGTAAATTGTTTTTGCACCATTTTTATTATTTTAATTTTTTTTGTTATGGCAACGTGCACATTCCCGTGCGAATTTCGATGATATGATGAACAAGCAACCCCTATGCATTGCTGGGGGTGATTTTGAAGCCCGGTGCTTCCATCTGTCGCAGACTCGGTGAAACTGGTAGCGCAACGCGCTCAGTGCCGAGTAGCCGGGACGCGAACCCCCCCCCATATACAGGGTGTCGTAAGAGTAAGAGTACACCGCCTATGGTAAAGTCGGTTGCTTCCCGAATCGAAGCTCTGATCTACCGATGATTAATGCGTCTTGAAATTTTTTTTACTCTTCAGTCGAATTTAAGAGGCGATGATATTTCGTCTAGCTTGGGAAGGACATCAGTAACACAGAAGGTCTTAAATCACTCCACTTAAACCCAACACGAGCGTTAATATTTATTAACAATGTCCAAAATTATTAACCCTTTGGCTGTCTACCGCAGTATGATTTCCTACTCTGACGAAAAAGCTATTATTCAAATATATACTTAAATTGTATATCCATTTAAAAATATATTGATCTGGAAAAAATTTTATCTCAATTTAATGAATCGAATTAATGAATTCCAACGAAAGTGTTTCGACTTTAATTTTATGAATTTCATGGAAGTTATTCATTTAATTGGGCATGAAGATAGAGAAACTGGTTTTTTTTTAAATTACTTTAATTTGAGAGGATGATAAAAATGTAACTCGACGCAAAAGAAGGCTCGGCCTTCGAAGTCTCATAATAGCTGGCGTGACGCCATTTTTGACGACGGAAGGGATTTTTTTTCACCCGACAGACGTGACAAAGTTCGATACACAAGAGAGGCTACCGGCAGTGAAACCGTAAAATCTCGCGGCTATTCCCGTGCCGTATATCTCTTCCTTCCTCGTACAATACTTCCATCCCCACCTCCTCGAATCTTCCAATAGGCAAATCGTCCCTTTTTTTGCCAGAAGGCAGGGAAAGAGAGTCGGCTCGGAAGGGTGAGCTATAGCCGGTAAACGACGAAAGCCAATCCCGATTCGTTTTATTACGTGCTGCTTCTCTCCTCGAGGCTCTTTGCCTCTTTACGCTTTACTGTTTCTTTGTAACCCGCGGATGTGACCCAGCAAGAGAGCAAGAAGGAGGAGGACGAGGAGGGGCACCGAGGGGGTTGGTTTTATCCCGAGCCGCGCGGTGACGGAGGCCGCGCAACGGCGACATTGTGCCAGGATAGCACAGTGAAATAAGAAGAGAGTGCTGCGACGCGGAGCAAAGTCCTCACGCTATGTATCCTCCCCGGTGTACATACACAGAGCAAAAGAAATGAGAGGAGACCGTTTTCCCGTTCTGCCCTCTTTCCATTATTGCCAGGAGCTCCGGCTCCATACCACTGAAAAATCCTTACTTCAGACGGAGTACAAACAGACGCTACCCCGCCTCGCTGCTATCCTCCTCAGTGAGACGATCGTCTCGATGCTCGATTCCTTTTTTTCTTCTCATTTTTTTTATTTTTTATTTTTTTTTCTATTATCATCATTTGCGCTTTTCCATCACGCTACCGTGGATTTCTCGCAACGACACTCGTGCAGCACCCGCCCGGCTCGAGTCAGCCCCGTTTCTCTTGTCATTCTCCCGGCGAGAGATCCGCCCGAGCCAAAAGTAAATGCCGGAGATGAGGAGAGCGACGCGTTGGCTTCGTGACTCCCGGTCGTCCGACGAAGACACGGAGCTGGAGGAGGGAACGCGAGTCCGTAGAAGAGAAACGACAACGTCGGTGGGCATTGTCGCGAGTCGGCATTGTTTTCCATGTCGGGAATCTCGCGGCGGTGGAGCGAGGGAGAGAGGACGTGGAAAGAGCGGCTCGCTCCGCGCTCTCGCGGGGTTGTTCATTTTTGCGTTTTCGGCTTCATCCCTCATCCCCCCGGGCCGTGGCCCCATTCTTCGGCAGCGCTAACTTCCTTCTTGCTTATTTTTCAATGATCCTCGCCGTCCCGAGGAACGAAGGCGCGCACACACACGAACAGTGTCGGCATCGGAGATTCGGAAAGCAGGTTGTCCCTTGGCCGGGAGACTTCTGGGAGGTCTCTTTACCGGCTTCGGTCCTCACATTCGTGCTCATCCCGCTGGCGGCTTAGGCCCCGTCGGGGGGGATTAACTGCAGTCGCAGAATCCGCCGCACCTGCGTACAGCGGGACGTCCTCCCTCCGGAAACGACCGCAAATTTCCAGACCGGAGTGAAATTAACGGAAACAGCGGAGGGAACGATACAACAACGCGGGATCGGGTTTCGTGCCGTACGGCCGGACGGCGATGGCGGATAATGGAAGCCCGGGAAAATGGACAAGGGCAATTAACTGACGCATTATCTCCCGTTGCGTTTCCGCGGGGAAATTTTCGTCGCTCGTGAGAGGGAGACGCACAAAGCTCGAGTTACATCTGTAACATCGTTTATCTCCGCTCGTCTCTGCATTTGCTGACTGCTCGGAGAACCGGGTGCCCCACAAGCGCGTACCGTTACGCCTACCGTCAGATATGACGATATCCGCCGCGCGGAGAGAGCTCGCGTTGCTTATGCATCGCCGGAGAACGGGGCAGAGTCATTGGCGAGCTATGTCCCGCACGGTTCTAATTAACCGATTCTCATTACGTAGTCGCACGGCAGCGCCGAGCTCGCCGGGCTCGCGTTTAATGAGACCACCGCGAATCTCCGCTCCGACCAACTCTCGCACAGCTGTGATAGCGGCGGTCCCGCTTGCTCAATAATATGTGCACACTCGCAACGATAATTCGCCGATGCAACGAATTTTGTTTTTTTTTTTTTTCAGATACACCGGTGTCGAAAATGACAATGCGTTTGGAAATGTAGGTAACTGATTAATGTGCGAAATTGAATGAAAGTTTTTAACGCCGAATTCATCGAATCGATGTTAATATGAACGGTGATTGAGGATTATAATAATACGTATCAATTTGTATGCAATATTCACTCGCGTTATTTCAATGTTCGAGTTTCAATAACACTGTGATTCTTTGTATCGGAAATGGGGGGTTTTACCATTCACCAAATTCGCGGTACCAGTAATTGAAGTGAGCTCGTCACCAAATCGCCAATCTTTATCTACAATCGTACATTGAATTAGGAATGCCAACAAAATGTCGCAAAAAATATGTTATACTTTCTCCCAAAAAAATATACTTTTCCCTAACTTTTTATTTCTCTTCAGGTACGAAATTGCTGCCAATAAATTTTTTCTAGAATTCTTTTCGATCGAAATTTGCAGATATCTGAAAAATAATTATAATCGCTTCTTGAAGGATCGACACAGCGGTAACGTTTCGTTTCGCCTAATTCACGTAATTTACCTACATTTGATCAATTACCAAGCAAATTGCTTTAATTTATTTTTGAACAGTTTCAAGTGTCATTTTCCGCCACAAACGGGCATTTAGAGGCGTCCATTTATCGTGTTCGATCGCATCCTCGTCGATGCATGACCGACTTTTTATTTCATTTTTACGTACAAAATTGCTGTCAATAATTTTTTTCCACAATTCTCCTCGATCGAAATTTACAAAGATATCTAAAAAAATACAATAATAGCTGTTGGAAGGCTCAACACACCGGTAACCTTTCGTTTCACCTAATTCACCTAAATTTTACAAATGATCAATCAAATTTTCAATGATCAATCAAATTTTCAATGATCAATCAAATTTTCAATGATCAATTAAATTTATTTTCTAACAGTCCCAAGTGTCATTTCCGTCCCAAACGTGCATTTACAGTCCTCCACTTATCCTGTTCGATCGTAGCCTCCTCGGTGTATGAAATACCGACGTTTCGCTCGTGACTCCGCGGGGTAAGGAATTCGCGGGATCTCGGGGTCTCGGTGGATGGCGGATAGCCGCTCCGGGTATCGGCATCGGGGTGGCAGAAGCGCCGAGGAGCTTTAACAATATTCCAGTCGAGAGTCTCTTTGTCCAGAATCCATGTACGATCGGGACTCCTCGTCGTGTATCCGGATGGCTGCCGCTTCCGTACTCTCCTCGGCGCGGGAGCCCACCCTATCCGCGTCTGTATAATCTATCATCTGTGCGAAGTTTATTGTATACAGATGCGCCGCGCATAACTCGAGAGGAGAGTCGAGAGAGAGTAGATACTGGCGACGTATCTGACGTCCCCCTCCCCCCCCCCCCCTCTCCCCCCTCCGCCCCCCCCTCGACGACGTACATTGTCCTTCCGCCACCCGAGATTCCGGAATCACTATTGGACGAAACCGTCCCCGTCGACCACGCCCATTCCGCTGGATTTCTTCTCTCCCCCTCGCTCTCCATCCCGATGGAACATCCACCCACACGTTTCGCTTCTCGCTCCCTCGGCCGCGCCATCCGCGTGTCTCCCACACTCTCGACGCGACTCCCATTATATATCCCTCCGCGTCTCTGCCATGGTACCGCGTCTCGGGGACTCTCGCGAGATAGGAAGGGAGAAAATTCTCGCTGAGAATGGAACGAGGAAACAAGTTACTCCGCACCCCTGTATCCTCCTGAAACACTCCGAGGTGGAATTCACTTCGACAAATTTGCACCCCTTGCGTTCCGTGCTTCTTAAGTGAATTCTTTTATTTTCGTTGGAGAATTGCGCACGGGACTGACCGAGCGGCAAACACATTCGATGCCTTCATCTGGGAGCATGAAAAATATGTTTGTATGTATTTTAAAAAATCATAATTTATCGGACTCGAATAGCCCCATCGAAAGCCGGGGAATCGACTGTACGTGGTAAAGAAAGTTTGCACTTTTTACAAAAACTTATTGTCCACGAATGTCCATTTTTTTATTTGTTAATTTTCCGACCTCACCGTATGGTTCCAGTTTTACAAACAAAACTACAAGCTACAATTGTTAATGACACGGGAAATAAAAGGACAGGTTTTTATATTCAAACCTTAACAAAACAAGTTTGTCACTCATTTAACAAAATAATTTTTACGGGATTTCGTATTTCGATTTTATGGGATTATTTTTTACTGTGTACCAACGACCTTCATACACCCAGAAAAATAAATTTATTTGACGGCCACCGTTTATTTGGCTTATGTAAAATATTTATTTGATTTCAATAAATATTTATTTAAATCAAATAAATATTTATTTAAATCAAATAAACGGTGGCCGTCAAATAAATTATTTTTCTGGGTGTATTGACCTCGACCCCCGGGCCCCGGCTCCGTTTCACAACGTCTTAGAGCGCCGGCAACTTCAGAATCCCGCACCTCTGTATCGTCCTGAGATACTCCGAGGTGGAATTTACTCCGAAAAATGTTCACCCCTTGGGGTGAATTCCATTTTTCCACTGTTCCATTTTTCGTAAGAAAATTTTTTATTTTCGTTCGAGAAGTCGATTGAGCGTGCCTCAAATAAATTCTATGTCTTCACCAGGGAGTTTAAAAAAAAATTAAAAAAAAAAAAAAAATCATTTGTTGGTCTCGAATGCCCCCATTGAACGTCGGGCCATCAAGAGTCCCAACTCCGGTCATACTGACCTCAATCCCCGTGTCGCAGCTCGGTTTCACAGCGCCTTAGAGCCCCGCTAACTTCGGAATCCCGCACCCCCCTATCGTCCTGAAATACTGCGAGGTGGAATTTACTCCGAAAAATGTGCATCCCTTTGGGTTGCATTTTTCGCAAGTGAATTTTTTTACTCTCTTCGAAGAATTGCGCTTGACCGTGCCTCAAACAAATTCAATGTTTTCACCTGAAAGCATAAAAAAAAAGAAAATTTTTATTTAATTAAGTTCGAATTCACTCCGACAAAGTTGCATCCCTTGACTTCCATGTTTCGTAAGAGAATTTTTTCTTTTCGTTGGAGAATTGCACACGGGATTGACCGTGCCTCAAGTAAATTCGATCTCTTCACCGCAAAGCATAAAAAAATGTATTAAAAAAAAAATGATAATTTATCATCCTCGAATACTCCGATTAAACGTCGGTCCATCGAAAGTCCCAACGCGCGTCATACTGACCCCGATCCCCGTGGGCGCAGCTCGGTTTCACATCGCCTCGGAGCCCCGGTAACTTCGGAATCGCGCACCCCCTCGCGGATTCGGATCAGCGTAACAAGTCCCCCGGGGGAAAGCAGTACGGTCGTGCACGTATCTCGTACCGTGCAGGCGAATTCTATGCGTTACTCGGCGTTCCTCTCCATCCCGGGCGCACGAACCGCACACCCCATTTGCTCTCCGTCCCTCTTAGCGGCTCATTCATTTTATTATTCCCTTTCAACCGCCGCCCCGGGGAGAGCCGATCCTGCGGACTGGTATTTTGTAACTCTATATAATCTCGAATCGCTCCTCACCGGTTTCTCTCTGTTTGGATCGGAAACGTGAAATCTGAGGGGTAGAGAAAGGGCGCGATACTCCGAACAATCCGCGCTCACCTCTCTTTCTCATTGAGAGGAATTTCGCCGAAGGGGTGGCGAGGTTCCCGATCTGGCGGGTACCATCGGAAACGGGCAGAATGGTCGGACAGGCGGCGATCGCGACCCGGGCCCCGTCGTCGGGTTATCCGGGTAATCTAGAAGAGGCCACCGAGAATCGCCCGTATTATATTTTCCGCGGTATTGTTCGCCGGCGATGATAGAGGCTGAGGGAGACCCAACGACGATGAAACATCCACGGAATCGTCTCTCAGTCTCTCCTCAATCTGTTTTCCCGTCTCTCGCTCCCTTCATTTTCTTCGGGGTTTCTCGGTGGCTTCTGTTATACCGTCGCTGCTTCTGCTTCTGCTCCTCCTCGAGTGTTTACGCAATAGCGGGCTTTGTCCATCGAGCGATGAGCGGTATTGTCTGTCTGTCGGGGGGTCCGACCCCGGGTCCATCCGTCCGTCTGTCTGTTTACCGAATAGATCGTGGGATCTCTCCTCGAGAACGGGAGATGTACTTTTGTGCCTTTACAAGAGAGAAGGACGGACGGGACGGCGAGGAGGAGAGGAGAGCGCACCGTCGAGTACCAGTGCGGGGCCCCGGAGAGTTCGTACTCTTTTGTTCTCTGTGCTGCTCTCTAAACTCGCGCGGGCTTTACGGTTTCCGAGGAAGGAGATCCACGGGCACCGCCTGGGCGCCCCCGATATAAATAGAGCGTCGAGAGAGGGTGAGAGAAAGAGGCCCGAAGATGGAGAACGAGCCAGATATCCGCCTTCGAGCCGCGGTCTTCGCGGAGGCCTCGGCGGGCATCGCGCAGACGTTACGAGGACGAAAAACTCCTGCCGGCGCTCCTCTAGGACCTCGGAGTACGCACCTGTATGCCTGACGCACGCTGGAAGCGGTCGGGACCGCGAATACCTGGGCTCTGTTTTTTTTTAATTTCTTTTTTTACCTCCCTTCGATATCTTGCATGACAAACAGGCATCCGCAGATGTTTGGTGCAGCGTAAAAAAAAAAATGGCATACAATAACCATCGGCGCGGCGGAGGGGGAGGTTCTCGATGGAAGGGGTGGAAAACGCTCCGAGTGGATTATTTTTTGAATAAAAAAAACATTAATTTCATACATTTAATCGATTATTCAAAGCGCGGAGGGTTAATCTGCAAAAATGTAAATGTGAAAACGGAGCGTTGAGGGCAAAAGGGCTCGGCGCTGCGTTTCGACGCCATTACGGTGGCCATATTTACTACCCCAGCGGGAGCAGCCTCGACCACACAGGGAGAGCCTCTCTCCCCCATGGTGTCGGGATACTCGCCGTGACAACGCCATCCAGCCCCCTCACCCAACCCCGCCGAACGTGCGCGCCTCGTACAGCCGGGACCAAAAGTGCCCCTCGTCGCCTGGCCGATTACTTTTCTGACTCCTCCTATATAGCCCCGGCGGACTCCGCGTACTTGGTGTGTATGATGTGTCGTATATTCCTTTTAAAAAAAATGTATTCTTCCTATCCGCTTTGTTCCTCCTCCCCCCCACCCCGGGACGAAATAGCAGCTCTCTTTTCACCCTTGACGATCGTTGTTTCTTTCTTTTTTTTTCTCGTAGAGCGACACTCGGCTGGCCAGCCGGACGTCGGTCGAGAGAAAATAAAATAAAAATAAAATGGAGCTTGTTAGTAGTCAGGGGGGGGGGGGGGGTGACTTGTTAGACCGGATAGCACACTCCCAGCAAACTAGAAGACTCGAGTTGCACTCTACAAGAGAGTCCCTCATCGCGGCTTCTCCGTAGCGAGAGCAAAGCACTGTTACCGCTCGTCCTCCATCTCCTCTTTCTACTTTCTGCACAAGCCCCGCGAGCTCTGTACACCCCCGTGAGACCTCTTTGCTCTTTGCTCTTGATGCACCGGCGCATAGCTTATACTCTTATACACAGAGCTACTTGAGTTACTCGCTGGACTACGGGGCAAGAGGGTCAGAGATGAAAAAAATGTGAAAAAAAGCGCAGAGATGAAGAAAAAAAAAAAAAAAGATCTCTCGTCTATGCGCGTAGGGCACACACGGGCGCAACAAACAATGCGTCGCGAAACTAACTCCTTCTCGCGAATAGCAAAGTCTCGCAGAGTTCTCGTGATACTCCCGAGAAACGGGGACGAACGGGGGGGAAAATGCACTTTTTCCACTCCGTTCAGCGGAGTGCAGGTGAATAATTAACTGCACTTTTCCACGTAAAAATCCACCCCCACGGCGGATGAGGGACAAGGACGAGCCGGCGACGCGGGCTTTGAGGAAAGACGCTGTGAAAAAATAAATAGAAGAGAAAAAAAAAAAATGAACCCGGGAAAACAGTGCGATGGCCATTGAGCATATGCGCAAACACGATGTAACGAGGCTGCATACAGTAATGAGCCTCGCTTCCGTACGGGCTCGATACGACCGAGACTGAACCAAGACTAAAGTCTTGGCTTCAGTCTTGGTTTAAAGACACGATGTAACGAGGCTGCATACAGTAATGAGCCTCGCTTCCGTACGGGCTCGATACGACCGAGACTAAACCAAGACTAAAGTCCGGAGAGATTGAAGTTAATAAAAAAAAATAGGTAAGAGAAAATGTAGCTAAAAGGGGAGTCGAAAGAGAGCAGGTTAACGGAGAGATTTTATATCTCTCCTTTATCTTGCTCCCTTTTAACTCTCTCGATAGCTGTATTTTATCTCGCCTATTTTTTTTTTTAACTTCAATTTCCTTCGTCTTTGGGTCGCGGTTTACTTCCTTCAGTTACGAGTTATTGGATCTTGGGAGGCTTTGTAATACCGCTTGTTTTCTCATGTTTTATTTTTCGGCGCGATGTCTCTCAGGAGGCTTCGCATTAGAGTACGAAAAAGACCCTCCTTACTTCACCCTTCACCCTTTCTCTCGTTATTATCATTTATTAATTACGATAAATAATATAACTATAATCGATTGATTCATGCTAAGCTTTTGATTTTTTTTTTTTAATCGTGGCTCATTTCTTAAAATGTGGTTTAATATTTTTCAGAGTTTATCCTGAGTTATGATGATTTACCGCGGTTCAGTTGACGTTAATAATTACTTTGACTCTCACTTTAGCTCAATTACATCTCGCCTATTTTTTTTCCAACTTCAATTTCTTTCGACTTTAGGTCTCGGTTTACTTTCTTCAGTTACCAGTTATCGGATCTTGGCAGGCTTTGTAATACCGCTTGTTTCTTTTGTTTTTACTTTTCCGCACGATGCCACTTGGGAGGCTTTGCGTTAAAGTACGAAAAAAAAACCGCCTTCCTTTACCATGTCTCTCTCTCGTTATTATTATTTCTCAATACTTACGATAAATAATATCGTTAGAATCAACTTATTAATCACATAAACTGTTTTTTTTTCGTCTTAATTCATTTCTTAAATAGTAGTTTATTATTTTTAACAATTCATCCTCAATTATGATTTATCAGGATTCAGTTTGCGTTGTAAATTCATCAATTTCTCAACAGTCGGGAAACTCAGCTTCAGAAAACGCCGCCCGATGATCTACCAAAGCCAGTAGTGAAGGCCGCGCGATGTCAGACGGGATTAGATCCGCAACGCCTTTTACTCATTTCCCGGTAGATTATTCGCGTGCGTATTATTGAAAATAAAAAATAAAATGAAAACAACGAGTTTCAGGAGTTACAGGAAGGCAGAGTTGAGGACGAACAAGTGAACTAGCGGGGCGCGCGCGCGGGCGAGAGATCGAGCCAAGTGTGCTCGGAGAGGAGGAGAGGCGAGGCGGCTAGACGCTTGAAACCGGAGAAGCCGCTTGCTCACGTCGTCGCCGGCGCGCTCTACTGAAACGAACAATTCCTAATTTCAAAGGACCGACCCGCGAGATTCTTCGTTCCCCCCTCGTAACCCCCCCTCCCCCCCTCCTCCCTTCCGACCCCGGTACTCGCTTACACGTCTCAACTCTGACTTTATCTATTATGTATAGCCAGGGCTATGAATAAAGAGCCGACAGGATTCACCGACCGGCCGAGCCCGAGTAACGTTCTCAGGGCATTAAATTAACCGATCTTTCCTTTTCATTAATTAATTCTGTCCGCGGAATATGTACAGTGTTTACGGCCCACTAGATCGACCACGCCAAGTGCCGACCGACCTTCCGATTCAAGGCTCATTCGTCCAGCACAAAAACTGGACAAGTTTGTTCGACAATTTCGACTGGACGAGTTTGTTCGACAATTTCGACTGGACGAGTTTGTTCGATAATTCGACTCGTGAGGAACATTGAGTTTATTTAGTTCGCAATTTTCGCCAATCGAGTTACACCCAGGTAGCCAAAGTTGACCAACGTTCTCGCTCGCCTAGCAGCGAACGAACGTGAAATTATAATCCGGCATATCTGGTAGAAATTTAATATTTTATAAATATAGGTATAATTTCAAAATTTTCTGCGGAACGTTTGAGAGACTCGTCGCGGTAATATCGCGAGCAGAACGTAATTTCCAAACTAAATTCGCTCCAAAACACGTATTAGGGGATTTAAATTTGTTCATTAACTTTTAGCGAGGTAACATTGGAGAAAAAAGTTACGGATTCGACAAAACGGCTTGATGCATGTTTTACTGCTCGAAGCGTGTTCTCGAGTTCTCGTGATTTCATACGAGGACTCGAACACGCGACCGAACGATTCTCGGCGTTTCGCGTCATTGTTTCTAAAAAAAATTGCACGAATTATCGATAAAGTTGAGATTATAAAATATTCCGTCGACGCCATTCAACCCGTCGTTTTATTGAGTCAACCAACTTTTTTATTTATATTCTTTTCGGTGTCGAGACAGTTTGTATGAATTCGCTCGAGTTTCGTATTCAAATAAATATCTCTTTTTTTTTTAAACTCCATTTATGGTATCTCAGGCAATTTATCGTGTGCGCCGATCGTTGGCCAAATTCTCGACTCTCCCATGGATAATCTTTTGTTCCGCGGGTGTGTGAAAACTCGCTCGAAATTTCAATTTCATTCTCTGTATAAACGCCGCGACAACGCGGTCGAAGAGGGACGGACGGACGGCCGGAGTGGCGTGGGAATACACAGTATTGCCGAGTAATGGTACACACATCGCTTTTAATGAGGCAAACTCTGTGGCCTCCGATGCGGGAGCGACGCGGCCAAAGAGCCACCCCACCGAATCGAGGGCCGATGTTTCGTTGTTCCCAATGGAAAATTTCACCTTCAGCCACATTCCGATGATTGGACGCGTTAACTGCGAATCGGTCAACTCTGCACACACACACGCACACGCCGCGGACATGTGTGCGTTACGGTATGATATACACAGACGCTCGCACGAATGGAAAATGTGCGCGTTGCTGATGCCGCTGAAAACGAGCGAGCATTCGCGGGTTTCACTTTCGCCTCCCCCCGCACGGTCCGGCAAAGCGAGTACCGCAGCTAAATATGGGTGAAAGGTATTTTCACTATTTTTTTTTTTTTTCCTTTTTTTTTCACCACAGTCATACATTTATCGTTATCCAGTGCAAGTGTCGAAAAAATTCACGAGTACCGAGTACAGCAGTTCTATTGGAGGCTGCAAGAGGGGCGGGGCCGGAGAGGGGGGGGGGGGGGAGGGTTGCACAAGAGTAATTTATTATCACGAGTGAACTATGCCGAGGCACCATAACACGCGGGCGGGTGGATATAAAGCCGGACGCGCGAACGAGAGAGTCTATAAAAGCGTGTGAGATCAATTGGGTCGGTTGGCCGGTAGCGATTCGATACGGTTGGGAAAGTTCTGCTTTGCCCTCCTGTTTTTTTCTTTTTTTTTTTTTATACTACGCTATAAAACGCCGTGTGCAGACCAAAGCCCTACAAAATTGCCCGAGGCGAGAGATTAAACTCGTGCGTGCGTGCAACTACGGGCCGTTTTTTTTTTTTTTTTCTTTTTTTTAACGATGTAGAGCCCGCGGTCTGTTTGCACACCTGAGACACTGCGCGCGCCGGCCCGACGTCTATTTTCGTTTTTCATCTTGCACTCTTCACTTCCCTAGCAGTGCATTTTTTTTTTTTTTTTTTTTTTTGAGTTACGTCGGGACTTGAACGATCTGCAACTTTCACCGGAGTTTCGCCTCGCTACTCCTATCAGATCGCGACGAGATCGATCACCTAAACGTCATAGATTCGCCCCGGACCAATTCTCGATTCCGCGTGAATAGGAAACGACTGTTACATAAAAGAAAAAAAAAAAAATAGAGCCTCTTCGTAGAAGAGGCGTTCTCCGAGGGCCGAGTCGGAGGAAGTGGAAAATCGAGGTATCCGGGGGGGGGGGGGGGGGGGGGGCAAAAAAACGCAAAAAAAAAAACCCACCGTCCAAAGAGAGGCTGCAGCAAGAGAGGGAGCGGAAGAAGTGATTTCGCAAATTGAGTTGGCCAAGCCACGATGTCGACGTTCGTGGCGGAGAACTCTCTCCCTTCGGTGTCGGTGCGTCTGTCCACCATATTGATCGCGGACTGAGCAGGCGTAGGTAGCAGCTAGACAGTGCCGAGGCTGCTCCGCCGCGTGTACATGCACATGCACATCACCCACACAGCCTCCAACTTTGGTACACGCGAGATGCGCGCTATGTACGGACTTGTGTGTAGTATGCGTGTAACACACAGTGGGTGGGTGTGGGAGAGGGAGAGAATGGGTTTTGAGAGGCGGAGAGGTTGATAGCTTGGTGGCATCCGGAAGGGCAACGGGAAGCGCGGGGTGGATGGTTCGGAGAACGCCACCCTGGCGAGAGGGTAGCTCTGGCTGGCGGCTGGTGCTCTGCCTCGGGCGCGGGAGGGAGGGGGGGGGGGGGGGCTCTCTTCGTCGGCCGCGAGCGAAGGACCGCGGTGCGCGGGGGGGTTGGGCGGGGTGGGCCGGGTTGGAAGGACGGCGGAAGGACGAGGGTGAAAAGCACGAGGGTAACGGGCGACGGGAGAAGCTTCGCCGGAGAGCGGCGCACAGGCGGGTGGAGAGTCGAGGGCGAGCGCAAGGGGGAGGGAACGGGGGGGCGGCAGGGAGGATGGTGAAGCAGCGAGAGGGATTCGGGCGGCGTTGGAGCCGACACTCGCGGGTGCCGCCGTTACCATGGCTACCCACCACTCTCGCTGTGAACAAGCCCTCCAACGTCATATTGGCATAGTATATTCACCGCGCCATAAACCCAAATAATCTACCGGGTGAGATTCGTTAAAGCGCGAGAGCGGAGGCCGAGGCTATAATTGCGTAGAGTTTTATTCCGTAAAATCGCTTCTCGCTTTCTCGATTTTTTTTATTTTTATTATTTTTTTTTTCATTTTTGTTTTATTGTTTTTTTTTTTTTTTTTGTTTGTTTGTTTCGAATAAAATTATTTATCGATTGCCGACCGGTTGAGGTTGGTCGATGGGGCGATTGATGAATTCGAGCATATCGGCGTTTCGGAATCCTCCCTGATGGGACGTTGATAATGCAACGGCGCATCGCCGATAGGAGACGCGGGAGTGAGATTTATACTGCCGATGGTGTTTGGCGATAGTCGATAGTCCTCATCCGCAAGTCACGTGCAACAACCCTTCATCCCCCCCCTCCACTGGACCCCCTCTGGCGAGAAATTTATAGATGGATAGATAGCTGTTTTCATTATGGCCTGGGACTAAGAGCAGCCTTTGAGCAGTTTACGATTGAATATACGAGACTGTCGGTGCCATAGAGATTAACAGTGATAATTATGATTTATTTATTTCATTTACGAGACAAGCCCTTTCAGAAAGAAAATACAGATGTAAGAGAAAATATGGGTGAATTAAGTACAGTGTATTCGGGATAAGAGAAAATATCGACAAAAAGAAAAGACCAATAATAGGTAATAATATTTCCCGAAAAGAAATGTAGGAAATGAATCGATACAAACAGTGACTCGTAGAGAATAATAATAACGATCTTCGAACATAACATACGAAAATATGAAACGATTAAAAAAATATACGCACAAATACTATACAGGTCCATGTAATAAATGAAAATAACAGAGAAACAGGGAGTGAAAAATGAGATGATACTACATAGATCCGTGTAACAAAATAAACGAAAGTAATAGAGAGACAGGGAGTTAAAAATGATTTTCCAAGTGCTCGGATAGTAACTCCGCTTTCCTCTTGGGGAACCTCTCGCGTGGAGGCTCGCAAACTCTCGCGGGCGTTCTTGGCGTATTCATGCGGCAGAACGTCGATGGAATGTCGAAGGGTAAAAGAGGCGAGTTTACCGGAGGAGAATGAGTTGTTAGCTATGTTACGTCGGAAGAGGACCGAGGGGTGAGGAGAGGAAGGGGTTAGAAAAAAAAAAAAAAAAAAAAAAAAAAAAAATCGAGATTGCATCGGCGAAAAAGAGCGGCCGAGAGTGGAGGCCCCGAAGAGAGCGAGGCTCATTTTGTCGGCGACGGATGGGGGCAGGCTTTCACCCTCGTCGTAACAGCGGAGTCGGAGGTGGGTGACTGGCTTCGTCACCGTCAGCGCACGATAACGCTCGACTCTCTAGCCCCCTCGCGAGAGAGGGTCGCGGAGATTCTGAAAGCGGCGGAGTGAATGTATAGAGGAGAAGCTGAAGCTGAAGCTGAAGCGGCAGCAGGGAAGCGACCGGGCCTGGCGCGGGGGCGGCAAGCCGGTGCCTGGCGTGCCGGGAACGAGAAGAACGCCTGGCTGGCGACATTATTAGACGCCCCCGGTGAGAGTGGGTGCACAGAGTGTACTAAGACCCGGGGGGGTAAACGCGGGGGACGCGGCGAACCGGCGAAGGGTATACACCGAGCGGAGAGAGGAGATCCACCGGGGCTGAGTAATGAGAAGAGAAGATGGCCCGATGCTCCGCGTACAGCTAGACAGCCAACCACCTCCTCTCTCTCGCAGCCGTCATACTGACTCCGACGGTGAAAAATTCTGTCTGCGTCAGCCCCCCTCTTCCCTCTCATCTACATTATCTCTCTCCCTGACACACACATACACTGGCGTTTAACGGCAGAGCCAGCGGTACAATCTCACTCTTCCGTTGGCTCATTCTTGTTGTTTTTTTTTTTTTTTTTTTCACCTTTTTTCTTCACTATTTCGCCTCCTCGTAGATATAACGACTCTCGCTCGGGCAGCGTAGCCCGGGTTGGTAAAAAGGACAATTTTCACCGTTGACGGTTTTCCGCCTTCTTCCGCTGCTGCTGCATTTTTTTCTTTCTCTACGTCTCTCTTCTTCGGCAGACGAAGCGGAGCTGCTGTTTTTTTTTTTTTTTTGCACTGTGAAAACTCCCCGTGGACATAAGCGGAGCTACCGAGGTGAACGAGGAATCTGGAGATAACTCCTGGCCCCGGGATGAGATACAGGAGACTAGAAAGAAAAAAAAAAAAAAAGATGAAAAAAGGAGAGTAAAAGCGGAGCGAGAGAATGGAGTATGACGAGAGAGACTCCGAGGCTCCGGGAGGATGAAGAGGGAGAGGAGGTGGAAGGCAGCGACGGAGATGAGGCTGCACGGGGGGGGGGGGGGAGGGGGGAGGTTGAGAGAAGGTCTCCTCCGTGCCCGGAGATTTGACGACAATCGAGCAGTTTATCTGAAACGACGGAGGTCGAGAGTCTTTATATCACCCAGACTCTGCAGACTATGAGAGAAATCGGGGGCACAGTCGCTGCTACCGGTATCGCAAACTCGCCTCTTCTTCCTCTTTTTTTTTTTAGCTTCTTTCTCTCCATCTCCTTTCCATTCTTTCTCCCGGTATCGGACCGAACCGGTCGGACCCCGCGATTTTCGCCTCGGTTTCTGGCCAAGTGCCCGGAGCATTCGCGACGATTTCTCTTTTTTGTTTCCTTCGTAAAAATCGATCCGATATTTGTTCATTTTGTGCGGTAAATTCCTTCAGGAAAGACGACCCTCCCGATCGTCCCCCCGGACCTCCCCGACCTCCCGGAGGCTCGTCGGGTCCGGGGGAATATTTCATCCCTCGCACGCCTTTCCACGCTCACGTGCGCGGGGAGACCTTTACAAAATCCCTCGACATCGCCACTCGTGACTATCTGCATCGGCCAGCACCCAAGCAGCCCTCCTTTCATTACGGTCCCTCTGTCTCCTCCTATATACCTGGTTATTACGCTGCGCGCCTACTCGCTGCTCTTTCGAGCCGCGAGTATCCATCCATCCGTCCGTCCGTTCTTCATCCCCCTGCTGAAACCTCCCGGGCCTTCGGATGAGACAAAGAAGAGCCGTACCATGCGCATCTCCGTTTCTATAGTCGCACGACGCTCGCGTGTCGCCCCACCTCCGTTTTCGCGACTCCTCGCCGTTATCGCCGTCGCAGCCTCCGCGGCTTATCCCGAAATTAAACGCTGTCGGTTATCCCGTGGCTTTCATTCGATTCTAGATGCGACCGCCGAGATAGCGAGCTCACTCGCCTCCATCGCTGATCCTACCGTGTACACGGACACGCTGACACACGCGCGCTCGCTCGCCGTCGCAGTGTGCGACGAGCTTTCGTGTACAACGACGCGGGAGGAACGAGGGATGATTGGGGTCGCCTGCCGTGAAAGCCTTCCGCGACGAAGAGAGAGATCTCTCGCTCGCCGGAAAACCGAGCGAGATTATAGAATATATCAAGTTAAAGCGCGGAGGAAGATGGAAGCTGGCGAAGCTCCACGTCGTACGGGGAATAAAAATCAGCCGAGGGTGAACCCCCAAGGGCGAGGGAGGACGGGGTGGAGTTGGAATTAAAATGGCTGTCACACGCAGCCGAGCGATTGCTCTTCTCCACGCGGACTCGCCACCGATATAACCTTCCCTCCTATCCTTCCCCCCCCCCCCCCCCCCACCCGCGCGGCGAAACGTACGCGGTAACGCACTGGTAAAGATTCTTCCTTTTCCTTTTTTTACCGTTTATTCCGCGAAGCGCCTCTCAAATCAGCCGCTACTCTCCGTCTTCGACGCGAACAGATATTAGTTCGGTGCACGGGGTTGCTGACCTTTCAATTAAAGCGTATATTGAATTTAGTTAATTTTTTTTTTTTTTTTTTTTTTGTACGATGTACACTGATGTTTATTAATGCCTGGTTTTTCTATCTTGATGAATATTTTGCTCCATTTCTTAACGGGACAGATAGATAGATAGCTTTTTTTATTGGTACTGGGATAAATCGCCTAAATACCACAGCCATCCAAAATATTACAGTGAGGTGTAGATTTCTACGTAACCTGAGACAGGAATAGTACAGAGGATTACTAAGGATCGAAGGATCGAATATAACAAGCAAGACATTCAGCAAGAGATCTGGCAAAACTTGATGTCTTGCTTGACATCTTCGATATTTATATTTTTGTTATTTACATCTTTGATATTTACATCTTTGATATTTACATCTTTGATATTTATATCTTTGATATTTATATCTTTGATATTTATATCTTTGATATTTACATCTTTGATATTTATATCTTTGATATTTATATCTTTGATATTTATATCTTTGATATTTATATCTTTGATATTTATATCTTTGATATTTACATCTTTGATATTTACATCTTTGATATTTATATCTTTGATATTTACATCTTTGATATTTATATCTTTGATAATTACAACTTTGATATTTATATCTTCGATACTTATATCTGGGAAAACCAGGCATTAACCCTTCACGTGCCGGTGTCTCGCTCAGTAAGACACCGGACTTTGCCAAGACGCAAACTTTGACCGATTCGAGTAACAAGTTAACGTGCTAAAAAAAACCTGAAAAAATTCACAGACGTACCTTGAAGTGTTCTTTTTTTTTTTTTTTTTTTTTGATAACGCAGAAGAAAATTTATTTATTATAAAGAAGACATGATCGTTTGCGATTGGCGAAAAGCCCCCGGTACCTGAAGAGTTAATGAACAGCATCGTACAATCGTCGAAATCTTTGACGACAAAAAGTGATTACTTTTTTTCGGCCATTGCATCAGCACAGAATTGTTCTCGACGACCGGAGGCCGCTCGTACGGGATAGAAAGCAGTATTTTCACCACCTCGCTGCATTCGCTTACTTCACGGATGTTTCGTCGCTTCGACCGGTTTCATGTCCTCCGCTCTCCTCCTCACGTTTGCCCGCGGCAGCCACTTTTTCCCGTTCGATCTCTCTCGTCATGCCACCGGGGGTCGTTCGGAGGGGGCTTGAGGGGGGGGGGGGGGGGGGGGGGTTGAAATTAAAATGACAATGAGGAAGGGCAGATCCCCGGCAAGGGTGGCTAAAAACGTGTTCCCTCGACGAGTGGAGCCAATCGGAGAGCCGTGAGGCTACGGGAAGGCCGCCATAGTTTCTACCCTCGGGCGAGTAGCTGCTAACCGGCACTCGGAGCCCCCAAGGGCTCCGAACAGCCCTCTCGTCGTCCTCGTCCTCGTCATCGTCGAAAGAACCGAAGGGAGAGGAAAAAAAAAAAAAAAATGAAAGCACCGCGCACACGACGAAGAGAAGTGGAGAAGAAACGCGAAAGATGGGAGGCAGCAGGCATTTGCATGTACAACCGAAAAAAAAAAAAAAAAAAAAAATGCAACTCGGTACGACGCTCGACTCGTGAATGCATAGCCCGAGCGCTGTATCCTCTTATCTTCAGCGAGATTGGACTAAAGCAGAGAAAAGCGGCATGCCGAGACGCCTCTCTCGCTCCCGGCTTCGGTAATTAAAGTCTTGGGCGTGTAATTATTGCGAAAAAAAAAAAAGAAGAGCCGGAAGCTGGCGTACGCCGAACGTTGAATACACGGGCCGCACCGAGAATTCGGATGGAAAACCCTCGAGACACGCTGCTGCGCATATTTCGGTTCACTTTTTTTTTTTTATTAATTTTTTTCATTCCTATTTTTTCGTTCCTCTCGCCGGAGAGCCTCCTGCAATCACGCATCCTCGAGCGTTCTCTCGTACCTCGTCGCTTTTTTTCGGTCGGGAGAGAGAAACCCGGAAGCGAGAGGAAGCCGGCTCGGAGCGAAAAGTTTGAGAAACCGAAGGAAAAGACATAACTCTTTGAATAAAAAAAAATAAAAAAATTTGAAAAAAAATGAATGAATTCGCAAATAAACCTCGGCAAGGTGAATTATCGGGCTGCCGTCAGCGGCTCTTCGGAACTCGATCTCCCGATCGCCCGGCTGCCCCCGCGGCGTGAGAAATAATAGACGAGCGGAATTCGCGGTAACCGAGGAGCCTCGGAAGATGCTTCGGTACTTCGGACGTTCGGGAATATTTCCGCCGGAGGGCGGAGGAGCGCGGGGATATTCCTCTCGGCTGAATAGCTCCCCAACGTAGGATAATCTTCGCCCGGTTTGATAATATAAACGCCCGCATTGTTTTAATCAACGGATATCCAGCGTTTATACACCTGCCCTCGCAAAAATATCCCCGGCAAAAAAATAATTATTCCTCGACGTCGGGGAAATAACGGTGCTTGGACTATCGGTCTCTAGTGGGCCGATTGAAATTAAAGTACCATCGGCAATTCATCCCCAAAAAAAAAAATTATATATATATATATATATATATAGTCCGTGAATTCATTATATTGCGTCGGCTTTATTGAAACGGCCTGTAACCATCGCCGGTCGGCAGGCTTCGAGAGAGGGCTTTGCCATTGCCGCCGTCGTCGTCGTGCGGTCTCCCCGTTTCAAGGTACAATAATATGACGGAAACGTCAGTCAATTAATAAGCATAACGAACCTGACTATAATTTCCGCCCTCGCCGGGTCTCGCCGAGGGAGAGAGACCGAGGCGGGGATACGAGAGACGGCGAAAGAGGGCGAGACGCAGGAGAGATGAGAGCCCGAGAGAGGAGTCGGGAGCAAACGGGCGGGGGGGTTGAGGGGCCCTGTACGATGCGAGGCTGTTCACTCTCGACTACTACTGCGGCAGGAGGCCGCGGCAGCAGGAGTACGAACGGATGAATGAAGCGCCGGGCATTATGCGGCTTTATGATTGGTCAGATCCGTATCTCGACAGCCGGTTTCCGCTTTTCAATTCCTGCCAAGAGCCTCACGTCAAAACTTCCCGAACGAGACCTTTTAACGGCGTGCACGTGCCACGACCTCCGCTCCTCTATCTCGGGCTGCGTGCCGCTTGATCCAACACTAGCCTGTTTGCACCGCGCTCTTAACTATACCCCGAACCTCCGAGGGATTGCCCCGAGGACCGCGGGCCAATCCCCCAGTGTCATCGACGAACGCTAAGAACGTTAGAAAAAAAAATAGAAAATAATATTTTTATTAATATCAAGGTAATATTAAGGGTCGGACTTAAAAAAAATCCTTAAAACTTCGCCTTCACCCAGAAAAATAGTTTATTTGACGGCCAGCGTTTATTTGGTTTAAGTAACGTATTTATTTTATGTAAATAAATATTTATTTAAACCAAATAAACGGTGGCCGTCAAATAATTTTTTTTTTCTGCGTGTGGGAGAGCAAAGCAGATCGACGTCCAAAGTTTCAAAATGCTGCGATGCGGAAAATAAATTCTTACTTTAGACACGAGACCTCGGATAGCGGTTGAAATTTTCTCGAAAGTTACCCGCGAGGAAATAAAAGTGGTAAAAAAAAAATTAATTTTTCGAAAAAGTTTCAATGGTGCTGTAATCTTCGCAACGATGTTCCAGCGATACAGCCGCGGATGCTATGAATGTCTGGACCACCGTGCGTATCGCGGTGTTAACGGTCCCTCAATTCAAACAGAGCCGCGGGGGCAGCGAAACGGTTTTATTACACGAAGCAGAGCGAGAGAACTGGTAAAAAAATTCATATTTTTGTTAATTTTACGGCCAACGGAGATCTCGGATATTACTTTAAAACATTTTTTAAAACTTCGCCTGCGAGAGCAAACGCGATCTATATCCAAAGTTTCAGAATGCTGCGATGCGTTAAAAAAAAAATGCTCACTTTAGAAACCGACCTCGGATTACACACTAAAATAGTTACCAACGTTTCTAGTCCACAAACGCCCACGATTCTTTTCTTGTTAATTTTACAAAAAAAAATCTTGTCCATTTTACAAAAATATCTGTCAACTTTACGAATTCTTTTTGTAAAATTAACAACAAAATAATTGTGGACACAAAGAGGTTTGTTAAATATACAACGAATGCGAGGGAAAAAAAAGTGCTGAAAAAAAGAAAATTAATTTTTCAAAAAAGTTTCAAGGGTGCCGTGACCCTCGTAACGATATTTCAGCGTTACAGCCGCGGGTGCTGTTAGCGTCCGGACCGCCGTGCGTATCGCGGCGTTAACGGACCCCCGACTCAAAGAGAGCCGCGGGGGTGCCGAAACGATTTCATTACGCTACGCAGAGAGAGAGAGGCTAGGTCTATAAAATACCCGGGGATTGTTGCCGGTATCAATCCCGAAGAGGGAAGGGGGAGATCGAATTCGGTGCTCGTCATCTCTCACGAGGGACGAAAGCTATCAGTTTCCTCGGATGGCCAAGCCACCCTTTCATCCCCGACTCTCTCACTCGCCAATCTCTCTTCGCTCCCTCGGCTCGCCGATGAGCCACGATGCAGATACTATCGAGGCGAAGAAAATTTTTTCGGCTCCCCCAGACGAGGTCTCCTTAAGTACGCTCCCGAGATTAAAGTCGCTTCCTCCCGAATCAACGCCTATTCCTCCGCGACCCTTTGGTTTCCCCGCGCAATTCTCCTCTCTCCGTCCGGCCGAGAAAGGAGTCTCTCGTAAGCTCGTCGGCGGCGGGTGTTCTCGAGGCAAAACGCCGCGCCGCGCGGCTTCTTTGAGCCTCGCCGCGTTCGAGCGAATCGTAGCTGGCATTATTCGGAGCGCACAACGAGTACGAAACACCACCGTCTGCACCGGGTAGGTACGGCGTACGGATGACGGTCCCGCGTACGCGCGCGCATTGCGATTAGTATTAAATTCAGACATTGTAAAAGGGCCCTTTTTCCCCGTATCAGATTTGCCCCCGGTGAAGCCTACCGAGACCAGTTATTAGCCCCTCTGACAGGCCCATATAATCCCGGACTCTCATAATACAAACTGAAAAATATAATGGCTATTAGCCGAGGTTCCTTTCATGGGATGAAAATACATACGTGTTCGTGGGGATCAGTTTGGAATCGACGTGGGTTTGCCCCTCCCCCCCCCCCCCCCCTGGAACGCAGGTCTTTCAGAGCCGCGAGCATCGATAATTCTCATCGGGGCGCACGTGGAGGCCGCGAACGAGCAATTTCATCGCGCTACGCCGCGAGACTGAAATTATTAAACATTCTGGCGCCTCTATTTTAATCCGATACCCTCGGTCTATGAAGGAGAGACTACGCGTTGGGCAACCGACCAGCAGGAACGAAGACCACGGTGGGCCGCGGATGTTTCCGGCTTTTCGCACCCATTGTCCGAGCCTTCTGCGAAACAACGGCGGGCC
This sequence comes from Exephanes ischioxanthus, assembly GCA_958510785.1. Taxonomy (NCBI): domain Eukaryota; kingdom Metazoa; phylum Arthropoda; class Insecta; order Hymenoptera; family Ichneumonidae; genus Exephanes; species Exephanes ischioxanthus. The sequence goes on along the minus strand of OY294017.1, from coordinate 4,023,176 downwards.
GAGGGGTCTGCCGGATGGACTGCGTAACGAAACAATATTGCCGATCGTGTTACCGATTCATCGAACCGCGAAGACTCTAAAGATGAAGGTACGGAGATATATTGAGTATAACTGTTGAATTGTTTGCCGGATTTAGCGGCGATGTAACAGCCGCCATTGTCCGAAGACCCGGAAGCGCCTCACCGTCGCTCCCGATAACAATACCCAACTCTCGGAGGTAACGCAAAGAGAGCCCCGAGGGTCCCACAGAATACGTCACACAGGGTCCCCGTTCTCGATTCCAGAGTTTAATTACCGCGACGTAAATTGCTAATAAAGATCATCATCGCAGCCGGGCCGTCTCGTATCGCAAGGCGGCGATGCGACGCGGGGATGTGCATTAAACGCTCATGCGGAGGAGCATTCGCGCGATGCAGAGAGACGCGCCGGCCGGCAGATAAAGCTCGAGAGGAGCCTGCACAGAGGCAACCCGTGTAGAGAGCGTGTACATGGGACACGGAAGGCGAATTCGCGGCTCGCAGAGGCCAAGGGGTTGGGCAACCGTTGGTCGTCATGGCTACCAGCTACCCCCAGGATCCTCGGAGCCCGTATCGTCGGGGTTGGCTGAAAGGGTGGCCCAGAGCAGCTGGACCGGGTAAGGTTGGCCCCAATGAATGTCACACGAAGGGGACACAAGGACGGGTATTCCTACCTCCTACCCCACCGTCCCACCTCCCCCCCCCCCCCCCCCCCGGTCGCTCGCGAGAATCTCTCTCCGACTCACCCTCGCTACGTGCAATCTCTCTCCCTCCGCTTGCCAGCCAGTCGCCCAAGATGGCCGACTCGACACCACAATGTCAATAACACCCTCTCCGAGGATCACGCACGTACCCTCCAGCGTCCCCTCCGCGTCCTCCGCTCTCCACTGTGCAACCAGCGAGCTCGTTCGTCATCCCTCCGGCTGCCGGGAGCCTCTCTTTCCATCTTCTCCGTGTACACAGAAGCGCGGATGGAGAGGCGAGAGGAAGAGAGGCATCCGGCGAGGGTATCGAGAGCTCGCGGGCAAGTGTGTTCGTCCTCTTCATCCACCGCGATAGGAGATACCGTGTTGTCGCTCCACCATTTTGCTCCTTTCCTCGACGCGCGTAATTAACGTCGAACCTCGAGGGCGAAACCGAGCCAGAGGGAGAGGAGGATACAGATCGAGCGGGACGGCGAGAAGATTCTACCGGGAGGAGATGACGCGTTTCTGGTACAGCGGGGAAGAGGATAGGCACATCCGACGCTGGGGTGGGCGAGGGTGGGCTTTTACCTATCTCCGGATTCAAAGGGCCGTCTACTCTTGCTCTCGTTCGCAACTCCCGTACCTCGAGCGCCCGGCGAATATCTTCCCCGGTGTAGCTTGCACTCCGATGGTAACGCAGGAACGCCGCTCTCCCATAATATCCTCGAGTGTCTTCGCAAACTTCGTTAGAACGCTTTTAGCCGACGGTTTTCCGTTCCATCACCTTTGGCCTCGCTTCCGCGCTCGCGTCCCTCCGTCCGCTCGCGAGAGTTCCGTCGGTGGTACCGGCGACATTTACCTGCTGACGAGCGACGCTGTGTCGCTTTTGACCCTCGGTCTATTTACAATTCGCGGAGGCGAAAGCAGAACGGGGGGGAAAAAAAAAATGGAGAATCGAATTATTTAGCGAGAAATGGCGGGATACTCGGATGCAGGAGAATCGAGGCTGCGACGAACGAACTCGGTGATTATTGCGACCATCGACCGAGAGCTTTCATTGTACACTGTACCAGTTGCTTCCGGTGCGCTCGGAGAGAGAGGCGGAGTGATTGCGGGGAGAGAGAACTCCCGTCTATTTAATTATCGGTCGGGAAGCGACGCTCGCTTCGAGAGTATCGGGGCTTCCGGAGGCAGAAGCTTTCCGATTGACATTAAGGGCCCGCGGTCATTCAATTTGCCTTCGCGTCCTTCGTACACGTGGCCGCGTCGTCCCTTTCGCTACTTATCTGCCGACGAAAATAAACTGTACGCCGGGGTGGAGAGGAAAATTGGGGAGGCACTGCGAAGTACGGACGCGGGGGCAAAATGGGGTGACGGGAATTTTTTTCGAAAAAGTTCTTTCGGTGACGGAGAGGTGACACGCCATTTTGCCCCGAGAACGAATTTTCTTTCTCGAATGCACGGAATTATTATTGTTATTCCGTTTTTTTAGAATTAACTGTAAATTTGATGCACGATCATTCTTAGCGTTCCCATTTTGCCCCATCCTCACCCTGCTTGTATCGAGAGACGCTTTAAGGCCCTGAAGTCCAATGTTTCGACAAAACATGATGTAAATATTTTTTTCTCGAAGAAACGCCACCGCATACAGAATTATTATTATTTAATTTTTTTTAATAAACAATCAATTTCAGCGTACGAACGACCATTCTTAGCCATCCCACTTTGCCCCATCCTCACCCTGCTTGCATCGAGAGACGCTTTAGAGTCCTGACGCCCAATGTTTCGATAAAACATGATATACATACATTTTTTCTTAAAGAAACGCCACTGCGTACAGAATTATTATCATTTAATTTTTTTTTCATTAAACCGTCAACTCGACGTACGAACGACCATTCCGAGCCTTCCCATTTTGCCCCATCCTCACCCAGCTTGCATCAGGATACGCTTTAAGGCCCTGACGCGAAATATTTCGATAAAACATTATATACATATATTTCATTCTTAAAGAGACGCCACTGTATACAGAATTATTATTATTTAATTTTTTTTAATAAACAATCAATTTCAGCGTACGAACGACCATTCTTAGCCTTCCCATTTTGCCCCATCCTCACCCTGCTTGTAACGAGAGACACTTTAGGCTCCGGGCGCCCATTGTTTCAATAAAAAAATGATATATATATTTATTTCTCAAAGAGACGCCACCGCGTCCGGAATTGTAAGCCAGCTCTGCATGATCGGAGTCCGGAAGAACACCCGATCGACCGTCGCCCGACTGGCTCGGACGCAAAAAGTTCGGGGATGAGGAATGTATATTCCATTCGATTAAATTCACCATCGATTCCACGGAAAAGAACAAAAGAACCGAGACGTTTCCTCGGCAAGTTGTACCCGCGACAAGCTTTGTCCCGTTACCCCTGCTCTCGGAACGCCAATTTTGTCAAAGATATCCTCGGCGGCCTCTCGAAGAATTTATTAATTGGCTTCCGCAGAGTTTCCAATCCCCTCCCCCCGACAACCCCTATAATCCTCCATGGCACTCAGTCCCCCGGTAGGCCGACAAGCGTCAGACGTATCTCTAATCACTCCCATGGATCTAGGAGAGAAATAAAAAAGAAAGAAAAAAAAAACAACACATTCTGCATGGAGCGACTCTCGGATGGCCATCGCGGAAGTTGGTGCGGTAGCGCGCAGAGTAACGGAGCAAGGGGCGTTCACACTTGAACGCCGGAGCCTCTCAAGGGTGCGATAACTTTCGCGACGGACTGTATTCCGGGGGGAGGGTGGGATGAGACCTATGTCGGGGTTTTCTCCCCTCGGGTGTTCGGGTGTGTTTCGTTGCCTGGCAACGACACCCTCGAAGTCCGGACGCTGATTGGCCCCGTTCTCTTTCCTGTCTTAGTCGAGCCTCTCCGCTGTACAGCTATATACATATATGTATATATATTTATATATATATATATATATATATATATGTGTGTGTGTGTATCTCGTTCTCGCTCACTTTGCGAAATCGGCTTCTTTCTCTGGATCCCCGGCTCGCACCCTTCCACCAATCAGCCACCCTCGTCGTCGCTTCGTCACAAGCCCTTCCACCTCATCCTCCCTCATTCGCCGTATGCATACAACACGCGACCGCTATATTCGTCGAGTACTCCTCTGTGTCCTCCAGCAATATATGTATAATCTTTCCCATGAATCGAGTCACCCCCTCGCGTTAGTCACCCTGGCCACACGTGCTCATCGACTGCATAAAATCGTTCGCTTCCTACCCAACCAGCCTCTCGAGTATTAATCTCACACTGATAGGAGGACAAAGGATTCTGTAATATTAAGCTTAACAATAAAAAGCGTGCGCACGAGTGCGTGGAGTCACGAAAGTTTTATGTGAAAATACATCTTTGGTGGTTTGAGGATCGGGGGAAAATTAAATTATAAAAAATCTGAGTCCCATGTGGATCCAATCCCAGGTTCTTATTACTCCAAGTACTCCCCGAGAGGCTGCAGGCATGCGTACTTACTACAATTTTATGTAAAAAAACGGCTTCGCGATTTTTAGGAGCGGGGAGAAATTAAATTATTTTGCGTACTTACTAGAATTTAATGTGAAAAAAAGGCTTCAGTATTTTTAAGAGCAGGCCTGAATTAATATTTTCTAATCCGAGTCTCGCGAGGATCCAATCCCAGGTTCTAATTATTCCAAGTACTTCGCAAGAGGCTGCAGGTGTGCGTACGCACTAGAATTTTATGTGAGAAAAACGGCTTCGCGATTTTTAGGAGCGGGCAGAAATTAATTTTTTTTTTTATCCGAGTCCCACGAAGATCCAATTCCAGGTTCTAATTATTCGAAGTACTTCGCAAGAGGCTGCTGGCGAGTGTACTCACTACAATTCCATGTGAAAAAACGGCTTCAGTATTTTTAGGAGCGGGCCGAAATTAAATTGGTTTTAATCCGAGTCCCACGAGGATCCAATTCCAGGTTCTAATTAATCCAAGTATTCCCCGAGCGCTTGCCAAGGCGGTGATTCCTTCAACTCCCTCTCGTCAAATCCCGCAAAATTTTTTTTTTTTATTTTGTTATTGACGAAAATCTATATATTTTGGAAAACTCCACTTGCTCGTTCGGTACCCAAGTTCTGGTGTCCCTGTCCGTTTGCGATCGTTTAAATCCCATCATTGAGGCATACTTAAGATGAAAAAGGGTCGTGTCCCGGACACACGCGTCATTGACGACTCACTCGGGTATAATATCTGACTGAGCAAAAGTCGGTCGGTTAAATGGTTCACGAGATGCCGTCTGCGACTTTCCTTCCAAATCCCTTAAGAGCATGCGAAACACTATAGAGTGCGAAAAAGACAGCATCAGTGGCGCTCCCGGCGGAGCGAGAGAAACAGGCTGAGAACGTGTTTCACATGCTCTTAAAGCCGTGGAAAAAAAAGAGGAAGATTCCTCGTCGCAGCGGTTTTCTTCCTTCGGGGATTATAGTGCCTCTGCAATCCCATTGATGTGACCCTCGGTGGTTTTTCCGCTAAGCCGGTTGGACGGAGCTTGTTGTACATCCCTTTTTCGTTGACGCGTGTTTTGACGTCGTGCACCACTGACGACACAATGAGGAGACGCGCCTGTACAACAACAAAAAAAGATAATAATAACAACAATCAAAAATCTTTTGAATTTATGTGTTTCAGAGAAAATGGAGCTCATCGAGGAGGAGAAGAGGGAACGCGAGTACGAGGCATCGTTCAATCCGTTATCGGAAGAGTGTTGTGGAAACAAAAATGATGCAAATCTGACCGACGACGATCTGCTCGAGTTCGGCGAGGAAGATTGGGCGGATGATGCTTTTACCAATTATCAACCGTGCGTTTGTATTGCGTCGATGGCTCGCAGCAAGCTTATGTCGACGACCAGTAATCAAAAATTCGCAACCCTTCGGGTTACGTCCTTTTGATTTATAGCCGAGGGCATATTAAAAAGAAATTTAGGATATCAATAAAATTGAATTTAATAATTATGCTGCAGCTCGCCCACGCAGGTGCCGAAGGTGTTTTATTGTTCGCGCACGCACAAACAGCTCGATCAAGTTGTAGGCGAACTTCGTCGAACCAGCTACGGCAACACAATGAAGTACGATACAATCGTCGATTTAATATTTCGTCGAGGAAAATTGATTTTCTATGCATTTTTTTAAATTTATGTTTGTTTTTTAATTTTTTTTAAATTTATTTTAGGACTACAGTACTAAGTAGCAGAGAATTTACGTGTATACAGGAGAGTGACGTGAATAAAACGAAGCTATGCGCAGAACTTCTGGATCCAGTGAAGGTATACAGACAATCTAAAGTTGGCTTCGTCCACAAAAAATGCAAAGTCTTATTTTTATTATTTATTATATTCATAAGCTGTAAATAAGCTTCAACCACGATGTCATTTATTCATTTACTAGCAAGTGGTTGGGACACAGGCGCTTCGCACCCTCGCTATGGACTACGAAATTTAGATTTCAGCAGATCCACCGGAAAAACGTCACTTCCGGTTTGAAAATCTAATTTTTTTCGAGCGAAATTGACGTCACACCGGAGATGCGTCACTTCCGATTTGAAAATTTCATTTCTCGACCGGAAGTGAACGTAAAAGCGTCGCTTCCGATTAAAAAATGTCATACAAATCTCAAACAAACAAACAACTTTCACCTTTCCAAAACATATACGATTTTTTATTCTTTTCAGAAAATAGGCTGTAAATACTACACGGATGAAAATAAGACTATCCTTGGGTCGTTCAATGGCCTCAGGAATTGCGGCGTTAATGGTCCATGGGACATCGAGGATATGATAAATCTCGGCAAGGCGAAGGGGGCTTGTCCATATTTCGCCGCGAGAAATCTTATGCCGGAAGCGAATTTGATTCTGTGCCCTTACAACTATGTACTCGACCAGAACATTCGCACGAGCGTAAGTGATTTTTCTTCTTCTTCTTCTGGATTTGTGGAAACCAACATTTCAACAGAACGGCTTAACATTGATTAACGTATTCCAGATGCAAATAGATCTTACCGGAAGCATAATCATACTGGACGAAGCTCATAACATCGAGGACTTCTGTCGTGAGTGTGGCAGCTTATCATTGTCCGTTAAGCAACTCGAGACCATAATCGAAAACTGCAATGGTCTCATGAATTTGGGGATGAAAAAAAAATATAAAAATTGCGACTTCAAGTACGCCGATACAATTCAACACTATTGCACGAAGCTCTCCGGTTTCATTCTCAATGTCGAAATGAAGAAGGAGGTACGCGGTATTGAATACGTCAATTAATTAATAGGGTAGCCATAGGGTGCGCTCCGATAAATCCAGAAATATTCCAGATGTATCTACACTGTAAGAAAAAATGAGTTTGACAATTAATGTACGGTATTTGAAGCTTGTTTACCATGGACTTAGCAATTTTACAGTTAAATTTTTATTGATTTAATGCATTTTTTGTAAATTTTAGGCATAAGATTTGGAATATTAATATGTGGTATTTTAATGTTACGAAAAAACTTGCATTAATGTTCAATTAATGTAAGCAAGCTTCAAATTCCAGTACATTAAATTTACAATTAATTTTCATAGTGCACATAAATACGCAGCTCAAATAGGCGTTCTTATATTCCAGCCTGCTCTCACTTCTGATTTTAGTTTTTACACAAATCTGCTTTGATTAGCGTTCTTTTGTTATCGAAATCTATCCTGCAGAAAGAATCGGACATATCGTTGGCAATTTTTAAAAACCACTAGCAATGAGCAGTCACGAATAAAAGAACGCACAGCTGAGCGGATCTGCATTAAAGAGTGCACCCATAGTTTTATCGACTAATGAATTCGATTGTCCATCAAGAGCCTGGAGGCGTACAGCGTCATTCGGTGGACGGGTCCCGAATTTATCAGGGCTCTTCAGAAGAATCCTTCGCTGACTCCGGAAGCGACAGCCGTTTTCCTGACCGCTGCTCGCGACGCCAATGCGGCGAAATTCGGCGGAAAGGAACCTGCCTGGTCTACCGATGATCCTACACCTGCGCTCGACAGCGATAACGTGAGAATCCTCGACAAGTTGGCATGGGCTCTTGCAACGATTGGCTCCGAGAAGTACGGGAACGATTACAGAATGTTTGTTAAACAGTCTCACGGCGTAAGTTATCGTACGATTGTAGATGGAGAAAAATTGTGTTTTCCAAAGTATTTCGCCCCTTGATAAATTGTACATTCAATTTACAGTACAGCAGCGAATTGTCGCTCGAATTCCTGTGCATGAATCCATCCGTTATTTTTTCGCCGTTTTGCCAAATGGCGAGAAGCGTCATACTGGCGTCGGGAACCCTCGCACCTATGAGCTCCTACCAGGGCGAGCTCGGCGTGAAGTTTCCGTACGTTATACAAGCGGATCACGTTACGCCGCCGGAACAAGTGTTCATAAAGTGCGTCGAGACGAACAGCGAGGGAAACCCTCTCAAGGCGACTTATTCGACCGTAAATACAGCGGAATTTCAGGTACAAGCAACAACTACGAGACTGTCGACTGATCACTCGTAGCCCTGTTCTCTCACGTTTATAATTTGGCTTTCAGGACGATATAGGACGAATAATCCTGACCGCTTGCAGTTCCGTGCCTCACGGGATTCTCGTTTTCGTCTCATCGTACAACGTCATGGAAAAGCTGTGCACGAGGTGGCAGACGAATAACATGTGGAACAGGTTCGCCAGCATGAAAGAAATATTTCAAGAAACTCGCGGCAGCGGCGACATAACGACGTTGATGGAAACCTATCGCGATGCCATTCGACGCACTTCGGAGAGACGCTTGGGTACGATAACTGGAGCGTTGCTCTTTGCAGTTTATCGGGGAAAAGTTGCCGAGGGTATCGACTTTAGTGACAACGAAGCCCGATGCGTGTTGACGGTAGGCAGAAATGCATTTTTTATTTATTTATTTATATAAATGCTTGTTTTTATGTAGTTATAAATACTATTTATATTTAAGATAGTATATAAAAACTATTTTCTTTTTATTCGCTACATGTTTTTATCATAGTGTCTGTTACCGATATTCAGTGTAAACGACAGAACTAAATTACCTCTCGTTTTCGTAGATCGGAATACCCTACGCGGTACGACAGCATCCTGCAATAGACTTGAAATGTCGGTACAACGATCTGAATCGAAATAAAGGTTTACTCGGTGGAAGCGAGTGGTACACGGTGAATGCTTTCAAGGGATTGAATCAAGCGCTCGGACGAGCCATAAGGCATCAAAACGACTGGGCGGCTATTATTATGGTCGACGCGCGGTATGTTTTTTTTTTTCTCTCTTCCGGTAAGCTAGCAGTCTCTACCATATTAATTTATATCGATCGTAATTTTTATTCAGAATTGTGGAGCCTCGGCACTCAAACCTTTTGCCGAAATGGGTGAAATCCATGGTAACTTAACAACCACTCTTAGCAATTCCGAACCACAGCTCGAGTGTTTTATGATGTTTATTCGTTTTTCCAGTGGTTCTCGGCAAAAGAAAGGGAAACGGATTTGCGGGCGCTTCTCAACAGATTCGTTGCAAGTCAGATCCGTCGAACGGCGTCGAGAGAGCAGAAAGTGCCGATAGAGCATAAAGTGCCGATAGAGCATAAAGTGCCGATAGAGCATAAAGTGCCGATAGAGCAAAAAGTGCCGATAGAGCAAAAATTACCGATAATGAGGAAATGCGATATGTTGTAACGTTATGATGAGTTATTTTTTTATACAAAAGAATGTTACAGTGTATATTACATATCGTTTGTGTCTCGTTTTTCTATGAGCCTCAATTGTTTCTTCTTCATTCGCTTTATTTTCGCGGTGTTTCTTATCTGAAAAAAAAAAATGAACAATGAAATGTTGATTGAAAACAAAGTCTTGTGATATTTCGTAGACAATTGACTTACCACTTGCACAACTTCGCTCTTTTTTCTGTTCTCCTCCGCGCGCTTTAGATTGTCGATACGTCGTTGTTTCTTAGCTTCCTTGGCCTCCTTGCGCTCAGCGATTATTGCGCGCGATTGCTCCTTCACGCGCTTCAGGTCGTCGCGCAGCTTTTGTTTCTTCTCGAACGAGAGACGAATACCTCGTGTCTTTACGATTGACGAAAACCTACGGAAAAATATTATAAACACGGCATAATTAACTCGATCGGAGCAGAGTAAGAGAATTCGACGAGAAAAAAACCAAATAATACCTTTGTTTTGGTTCCTTCCAAACTCTACCGGATTTTGGCTTGCCCATTGGAATTTTTTTTTCCACCGAACTTTTCTTCTTTTTTTGCGGCTCGACGCTCGGTGTGGTCTGAGAATTTTTCTCGGACAATATATCTTCCATCGTAGTAACTGTAACTTGTTCCTCGGTCATTGTGTGAAAAAAAATACAATAATAAAATCACAAGTGTATCGCGTTGTGTACAACGCGAGGTGAGAGGTTATGTTATCGATCCGAACACGTGTATGTCGTCTCGTCGTCGGCGTAGCCAACACTGAAGAAACAAATAATGACGAAGGCTTGTCGTGTTTGGATTCGTCGGATTCGTCGAGTTTCGAAAGCGCCCGCGCGTCTCTTCTATTGGCTGACCTCGGCCGGCCGGAGCAACATGTCCGTTTCCGGCGCAACAGCCGTTGCGCACCGGACAACAAATCTGACAATCTTTCCGATCCCGTGCTCGTTTGCACGTGCACGCTGCGACCCTTGTTTTGGTCGCTTTTTCCAATATTCGCGGAGCAATCGGCTGACAAACCCGCACCAAAATGTCGATGTACAACTTCAAAAAGATCGCCGTCGTGCCCACGGCCAAGGTAAAAGTTTTAATCACATTTAGTAATGACGAACATTGCATGCACAGTGCGCAACTGGATTCTAGGTTAAGTCGACGTTGACACCGCTCCTCGGTGCACTTCGAATTCGTGACATTGACACATTAAACCTAACACGAGATTTCTTTTTTATCGCAGGACTTCATCGATATAATATTATCGAAGACGCAAAGAAAGACACCAACCGTCGTCCACAAGAATTACAAGATATCGCGGATCCGGGCGTTTTACACGCGCAAAGTAAAGTTCTCGCAGCAAAGCTTTCACGATCGTCTCACACAGATTATCCAGGAATTCCCCAAGCTCGACGATGTTCATCCCTTCTACGCTGACTTGATGAACGTTCTTTACGACAAGGATCATTTCAAATTGGCTCTCGGTCAAATCAACACCGCCAGACATCTTATCGACAAGTGGGCATTTTGATTATTTATTAATTTGATGGATTTCCCCTCTACCATTAGTATATAATAAATCCTAAATATTAGAGCTGAATAATTAATTATAAAAGTTAAAAACACTGAAGGTTGCAACGCACAAATAGATTTAGCACTAGCATTGATTTAACGACTGGAATTACAAAAGTTGAAAACACTTAAAGTTGTAATTTAACCGCTCGCATGAGACTTGCATGTGACTAGTTGCCATGCTTTTTTATATTTTTTTTATTGTAATCTCCTTACTCATATCTTAGTACAGCTATGTTAAAAAAAAAAAATTAAATTTGTTGTTCATCTTCTTTGTTAAGGTTTTGTTTTTAAACTCGAGATACACCTGTTCTTTTCAGTGTGGCCAAGGATTATGTACGTCTTCTGAAGTACGGTGACTCCCTGTATCGCTGCAAGCAACTGAAAAAAGCTGCGCTCGGTCGTATGGCGACTATAATGAAGAGGCAGGCAGCGAATTTGACTTATCTGGAGCAAGTCAGACAACATTTGGCGAGATTGCCAAGCATAGATCCCTACACTCGTACTATAATAATCTGTGGATTCCCAAATGTTGGAAAGAGCAGTTTCATAAACAAGGTACACGAGACATTTCCCGAATAGATAATAATTTTTTGTTGCGCCTTTGTAATCCTCGTTTTGGAGTCAATTTAATTAAACTGTGCATTAATTCGAAGATCACGCGGGCGGACGTCGAGGTGCAGCCGTACGCATTCACAACAAAGTCGTTGTACGTCGGGCACACCGATTACAAATACCTGCGGTGGCAGGTCGTGGACACTCCAGGAATTCTCGATCACCCCCTCGAGGATCGTAACGTCATAGAGATGCAGGCTGTAACGGCTCTGGCGCATCTGCGCGCAGCTGTTCTCTATTTCTGCGATATTTCCGAGCAGTGCGGACATTCATTGGAGGAGCAGGTGAGTCGATCTCGTTCGACCGTGTTTATTTCAATGGGTCACGAGCCTCACGATCATAGGAGAAGAATCGAGCATCAATATTTGAATAAATTTTCTCCACAGGTAAAACTATTCGAGTCCATAAAACCGTTGTTCACGAACAAACCGCTTATGGTAGTGGTGAACAAGGTAGACGTAATGCGTCTCGCCGAACTACCGCCAGAGAAGCGCGGGGTTCTCAAAGATTTGGAAAACGACGAGAACGTTCCTGTGATGGAAATGAGCACGATAAACGACATCGGCGTTATGGAGGTAAAAACTGAAGCGTGCGAGCGTCTTCTGTCCTTCCGAGTCGACCAGAAGATCCGAACGAAGAAGGTCGACGGTCTGTTGAATCGTCTTCACGTCGCCATGCCGGCCCCGAGGGACGACAAGGTTCGAGCTCCTTGCATACCGGAGAGCGTTATGCTCAAGAAACAAGCGGCCGCAGTCAAGGCCGAACGAAAGAGGAAGCTCGAGCGTGAGATCGAGGAGGAGATGGGCGACGATTACGTTCTCGATCTCAAGAAGAACTACGACATCGATGGCGATCAGAAGTTCGACGTTATACCGGAAATGTGGGAGGGCCACAACGTCGCCGATTACATCGACCTCGACATATTCGACAAGCTCAACGAACTCGAGAGGGAAGAGGAATTGCGCACCGAGGCCGGTCACTACGACTACAAGGTGCCCGAACTCACGGAGACGATGAGAGAGATCGAGAATCTCGCGAAGCAGATTCGCGAGAAGAAGATGATAATGAAGGACGAGGCCCGAATCAACAAGGCGTCGACCAAGCCCGTCATGCCTCGTACCGCGGCGGCGAAGACACGCGGCAGATCCGTTACGCGATTGAAGGAGCAGATGGAGGATCTCGGCCTCGATATGGAAGACACGGATAACGTAAACATTTTGTTAACCGGGATAATTTTTCTTTTCTTTTTCTAAATAGCGGTTCGTTAAATTTTCGTTGTTCTTTCAGGCACATTTCACCAAGACTCGAGCCCGCTCCAGGTCGGCTTCGGAGCCAGCGAAGAAGAGACAGCGCGTGCAATCGCTCTCGATGTCGAGAGCTCGAAGCAGTTCGAGACCAGCTCGAGATGAAATGGGAGTCAAGGATGTCGTCGTGAGTAGAAAAGAAAAACCGACCGGCTGCTTGAATGACCCGGATATAATAATTTCTATGAATCGTCTTGATAATTTATTTATTTTTTACTTCGCTTACAGATGAAGACCAAATTGAAGAACATCGCGCACAGGGCCATCAGCAAGAAGGTCGGCAAGAAGGGTCTCAAGGGAGAGGCCGATCGTTTCATCGGTACGAAGATGCCGAGACATCTTTTCGCCGGAAAGCGCGGAGTTGGTAAAACCGATAGGAGATAAGCACAATTGTTTATACCACGTGTTGAAAAGGAAATACATCGGATTTAATAAAAAAGAAAAGAAGCTATCACGTTTAATTCCTGTATACATTGTTGTGAAATAGCCGGCGCTTAATCAAAAATTCGCGCCTGGGTAGCCATGTTATGCTCGAGAGCGCGCGCGCATAAATTAACTTTGGGGCTATCGCGGGGTGTAGGGAGGGGTGGGGGGCGAGGAGCCGAGATCTTTTCCAAAAGCGTGTAGCGCCTGTCACTGAGAAAAAAAAAAACAAGTACGCCGGCGATGTTTCTCAAGTTCCACTGATTGTTCATAAGTGGAAGAAAATTTTCTTTACCCCCGTATTCGTCGCCGGACGAGAATATCCCGTCGGACAAAACAGCCCATACAGTTATAGCGGCGCGGCTTGCGAGGTGACATTAACGTGGGACGGTGAATCGGGCCAGAAGAATTTCAGAGACCAAGTGGACAGGTGGGTCGTCGTGGAATTAACGGAAAATTTAATTTTGCGAAACGGGCGAAACAGGCAGGGGTTGAGCCGGAGAAGTGCCGTGTCGGTGCGTCCTCGCGCGCGGTAGGGTGCGCATTGCCAAATAAGGTGTTTCACAAGGGTTTCCGGTTTTCCGTGTCGCGTAGCGCCTCGTCGCGGTCGTTCGATGAATTATCCATCACGCAGCTTTGTAAGTCGACGACGATTGCGTGCGTTTAAAATTATAAATCGGCCGTTCGCCGCGGACTTGTAGTTGCCAAAAATACGAGATGCAAGAAACATGCAAAATTGCAATGGAATCTTAAACTTTGTGAGAACGCGTGTTTGAAACGGTGCTTTATGGATATATTTATCTACGTTCTCTAGACCTATACAGTCGGGATATTAATAAGTATCCAACAAAAAACTCTCCAATAATTAACCACTTACACTTCTGCTTCTCTCGGTATTAGGTAAGTTTATTACGAAAATGAAACAAAAAAAATCCTCTTCCGAAAATTTGTGGACGTATAATTTGCCATTGACGTCTTAAACGTTTCCAGTACTAATAATACCGTATAGATAAATTCGTGTTAACTGCACAGCGCACGGACGTACCGTGTACTATCGACGAACGAATGCTCATGCTTTTCCTTGTCCCGTCTTGTTGTGTTTGTATTATCTTGTCAGATCCGAATGAACGGGTTTATTAAATATAATCGGGCAAGCCTATCGGCTCGCTGAAGCCAGTTGTACCGTCTTATTCGTACGATAAAACGGCTCGGCGCAATATAATTAAACGTATTCGTCAGTTCGAGCTACATGCAGTTTACCAACAACTTTAGAATAATGAATCATGAAAGCGTACGTATACCCGCGTACGTGTTTAATTAATCGATTAACAAGAAATTCTCTGAAATCCGTGTGATCCGTCGATACGCAGTAACGCATCACGATAGAGCTCACAAAACCGCTTCGGTCTCATTTTAGTCCGCCAGCCCGCTTACCGTTTTAGGGAGTTTTTTTTTTTTTTTTTTTTGTGGAAACGTTTATGAGGACATTCACGCATAAGAAAAGCCGACCCGATTCTACTGTGCCGACTAACCCCCGGCTGCTCTATCTCTCATTTCGAAGACTACTCGAACGATCGCGCCCAACAATTGGCAACGCCGTGTAGACCACATTCGCGCTTACTCCACGCTCCTCCCGTTCTCTCGTTCACTATATTACGGACCCATTGGAATCTCGGTGATTCGAAAATATTCTGATTTTAGTCGTGTCCGTTTCGGCTTCGAGGGTGGGGAAATCTATTTATAAAATTTTCGGGGGATGATCCACGCGACGCCCACGCCCGAAGTGGCCACGTAACGATAATTTATTGAAATAATAATGATAATAGCTCAGCCGGCGTAGACGTTATTGCGGCGAGAGATTGTAGGTTAAGCCTCGCTGGTTTAATCGTTGAGTTATATATATATATATACATATATATATATATATACATTATTCCCTCTTTTTTTTTTGTTTCTCTCTTCATTGTTGCAACGTAGGTGCAGGTGCAGGTATGTCTTTTCGTGTGGTGCGCAGCAGCAAGTTCCGCCACGTGTACGGAACTGCTCTGAAACGGGAGCAATGCTACGATAACATAAGAGTATCGAAATCATCGTGGGATTCGACGTTCTGTGCTGTGAATCCGAAGTTTCTCGCTATTATCGTCGAATCAGCGGGAGGCGGTGCCTTCATCGTATTACCCCATAATAAGGTAAGCTCTCCGACCGTTTACGCTCGCTTCGTTTTATTTATGCTCTCCGACGTTTTTCCTTCTCCGTCGAATCGAAACTGAAACTATTTGAGTATCGAGCGATGTTTTTTTTTTTTTTTCCTTTTCGCAATTATGCACGCCATAGATCGACCGCCGGATGAATCGTTTGGCCTTCGTGGGACATAACCGTAATTTTAATGCGCCGACTGGCGCATTCCTCTCTCTGCTCTTTTACGCTCGCGACGATGAATCACTTTTCGCGCTGTGCATACCGGATATGAAACGATAAAGAAACTCGCACGAACGGATACAATACAATAAAATGAAATTCACGTGTAGCACGTAGACGCTCGACCGGCCGTTATCGCTCAGTACTAATATTTTACTGATAACGACTCGGTTTCCCGTTCAGCAAACTGTTCTCTATGCCTAGCTGTTATTTTTCGTACTATTCGTTTCAGTAAATATTCCGAACGACAGCAAATAAATTGAAAAAAAAATGTAATACATTTTTTTTTTTAATACAGAATTAATGTCATGTATTATTCGTTTTACTTAGGTGGGTAGAATATCCGCCGATCATCCTCTGGTAGGCGGACACAAAGGTCCCGTACTCGACATCGCATGGTGCCCTCACAATGATAATGTCATCGCCTCCGGTTCGGAGGATTGCGTCGTCAAAGTATGGCAAATACCGGACGGCGGAATATCCAGAACCCTCACAGAGCCGGTTGTGGATCTTCAGCTCCATCAGAGAAGAGTCGGCCTGGTACTGTGGCATCCCACCGCCCTCAATGTTCTGCTGACCGCCGGCTCCGATAATCTTGTTATTATCTGGAACGTCGGAACGGGGGAGGCCCTCGTTCGTCTGAACTGCCATCCGGATGTTGTGTATTCGGCGTGCTGGAACTGGGACGGCTCCAGATTAGTCACCACGTGCAAAGACAAAAAAATTCGTATCCTGGATCCAAGGTCGGGCGAGGTGCTCGAGGAGGCCGTAGCGCACGAAGGGAGCAAGGCGACGCGTGCTATTTTCCTCAGGTATATTTAATTTCATATCTTTATTTTCTATTTAAATTTTAATTCGTGGACAAACATTTGTTGAGTTATAATATATTTAATTATTTATTTAAAGATTTTTTTT
Organism: Exephanes ischioxanthus; assembly: GCA_958510785.1. Classification (NCBI taxonomy): domain Eukaryota; kingdom Metazoa; phylum Arthropoda; class Insecta; order Hymenoptera; family Ichneumonidae; genus Exephanes; species Exephanes ischioxanthus. The sequence goes on along the minus strand of OY294017.1, from coordinate 4,006,453 downwards.
TCACGGTTTTCCCCTTTTGCACCCAGTTTACAGTAAATTCTAATTGAGAGCTCGGGACAATAAATTATATAATAAAAACAAATAATAAATCAAGATGCAATTTATAAAACTTTTTGTTCTATTGAAATTTTATACAATTTTTTTTCATTTGAACAGTTTCTTCTAAGTTCTGTTTTTATGAAAACAGAAGATAATAGTTTATCATTTTTTATCTATTTAAATGTAGTAACTAAATAACGTTTAGAGAATTAAGTGTGGAGAAAAGTTTTTTGCGCGCTTGCTATAAGACTCAAATTTTCAGTGAAGCGAAATAACAAATCTATTTAGTACCGGGCTTGTTAAACAACGAATCTTTATTATACTTCCGGCCGATTCGTCCGAAGCTTCGTCGATAACGATGATCGAACATGTTGCAGGGGAGGCCTAATCTTTACAACGGGCTTCAGCAAAATGTCGGAAAGGCAATATTCGTTAAGAGCCCCGGACATGCTCGGAGAGCCTATCGTGATGGTAGAACTCGACACGAGCAACGGGGTGATGTTCCCGCTTTACGATCCGGACACGAGTATGGTGTACTTGTGCGGTAAAGGAGACTCGGTCATACGTTACTTCGAAATAACACCCGAGCCGCCCTTCGTTCACTACATAAACACTTTCCAAACGCCCGATCCTCAGAGAGGGATCGGCATGATGCCGAAGCGTGGCTCCGACGTTAACAGCTGCGAAATCGGCAGATTTTATCGTTTGAACAATTCGGGATTCTGTCAGGTTATCTCTATGACCGTTCCGAGAAAGGTGAGGCCATTAACGGAAACGCCTAACAATTGCCACTTTGGATATCAGTGTCATAAAATTAACTCGGTTATGTCCGCGTTTATTTTTATTACAGTCGGAACTCTTCCAAGAAGACTTGTACCCAGACACTCCGGGTGATACGGCTGCTATCTCCGCCGAGGAATGGGAAACTGGCACCGATGCCGAGCCGATCCTAATATCGTTGAGGGACGGTTATCAGCCGACCGCATCGAAAAATGAGCTCAAGATTAATAAGAAAGCCAACGTTCTTGGCAAAGGAGCCAAAGTTGGCGCCGGTGGACAGGGCGTTGCACAAACGGCTGTAATTTCCGTAAGTCCGACGAATTTATCGCCGACGCGTCAACCTTGAAAAATGACATTTATTTTCACTCACGTACGTTTCTCTTTTCCCAATCAGGAGGACATTATAAAGGAATTCGCCGAAGAAATAAGAAAACTCAAAGCGGTGATCGTCAAGCACGAAGGTAGAATTCGTGTGCTCGAGTCGGCAGTCGCGCTTCAGATGAAAGAGGAGGAGAGAAACGAGAAGCAAGCATCCCCAAATCCAGACAAAGAATTTTTAGCTTCCGACGAAGTCTGAATCCATTCGGAATCGTATTTTTGTAAACGTATATGACGAGAACTTCGAGTCCTTCAACGAAATGGAAAAAAAAACTATTATATTTTGATATGATAATTTGTGTAAATATTAGGTACTAGCAAAGTTGCCCGTTTTGATCTTTTTTTTTCTTTTTTTTTGTTTGTTTTTTTCGCTATACGAATCTTTATTATTTATTGTACATCGAATCATCGCGTATCCTTCGTATTTTTACCGACTTTACATTTTTCATCGTAACACACTTTAAAATCGCCTCGTCGAACGCGTACCGACGTTTATCATATTAACATTACCTGCTAGGTATATAACGGTTATTATTCTTTTGAGACTAATGCATATTGTACTTTACAACAACAAAAAAAAAATAACTTCATAACTATGCGAGTGCCTCATTTGTATAAAAAAAACAAACAATATTCAGATGTAAAGTAACAACAATAAGAGATGAATCTATTTGAGTATAAGACTTGTGTGTTCATTTTCACGCCAAAACTGTGTCAAGTATAAACGTAATTGACGTAATTTATACCGCATTTATTTGTCTTTCATTATCGCACGTAGACATTTAGGTCCCGAAAAAAAACATCGAACCAGATACACGTATTTTATGGGAAAAGAGCGACGCGCATTCGCCCGCGTCGCAGGACAATTGGCATAACAACCACGAGCATGAAACGTAAAATTCCTATATTACAAACGACCGGGTGTTGCATTTGTTTCTGTTAGTATAGTTTGCGGGAAACTTCACAAGTCTTGGGAACTACTGGACGACTTCGGGGTCGATGTGATTCAGACGTACGGGTAAATGTCTCATTTGCTTTAGCTAATTAGTTAGATGGGACAAAATGTTAACCGGTATTTTGTCATCCGTGTATCCGCTAGTACGAGACTAGACTAATGAATATTGTACTTTATAAAAAAAAAAAAACAATAACTTCATAACTGTGTGAGTGCCTCATTTTGTATTAAAAAAAAACATCAAACAATTTTCAGATGGAAAATAACAATAATAAGAGATGCATATATTTGAGTATAAGATTCGTGTGTTCATTTTCACGTAATAATTTGCGTAATTTATACCACGTTTACTTGTTTATCGTTACCAGGAAGGTGTATTCTATAAGGAACGATTGACGCGCAAGCGCTTGCGTTGCACGACAGACGTAATAACAAACACTAGTGTGAAACGTAAAATTTCTATATTACAAATGACGAGGAGTTACATTTCTTTCTTGATATAATTTGCGGGAAACTGCACCAGTCTTGGGTACTGCTTCACGACTTCGGGGTCAATGTGATCCAGACGTACTGGTACGTCTCTCAATTGCTTCAGCTGATTGGTTACATTGGACAAAATATCTTCCGGTACTTTGTCGTCCTTGTATATGTGTAAACGTTGCATCGTGTGTCGACGTTGCAGAGTTCCCTTCATAGAACGGTTTACCGCCTTCCAAACGATCTGCAAAAAAAAAAAAACAAATAATATTCATTGTTACCACCCTTAGTACCGGATACGAGATCGAAGAAAATTTGAGTTAGAAATACCATAGTTGCATTTTTCCTGTGCAGTTCCCAGGCCAGGGTCCACGAAGCTCCGCCGGCGTAGCCGGTGTGATGAAAATAAACTCGCTTAGTCCAATCGTCGCCTCTGAGAGCAATGTCCCCGCTGTTTATCACGACTACATGGTCGCCGCAGTCAGCTGTGTATGGAAATTCAATTAGCGCACACGAATCCAAAATTTCGCGAATGCTGTACCACCGAAACGCTCACCCATGGGATGATATATCGGTTTGTGTTTGCCCATTAAATAGCGACTGATGAGCGGACCGCTCAGATAGGGATCCTGCCATTTGGCGTCGAAGATGTGCCATGTACGCGCGAACGTCCCCCATTGCTGCAAAATAAAATCGGTGGATAAAATAGCGAACGATCGGCGTCGGGCTACGAGCTCGTTCTAGGTTACATTATTCGATGTAAAATTATTCATCGTATGTTTTAACGATATGGATCGAAAAAAATATCCGTCTAACCTGCGTTTTTCGAAGCAGCGACATGTAAGATTACGTTCTGTGTCGTTCGTTATGTATCTCTAATTTATTTTACAATTGCAACAATGTTTAAACACAATTCGGCAGAATCAACACTTACAGGGATGAAAATCCGGTGACCTAACCGCGCATGCGTACTCGCGGCGCCGCGGTGAACAGTGTTGCCGCATGGAATCCTCGAGAGCCCGCAAGTTGGCTAACCTGCTGAGCAGGTTGAGACTCGCTAGCGAGCAATGTTCGCTTCGTACCTGGCGCAGTGCAGGCGTTTGTTGTTGTTGTGCTGTCGATTTCAATGGTGCACGTTTTGTCAGCGAGAGCCCGCAAGTTGGCTAACCTGCTGAGCAGGTTGAGACTCGCTAGCGAGCAATGTTCGCTTCGTACCTGGCGCAGTGCAGGCGTTTGTTGTTGTTGTGCTGTCGATTTCAATGGTGCACGTTTTGTCAGCGAATCGTGCGCAAAGGATCGTGAAGGAAAGGACTGTGTCTGGCACATTAAATACGAGTCAAAGATGCAAAATACCATTTTATTCTGGAAATTTGTTTCCTAAGGTATGTTATGTTAAGAGGAGAGAACGCGCGTCCAGCCGAGTTTCGCACTCGTCGCCGACGCACGTTAACGACACGAGTCATGGATGGAGACCGATGTGAGTTGAAAAACATTTTTGTTTATATATATAAATACAATGTATAATCTTTCGAAGAGGAGATTAATGGAGACACCGAAATTCGCGACTCGAATACATGTATATCATGCGTATTACAATATAATTCGATAGTTCGGCCTGGCGCGTTCCGATACGACAAAAATTGCAACGGAAACGAGCCGCGCGCGCTCCGTGAGCCGAAAAGCGATTTTAGTTTCCATTTACGTCGTACTCTAAAAACTATACATGTAGAATATAAAGAAATCGAGGAACCAAAGGAATACGGCTTTACCGGCCGAGTCGCATCAGTCAAAGTAGCAACGTACATGTATCTCGTATACAGTTAATCGAGAGAAGACGACAATCAGAGCGATTAATGCGGGCGCGCATTAGATTAGAACGGCGAGCGTTAAATTTTTGTTTATAAATTAATAAATATGTACGCGCCATTTTGATAAAGATAATAATGCGGCACCGTAGCGCAACGTGAGAACGCGGATTACCCGAACAACATTACTTTCTTGTACGCGACAGTGACGATTACAGATAATATGATATTTATACTAAGGGTAGTGTGTTACAATGGCGTCGATGCGCGCACGTCGGTAAAACAGCGAGTAGCGTCAACGACGGTCGCAAACTATACAAGGCTAATTAATATTCAGGCAAGATACAATAACCATTGTTTTGGGGGGGGGCAAATGTTCAATATATGGCACTAGAACGTTATAGAGCCTGAGGATTGACAGCGCATTTTCACATTGCATCACATTGCACGTTCTTTGTTGTTATTGTTGTTTGTTTAATCTACAATTCGATTCGTAATACGATTTAAATATTACAACGAAAAACCGATATAATAAACGATTATACACAGTGCGCAGCGACAGCGATCGTTTTACATAAGAATAACAATTACGATGCGTGATGGTGGGTGGTACGAATATAAGTAGCACGGCTGTGATGTACGAGTAGAATAGCAGTAATTATAGCGGTACAAGTGCGGTAATGGCGCGTAGCGAATCGGCGCAAGACCAAAGACGCTTTTGCCGCCTTCGAGTATATAGCGCGAGTTAATCATTAATTTTTTTTTCATAATTTTTTTTTGTTCGTATTTTAATATCACAGTCACGAGAGATTTAAGAAGAGATAGAACGAAGAAACTAATAGATTAGTATAGATATAGTAGACGAAGCCTTAAAGGCGTACATGCTGCTTCCGCGAAGGTGAGAGATTACAGCACGTCGAGGCGGACACGTATCTACAACTTTTTTCACGCTCTCGTCATGTTCGAGGCCGAAAAATATACATCACTAATTGTATATATATTTCACCCGAGAGAATTTTTTACGGAGAGTTCCTAACTGCACACATTTTTTTTCGGCATATGCCTCGTGCATCCAAGACTCGAGGATTTTCGATACAAAAAAAGAAAGAAATCAGAAAGTACAGAGAGGAATCTTTGGTGCGCAAAACTCGCTGAACGATCGAGACACATTTAAACAAAAGAAGAAAATGAAAACCTAAGAACACGCGCACTCCAATACTTTCATATTTTTCCAGCTCGAAACTTTGAGTTTCGTAGGATCGTTCTCGTCGAAGTAAAGAATCTCGAGCTCGTCGAGTTTGCTCGGTGCGCAGCACGGACGCGGTGCTTTCCTCTTGTCCTCCTTCCATATTAGGCTCTGCAGAAGTGCGTGATGATGCGCCGGATTGTAACGCGGCGGGCATCGACCCTTGCAGTAACCGGCGTCAAAATTCTTTGGTTGTACGATAAACTCGAAGCCCTTCAAGTCTTTGAATATAACCGTCATCTCGTGACGGCAGCATTTCTTGTTGTCGCCCCGGCACTCGGTTCTCCGTCCTTTGTGCAGCGACATCAGATGCTCGGGTCCCGCCCGTCGCTTTCGTCTCGACAGGCGGGCGTCGTTTTCACCGTAAGTGTAAGTCGTTGTGAATACGTTCATGGCCGGATGCGCGACGATCGGCTGTTCGACGTCGCCTCGGCCGTTTCCGTTATCGAAGCTGAGCTTCAATCCAAAGTTGTCGTCGTTGCCCTCGTGCCAGAGGCTCGCGAGGTCGGTAACGTCGAGCTCCACCCAGAGCGGCGCTCTTTCACCCGGCAGTAAACTCTGCCGTGACACTAGACTCGACGAATGTGCCGTCAGTCGATAAACGTAAATATCACGTATATCCTCCTTGACGGTGCTAGGATCGAGAAGGAACCTCAGTGACGCGTGATCCACTCTGACATCGTCGTCCGGAATCTCAATGGGAAAATACAAGGTCCGAGAGCGCCTGTACGACTCCCGCCGGTGTTTCAGCTCACCGTCCGCCGTGAAGTTGGCCGAGCTCCGGCGAGTTCGATTGACGAGTGTCACTGGTAGTTGTTCTGAAACAAACAAACGAGCACGTTGATTCAGTCGTTTCGCCGAGTGGGGAAAAATAAAACAATAACCAACAATAGAAACAATATTGAAAGAGTAAACAAAAAAAAAACGAGAAACGGACGGAAGCGAAGAATGAAAGAGCGACGTCGATGTCGATAATACGGAAAGGGAGAGGGGAGCCGCTCGAGTTTATCTGGCGCCTATAGTGGACAATAGTCACGTACACACGCAGCAAACTTATAAATGGGTGATACATAGAACAGTTTCGCGCAGCCCCTCCGTGTGCACTCTCGTCGGGGAATCGAGGGAATCCGTGGAATTCGTGTTTACTCGTGGAGGCGCGGGCGGCCCGCGATGACTCGTGGCTCGGGAATTGATACACGAGGGGTTATGTAGGTGTAGGCGGAGAATGTGCCGCTTCTGGCTTGGGCCATTATCTGGCTGAATCGGTCTTTGATATCTCAAATAACCCGGCGGTATAGCGCCTCCCGAGCCGAGTATAGCTTTATCACTTGGCATTCGATCGAAAATAGATAGTGTGGGTTGGACGGGAGAGAGATGGCGAGCTTGAAAGAGGCTTCCCACGCGGACCATCCAGGAATCCGTGGTATCGCCGACTCTCGGGAGGCATGCGTCTCTTCATTCGTAAAAGCGTGCGGCGCTACGTTTATAACCTATACACAACGGTTATATATATACGCGATATATATATATATATATATATATATATATATATATATATATATATATATATATATATATATACTGGTAATTTATACGAATGTATTTAGGATCGCGGGGTTCCAACATCGGTGGCTGGGTTCGCTAACATGTTTCTCGTACAATTCTCGTGTCTTTTCCCACGCGCCTAATAGGCCATGCAATAATACAACCTCCGACGGCACGCATCGTATCGTAACGTCACCCGCACATTCCTCTCACTCGCTCGCTCTCTATTTCTGCGTCTTTTATAAATGACGATAGTTAACAGGCTATTAGATGCGTTCGGGAACGTACTCGGAGGAGAATGAGCGAGGCACAGCCGCATCTATAATACATATCCGTTGCTCGTCGAACAAACGAGCCGCGTCGGGCGCGATGTCGCCAATGTCCCGTATACATCGCCGTCGCGACAACCGGACGATGAGACGACGATCGACCCGCGACGTCGGACGAGACCCTGGTTCGTCGCCGGCAGCACCTTTTCTCCAGCTTCGTCTTCTTTTCTTTATACGCTTTTTTTTTTTTTTTCTTTCTTTTTCTCTTCTTTTCTCCCCGCTGCAGATACCGTGTACCCGTAAATCATCCTATGCACGTACCGGTAGACACACGCTCCGAGTATTATTTTCTTATTGCATTCGGAAAACGAGGAGAGATAGAGAGAGGGACTCGTCGTTCGACATTCCGCTGCGGTCGGAATTTCTATTTCGTAACTTAACGAGTGTACGGCTTGGAGTTAGTAATTTCTTAAAATATATATAGGACGCTCGTCATCGAACCTTTGAAAAATTGTTTTCGCCGAAAACAATATTTTTTTCCCTTGTTTTTTTTTTTAAACTGGCGCGTTTAATTTTTTTTTTGTTTGCAAAATGTGTCGGTTTTCGGTTCTATGCTGTACTTTTCTTTTCTCATGGAATTACGGACAAAACCAAGTGCCTGTCGTGTTCCGTAGAAAAAAGAAAGTTGAAACTTGAAATTGTCATGTCGCTTCCTCATAATATTCTTTTATTCGCGCAGTTTCTTCTATGAGAAAACATTTTCTGTATTTTTGGCTTCCTCATAGAGGCTTTGCGAATAAAAGGACATTATGAGGAAGTGTTACGAACATTTCTACTGTTTTCAACGTCAACGTGCTTGACTTTTATAGGCAAAACGGTTGACCGATTCGGATTCAGCGCGAAAAAATACACCAACGTCGCGCTTGAGTTTTCATCAAAACGGATGTCAGATCTGTGCTCGAAACAAAGAAGTTCACTATTGTACTTTTTGCGGAATTATGTGCTCCTGATATTTTTTTGTTTTGAATTTTCGACTATTACTCAAGAAATCCAAACGATACCGCTTTATCTAGCTTTTTCAACACCGTCATATCCATCATATTGTGTATTTCTTGCCGTTCAACATGATGGGCAGCACCTGGGCATTTTCACGAAACCACCGATAAGCAAATAAATCGCTGTTTGAAAATACACAAAAACACTAATTTTTGCAATATTGGCTATAAAAATTCCGGATACACTTTTTCCCCTAGTCATCGCTTTGTATATCTGATGTATTCTTTCACGCTGATCGCGAATCTACCACTTATTTTATTCATAGTTGTATTTATTAATGATTCATAGATCAATGTAAAGAACTAATTTTTCATAAAATAAAAAAATCAAAATCAAAATGACATAATGTAATGTAAATGGTTCGATCGATTCGCCCCAAAGTGAATATGGGTCATCCGGCGATCATATTCCATCTGCTTACACGTTTTTACCCAGATGTCTAAAACTGGCTTCTCCCGTGAGGAAGAAAAATTTTGCAAAGTGGTGATTTTCGATTCTACGCTGTATCTTTCTTTCCGCAAGGAATTACGGACAAACCCAGTGCATATCGTGTTCCGTAGATAATAAAAAAAAATCGATGTTCCACTGTGCCGACCTACTTGTCCCAATTATTGCCGCGATGAATCGGCCTGCGATTATTTACGTTAAGAACTTATCGTTGGCGCATGGAGAGGCTCCGCTTCATCTCCGACGTCATGCACATGCTATTCGCCCGCGCCCCGCGAGTTTATCGTTGCGCCTCTGAGGTCTCGCCGATAGTGCGAAGCTTACTATGCATTTTCGTAACCCGTTCTTCGCTTCATTTGCTCCTATCTTCTGTGAGATGAAGCGGCCGATAGGAACGTCTCGTAATGTACCGTTACAGACACTTTGTATACTCGTGGCTCGTCTTCGGAGCGTGTAATGTGTCCCGCAACTATGCGACACACGAAAGCGCCCGTGGCGATTAGATATCCCGATGTGGCCGAGAGTTCGGTGTGAAAACCGATAACGAAGTATAGACGGAGATGGACGCAGAATAATTCCCTCTATCTCGGGTTTGTTTGAGAAACAAGAAAATAAAAAAAAAAAATCGCTTGGAGTTCACTCCTAGTGACACACAATGTATCGACTACATGTGCTACAAAGTCTATAGTTTCTCGGAAAAGGAGGTCGAAACTTCCGCCCCCCGCGTAAACTTGAGCGGCGATGAGCGAGCAGTCTATAGTACGGTTTAAGCCTAAACTCTGCGTACTGCCGTTGAACAGCACTTGCCATTACAACGGTCGGCAATCGAAACGATAATCAATTTTTTTCACAGGTGTATCAAAATGAGAAGTTTCGTGCCACGCAGATATCACGTGGGCTTCCGATGGGACATTAGTTTTCACCTTGCGTGCCAGTGCCCGTGAAAAAAAGCTGATAATTCGTATTAGTAATTCTATTTAATGGCAATGTTTTGCATGGTGCGATAATATTAGCCGTATTTCTTTGAATTTATATTGCCAACGGGCGATTGACCTAAGTCCATTTATGTTCACCGTACATTCTACTACTCGTGAGAAAAGGCTGATAATTCATTCTCGCCCGAATAACAATTTTAGCCGGACTGCGACAAGTAAACATTTTTCATTTTATTCTAGCGCCTCCGTCTTTGAAGATATTTCACCGAAAAAAAAAAAATTGATTCTACAGTCGATCATTAATCAGCATGTCCGCGAAACACTAAACTACTCTAGGTTCCACCGCTTCTAAACATGAATTAATTAAATTAATTTAATTCCTAAAAAGTCACCTTGAAAAGATCCACAGTAGAAAGCAATGAATACCCGAAAGTCGGCAACGAGTGTATACTCGTTGCCGACTTTCGGGTATCCTCGTCGGCCCTTACAGTCTCCGATAAATTGTACGTTTGTCAAGATCGCTGCCTCCATAGGTCTCCTAACAAGCTAGTTACGCTCACTCTCTCTCCGTCCGTCTCTCCGTCATCGATTGAAACATTGTCGAAGCTTACGAAACGGAAAACGAGTTATAATGCGCTTTGAACTTTGACGCTCTGCAAAAGTGCTGACGAGAGTCGCTTGCTCGTAAAAGTGACGGGAATAATGATATAGTCATTAGGGCCATAGTGTGCCATCGCTTGCGACTATGTGCCCACAATGACGATCTCCCGACATCGGGCAAAGCCGGCGCGAAAAGATATCCCTCGAGGCTTTACCCGAGAGACTCGTGGCCGTGCGCGCGCGTGCGCACTCCTTCGGCGCAGACTCTCGGGTAAAGAGTAAACAGGATGCGAGACATTACGCGAGTCTCACTCGCGGGTGTCTCTGTATAACGTCGTGTTTTACATCGCGGCACTCGCGCTTAGAGAACTCCCTCCCTCTTTGTATATCTCACTCTCTCTCTCTCTCTCTCTCTCTCTCTGTACGTACATAGTAGCGAGACCTGTGCCGAGGAGAGATCCATGCAAACTTTTCGGAACGAGTGGGCGCGCCGAGCTTAAATTCCCAGGAGGAGCCCACATTACCGAATTATATTTTAGATTCTCGCAATCTCTGTCTCACTCGACCATGCGCACACCCGCCCTACACCGTGCCGAAGCTATACGCATTCTTTACGGCTATCGGATATATTCGCGGGGGCAGTTTGGATACCTCCGGCGTGAATCGGAAACGTAATTATAGCGATGCCCGCGATCGATACGCTTCACGGTCGAAATCGGAACATATTTTTTTTTTAGAATTTCAATAATTATTTGGCGTAAAAAAGTCCGTGTGATAATTTATGTACGGCATATAAATTAGTTTGATAATTTATATAGGGTATATAAATTAATTTGATTACTTATATATAGGATACAAATTATCACGCGGTTTAAGTTTTCTTTTTCTCCACGTCTTATAATTGTGTAATAATCATAAGTTTGTTTTTTTTGCGCATTTAATTGGTAGATTAATGTTGATAGGTAAGAGTGAGAGTTCAAAAAATTAACTCGCGGTATAATAAATTTCAGCGAAATACAACATTTTCCCGATGAGTACATTCGAGTCTCGGCTTTTCTTCGAAATTGTCTGTTCTTCCCCCGTTTTTTTTTTTTTTTTTCCAAATTTCTCAGAAGTCATGACGCGGTTATTAAAATTGATTGTACTTCGTTGATGAGTATTGGATACCGTACCTGCGGCATGAAACGTGTGTAGTCTCCTCTGTCTGCCGTCTTTGCCGGCTCGGGAATGCTGAAGCCTCGTCAGGTACTCCTCGTGGGCTCTCCGGTACTCCGTCTGACTCACGTTCGCCTGTTAACAATGTCGTGGTTCGTTATATGCGTATGCCAGTTAATTAGCGAAAATTAGTCCGGCCCCCGCACGACGGTTCATCAACACGACTCTCTTTCTCTCCACCGAGATGAAGGGAAGGGAGAGAGAGTTGATACGGGGAATAAACGACGAAAGTGAGAGAAAGAGGAAAAGAAAGGGAAGAACAAAAAAAATTCTCTCGACGGGTTATCCGAGTTGGCTCGGATTGGAGACGGTTCCCTCCCCCTCCCTCGACCCTCTCTGCACTTGAAACTGGAGAAACCGTGTTTTTCGAGGAGTAGAGGAAAAGAAGGAACAGAGAACCGCCGAACTCTCATTACACACACACACACATATATATATCTACACACACACACACACACACACACACACACACACACACACACACACACACACACACACACACACACACACACACACACACACACACACACACACACACACACACACACACACACACACACACACACACACACACACACACACACACACACATATATATATATATATATATATATATATATATATATATATATATATATATACATATAGCCACTTCGGTGCGAGAGGTAGAGTTGTTGACGCACAAACGTTTACCCATCGTCGACGCACGACGAGAGTTGTCAATTTATCTCTCTCTGTGGAAGTTCCGTCGATCCTACGCTACTCGTAAATAGGGTAAAGTGGTGAATATGGTCCAGTCCACATAAGATCGATTGTTTTGTTCGAGAATCGGGGTGGGTCGTATTCACCACATTCACCCTATCCAATCGTATTCTCGTTTTTCCGACAATGATTGCAATTTATGGAAAAACTATTGGTTTCTCAATTTCGTTTTCGTATTTCCGGTCACTTCCGATTTCATAATGATATTTTTAATCCACAAGTGACCTATTTTCGTTATTACGTCACTTCCGGTCGAAAAGTGATATTTGTAAACCGGATGTGACCTATTTCCAGTATAACGTCATTTCCGGTCGAAGAATAAAATTTTCAAACCGGAAGTCACGTATTTCCAGTAAATCTCCGAAAATTCTAACCATCGGTTTCTAAATTCCATAGGGCGCGAAGCGCCGGAGCCACATCAACCCTGTTAGCAATCCTATACGACATACCATTATATATGAACTATATATAAACCCGAACGATAATTTCTTTTTTTCCCGGGTACCCGAACAGATCAGCGGAAAGAGGAGACGAGTGGCCCGCCGGACCACACACAACCGTGACCGAGGATTAATATACACACACATACGTATATATATATACACTTTTGCCGCTCGACTGGCCATGATTCGGGGCGTCGCGGAGTGATTTATTAAACCGATTGAACTTAGCCCCCTTAATTGATTTCCCTGGATCGCTCGGAAGATTGCGATAATTGCTCACTCCTCGCTTCAGCGCTCTATGTGACATCTCGGACATTATCTCGTTTTCTCGGGTCAACGAGACCGTCCCGCGTGGGTACTCTCTCTTGGCAAACTCCGGGAATCTTACTCAAAAACCAGTCACGAATATGTATATATATATATATATATATATACACACGCACACACATAAATATATTCCCGCCAAGAATTAAAAGGGCCCGAAATTCGTATACTTTAGCGCGAAGCTTACGCCCTTCTGATTCTCAGCCGTCGTTACGGCTGCTACCACCGTCGTTCTTCCCTACCGACCGATCATTAATTATCTCCCGTTCGTTTGTGTAGTCGCGGGTATAATAATGCGCAGCGAGAGCGATTCTGTACCTCCGCGAAGAGACCGGTGTCTCCCTTTCAGCCCGAGGGAACGCGAAACGATCGGGACTTACGACTCTCGACGTCTCCCCGCATTAATGGCATACGAGCTCGGGGGGTAACCCCGGGAATCTATGGGTCAAGTCGCCAGGTGGGCGAGAGAGTTTGCCATTATAATACGCTCCCTCCTCCCCATGGATTTATTGATCGTGGATTTTAAATAAAAAGAAAAAATCATCGTCAAACGGCATTCACGACAGAGAAGAGGAAGCGCGAAGGAGACGGAGCGCAGAGGAGGAATAATGAGGGCCTCGGGAGGGAGGACTGTGAACTGCCGGACGAAGGTAAACCGCGAGTCGAACCGACCGGGGGGATGCGAGAGTCTCGTGACTCATCTCCGCTGAGGAAGCCGAATACTTTGTAAAGAGAGAAAAAAAAATTGAGAAAAAAAAGAGGAAATGCAAAAAAAAAGAAGGCGAAGGGCCATTTACCGGGTAGCGACGCCTCCTCATCCTCCACTCGTTTGTTTAAACTCACTTAACTCTCTCTCTACCCTCCTCCTCGTCGCGTGCTGAACGCGCTCGCATGTTTCGTCGAATCCGGCACCGGCTAACCCACCTCTCGACGTTCGAAAAAATAAAAACAATATGGTAAGAAAAAAATGAAAAATCTATCAAAGACTCGCCGATTTGGAGGCAAGCGCACTCGGGAATATCGCCTTACATTTGAATAGAGTAGAACCCCGTTTATCCGACGTAATGTGGGGAGAGAAAACTCGGATAACACGAATAACAAACTGAATTCAAACTTGCGCTACTAAAGTGTATTTAAAAAATAACCCACCGCTTCATATAAAAATTGACTTTATTAGTTAATTTAGGGATTGTTTCCTTTTTTGAGACAATCACGATTTTCCACCGTTGACTCTAGAATCGGAACTGATTTATTTGCAGCTCGCAATACTGTAGAACCCCGTTTATCCGAGGTAATGTGGGGAGAGCGTGCGTCGGATAAGCGAAAACTCGGATAACACGGATAACAAAACTCAATTCAAACTTGTACTACTATAGTGTATTTAAAAAATAGCTCACAAATTCATATAAACATTGATTTTGTTGGTTAATTTAGAACTTGTTTCCTTTTTTGAGACAATCACGATTTTCCACCGTTGACTCTAGAACCGGAACTGATGTATTTGCAGCTCGCAATCTACTGTTAGAACCCCGTTTGTCCGAGGTAATGTGACTCAACAACAAACTCAATTCAAACTTGTACCACTATAGTGTATCTAAAAAATAACACACCACTTCATATAAACATTGACTTTATTAGTTAATTTGGGACATGTTTCCTTTTTTGAGACATCACGATTTTCTACCATTGACTCTAGAATCGGAACTCATGCATTTGCAGCTCTCAATATAAAGATGCAGCAAACTTGTACAAGTTTAAGCGCCTATGCAAAAATGTAGCAGTTGTAAATGTAGAACCGGAACTGATGTATTTGCAGCTCGCAATACAGTAGAACCCCGTTTAACCGAGTTAATGTGACTCAACAACAAACTCAATTCAAACTTGTACCACTATAGTGTATCTAAAAAATAACACACCGCTTCATATAAACATTAACTTTATTAGTTAATTTAGGACTTGTTTCCTCTTTTGAGACATCACGATTTTCTACCATTGACTCTAGAATCGGAACTCATGCATTTGCAGCTCGCAATATAAAGATGCAGCAAACTTGTACAAGTTTAAGCGCCTATGCAAAAATGTAGCAGTTGTAAATGTAGAACCGGAACTGATGTATTTGCAGCTCGCAATACAGTAGAACCCCGTATATCCGAGGTAATGTGACTCAACAACAAACTCAATTCAAACTTGTACCACTATAGTGTATCTAAAAAATAACACACCACTTCATATAAACATTGACTTTATTAGTTAATTTAGAACTTGTTTCCTTTTTTGAGACATCACGATTTTCTACCATTGACTCTAGAATCGGAACTGATGTATTTGCAGCTCGCAATACAAAGATGCAGCAAACTTGTACAAGTTTCAGCGCCTATGCAAAAATGTAGCAGTTGTAAATGTAGAACCGGAACTGATGTATTTGCAGCTCGCAATACAGTAGAACCCCGTTTAACCGAGGTAATGTGACTCAACAACAAACTCAATTCAAACTTGTACTACTATAGTGTATCTAAAAAATAACACACCGCTTCATATAAACATTGACTTTATTAGTTAATTTGGGACTTGTTTCCTTTTTTGAGACATCACGATTTTCTACCATTGACTCTAGAATCGGAACTCATGTATTTGCAGCTCGCAATAGAAAGATGCAGCAAACTTGTACAAGTTTGAGCGCCTATGCAAAAATGTAGCAGTTATAGACACGCTGCTGCTTTGTCCGTTGTATCCGAGTTTTCCGGATTAGCCGAGCCTGCACCTCGGTCAACGCGGAGGGCTCGGATGAGTCGGGTGGTTCGGGTAACGCGCAGGCTCGGATAATCGAAGGTCGGACAAGCGCGGTCCTACTGTATACGATTTTTGGGAGACTTTGAGGCTCGACGCTTCCCGCGCTCTCGAGGTAAGCAGCTTCTCCGCTTCGTCGGACGCGCTCTTGCGCGCGTCCGCCCCAAGTGTGCTCCGTGCGATTCTCAATTCTCATGTCGCGTTCCTACGACTGTATCTACCTTGTAGCCGGTCTCTATACCTTACCGGCGGAGGGGGGCGGGGGGGGGGGGGGGGGGGGATTCCACGATCGAGCCTCGAGGCTGCCTTGGAATTTCCCAACGACATTCTTCGCGTGCCTCGCGAGTGTGAGAGACACGGCGGCGGGAGGGAGGAAGAGAACGGAGGAGCCACTCGCGCTCGCGATCTACTCTTCGCATTGACCCCTCTTCTTCAACGTTCACCGTCGTACGCGACGGTCTCTCCCCGTCGCCTTGACTCGCCTTCTCTCGCGGGAGAAACTTCGATTTCTGCTTCGTTTTTTTTTTTTTTTTTTTTTTCTTCTTTTTTTTTCGTCTTCAACCTCATTCTTCACGCAACAACGAGAGCGCGAGCTCGATGCTCGCTCGGACGTCCCGCGAAGAGAATGAAGCTAATTTTTTTCAACTTTTTTTTGTCTTTGTTTTCATTTATCAATGACTGGTTGCATTGTATTGCGCAATAAATCGTAAAATCTTGTTTCGCGCACGGTCAAAGTCGGCAACGAGCGGACGGCGAACGTCTCGAAGTTTCGTGGCAACGAGAAAGTCTCGCGGGTCTTCTCAGTCGTGACACCTGTTGCGGCGCCGGAATATGGGCGAGAGGCGATACGCGAGTCGCTCCCGGACGAGAGACGCGCCGAGCACGCTCGATCCATTCAATGAGGGAGAAAAAAAAAAAATTGTTTTCGAGTCGATTAAATTGGCGCTTGTCGATGGGCTAAAATTAATATTCGTTTCTTTCGATAAGTTGTACGAAGTTTGTCCGAACGACAGTCACTTCAATCGAATGGTTGTCTTGTTTAGCACGACAATTGTTTCCTTTTTTTCGCGACCCTTAAGAACGGGAGAATGTAAAAAATGTCTGCATCAAAATTAATGCACCAGTATTCGAAGCTTTTATGCATAAACTAGTATATTAAATTTAATATACAAGTGTTAGGTAAAATAAATGTACTGTAAAGAAAAATGATACAAAGTAGTCTTTTTAATAAAAGTTCTTTCATAATAGTCAAAGTATTTTTAAATTACTTTAAAAGAAGTGTAATTTTACGTAATCTTTGTACATTAAATTTAATACACTGGATTATGCATAAAAGCTTCCAATACCGGTACATTAAATTTACAATTTTTTTTTTTTCGCATTCGATCCACTCAACCCAAACTCTCTCGCCCTATCGAAATAAAAAAAGGAGAATCAAGAAAAACAATATAATTGCAAAATACCCCGTCAAAAATAATTTCGTAAAATCGGAATACGTGAATAAATACGGAATAAGTTTCGTGAAAACAACTTCGTTAAATAAGCGACAAACTCGTTTATTCATTCTTCAATATAGAAATCTGTCCTTTTATTTCCCGTCTCATTAACAATTTTACTTTGTACTTTTGTTCGTAAAACTGGACAATCAACAAATAAAAAAAGTGAAAGTTTGTCGACAATTATTTGTTGTAAAGACTACCAACTTTTTATTCTGTCTACCACGTGAAGTAAACACTCTCCCCCATCGAACCAAAAACGAAGAATCAAGAAAACCAATAAAATAGCAAAAGTCACCCCTTCGTCAGTCCGTGATCC
Organism: Exephanes ischioxanthus; assembly: GCA_958510785.1. Lineage (NCBI taxonomy): Eukaryota > Metazoa > Arthropoda > Insecta > Hymenoptera > Ichneumonidae > Exephanes > Exephanes ischioxanthus. The sequence goes on along the minus strand of OY294017.1, from coordinate 3,988,575 downwards.
ATTCGTGCTGGGGTTCGCGGCGGATTCCCGATTAAAACGTCGTAAACGAGCCGGAACGAAAGCCAAAAAAAAAAAAAAAAAAAAACCTCTCATTACTCCCCACGAGAAGTCATGCGCGCGCACTCGTACGAACACCCGCAAGTATAGCCGGTAACGCAAGGAGGGGTTTTCACCGTTCGAATTAAGTGTACACTCCGTATCACGGAGTTGCACAGTGAGTGCAGAAAGATCGAGTGAGAGCTCGAGCTCGAGCTCGAGCTCTCGACTCGGAGGAACAAGAAGAAGAACAAGAATAATAAGAAGAGGATGAAGCAGAAGAGATGAGCGTGAGCCGTGCGAGAATACCTTTGAAGGATCGGGTATCCTCTCGAGACCGAGACCCTCCACGATGCTTCTCCTTATAGTGTCGAGTTCGGCCTCGCCGAGCCGGCTTCTCCTCTCGAGTCCGGATTCCCGGTGTTGCATCCGCCTCGCCTCGTCATCGTGGTCGCCGGTTCGGTCGTGCGCGACATCGGCCGCAGTCGTTGGCTCCTCCTCGAGGACTCGTACTCCACGGTTCATTGTTGCCTCGACGACACTCACCGAGCTCGCTCGTTCCTCATCCACAGCCGGGTCGGTCTGCCGTGCGAGCCTAGCCAGGGGTGGCTGGCCATTGTCACCGGCGGGGTTGTTACCGGCGACGGTGCTGGCGGCCGGTACGGCCATGCCCGGCCGTAGAAGGCCGACAACGAGAAGACTAACGAGGGCGCAACTGCCGGAGACGAGAGGAGTGGGAGGGCCTCTCGACGGGCCGAACGGAATCGGTATGCCCAACAGCGTCAGAACGAGCAGAGACACGCGCTCGATGAGTCCGCGGGACGCCGCGGCGAGCCCTCCGGAGCGCGGCGTTCTTCCGCGCTGTCGGTTCCACCGCCGACAGCGACGACCGTTCGCTCTTCCGTCACCCGCCCCTTCGGCCCTCTCCACCAGGCCGCGATCCCGCGAATGGCTCGTCACTCTACCCCTCACCTCCCTCGGCGAACGCGACGAAAGCCGCCCGTCGATCTCGGTACCACGACGACGAACGCCGCCCCCGGAGCTCCCACGGCCCTCGAGCGCTCCTACCGCACTCGCCGACCCGCGGACCACCCGCAATCCCGATTCCCTATCGATATCACGAGATTCCGGTATAATTATTGAATGCTCGCCCATAGCCTCAGCCACATGCGGGTTACTCTCGCCCGTTCTCCCGACCCACTGCAAACGACGAAACGCTCTCACCGCTCTCACGATTCAAGACGCGATCTTCGTTCTCGGCGATGCGTCGCTCATCGGGCGAACGGTCTTCTCTCCGCTGGTGGAGCGAGGTAACGAGGATGAGCGTCCGTTTGTTATCGGCGAAGTCCTCTTTTTCGATTTCCGGGGTAGCTGAACTGTATCGGCAGGGCGAAGCATCGCCAATACCGCGGTCGCACCGCGTTAGTCTTGTCCCTCCGATGTCCATAAAAGTGAATCGCGCACCTCGACGAAGAACACCCGGAATCCTCGCTAAGAAACACCCGGAATCCGTTCACGCGCTCTTTGCGAATGAAACTCCGACGATGAGTTTAATGAAAACGGAGTGAAAGACGGCGAGGATTTATGGAGGTCGGGGCGGTCTGAGATAGCGATGTAGGTTTACCGATCTTCACTCGGTAAAACTCTATCGGGAGAGTTTCTCGTAGACGTAAAAAAAAAAAAAAAAAAAAAAAAAACGTGCGCGAACTCTCCGGGTAGCAATAATCGTTATAGATAGATAGAGAGAGTTTGACCGCAGTGACTCTTATCGTTTCGCCGAGCACACGAGCGGTCGTTGCGGTGGATCGAGCGTGGAGAGAGAGAGAGAGAGTGCAAGGAGAGGAGGCGAATCGACTTTTCCCCCCGTCTACCGGAAATGGAGCACGTTCAGGTTCAACGATTCGCAGAGCGCGCAGATGCAACGCGGGGACACTCCGTTTACTCCGATATCGCGCACCAACCGCACTGTCCTCGCCTCTTAGGTCTTTTTTTTTTTTTTTCAATTAAGAAAAAATAAAATAAAAAATGTCTTAATTTTTGTTTTTTCTCAAATATCCTCGAGATACTCCGAGTCGCGCACAGGGTAAATCCGGGGATTCAGGACGCCGCGTGCAACAGCGCCGGCGGGGCGTCGCACAGCCGATCTCGGCTTCGATCCCGGCCGATCGAAGACGCCGGGACTATCATTATCGCGGTCTCATGTGTACCCGTGGCGAAATCCAGCCAGTCGATGACAGCGTGACAACTCTCTCGAGAAAAGTCGGCACGAAATTCGAGCCCGACGAATATCTTCACTTTGCTTTTTTTTTTTTTTTTTTCGATCTTTTATTTTCCCTTCTTTTATGTACGACGAAATAATCGCGCACGCGCACAAGCACTGAGGCGCAAATCTTCGCGATTCAACTATTTTATTGCTGTAAATATTTTAGTGTTTTTTTTTTTTTGTTCTGCTGTTTTTTTTTTTTTTTTAATGTACATATGCGTGTATATAAACGTGCGTTTTACACCCTCGTGGATGTCCGAGCTCTCGAGGATGTTCCCGCTCGGGCGGTTGCCGCGTGTCGACTGTTTGCAGGCATGTATCGCCGCCCGTCTATATAATACGTCGTCGTCGTTGCTCTCCCGCCCGCCGCCGTCCTCAGCACGAACACACCAGCCAGCACGAGTGTATCTCGCTGCTGCTGCTGCTGCTCGGATCCTGTCTCTCTCTCCGCGTGTCCGTCTCTTTCTCTCCCTCGTTCTTATCCTCCTACTTTCCATCTCTCCCTTCGAGCCCGAGCTCGCGCTCGCTCGAAAAGCTGACCGAGGAAAAGGAGAGCGAGAGCGAAAGAGAGACTACGCGCTCTTCCGTCCCGCGAGGTGTAGATAGTTACTTATAATATCGATGTCTTAACGCCGCGAGAACGAATCGAGTTTGCATAAGCGCGCATGTATCATACGCCCTTCTGTTATTGGAAAGATTTTTTTTTTTCAATTTTTTTTTTTTTTTTTTTTAATTAAAAAGAAATGTCATTTTTTTTATTACGTTTCTCTATACGTAATAGGTTGAACTTGGTGATTTGGTCGATCTTTGAGAAACCTTCGTATTTATTGCTTTCGCTTTCGTGCGCATGTATATGTAGGCGGGAACGAGACCGTGCCGATCTTACGTTACGTAGTAACGTAGTCTGCGCAGACTCATCGTCGTAATTTGCGTCCGGTTTCACTTCCGGACCTACGAGAGAGAGAGAGAGAGACAAACTAGAGAGATCGCGAGAAACGTGATCGTGCTAAAAGTAACGTACACCTGCGTGGCGACCTCGTCGATTTAACGGATTAACGTGTTCTACAGGTTTTGTGGCCTAGAACTCTAGTGTCTCACGGGGAATGGCCCTTCGCTGTCCCGGAATGGGTGTGTGCTTTTTTACTCCGTCATCGATAATTGGCCACTGGTGATTAAAGGCAATACCGGTTTTACAGTGGCGGTATTACTTCGAATGTTTAAAAACGGAAAGGTCTGACAGACGTCAATTTTACATGTTTTATTTTTATTTAAATGTTATCAATGTTTAAATTAACAATGTTTCATTTAACAATATTTGATTTAACAATGTTTGATTTAACAATATTTGATTTAACAATATTTGATTTAACAATATTTGATTTAACAATATTTGATTTAACAATATTTGATTTAACAATATTTGATTTAACAATATTTGATTCAACAATATTTGATTTAACAATATTTGATTCAACAATATTTGATTTAACAATATTTGATTTAACAATATTTGATTTAACAATATTTGATTTGACAATGTTTGATTTGACAATTTTTGATTTAGCAATGTATGATTTAACAATGTTTGATTTAACAATTTTCGATTTAACAATGTTTGATTCGACAATGTTTGATTTAGCAATGTATGATTTAACAATGTTTGATTTTACAATGTTTGATTTAACACTGTTCGATTTAACAACGTTTAATTTAAAAAATGTTTAACTTAACAATGTTAAATGTTAAATTAACGTGCTGAGCCACTTGAGATACGCCCCTCTGATTTTTTAGCAATCGATACAGTTTCGGTTCAGAATCGCGTGTCTCACGGGGAATAGCCCTTAGCTGTCGCGGTATAGACACGGATAGGCGCGCGTGCACACGAGAGTTTGGCCCCTTATTGAATTCTATACCGATGATTAACAAGGGTATCCCCCGTGAGGCATCGCCACTTGAAATTTACCTTCGCGGCATAAAACCGTGACCTTCGCGGGTTTAGCTGTTACGGGAAACTCCGGTCTCTGCGGTGATAATCGATTTTTCTAATTGTTAAAATTGCCGCTTTATGAGCGATGCGTATTTACGGTAATACTGTAGTATTAACGAATCCATTAAAGACGAACGCCGACTCATTGACGATCGCCGAAGGCTCGAAAAAAACCAATGTTACCGAGGGATATTGTCATTTGTGGAATCCGCTTCGGCAATTTGCTATTCGCAACGCCATTAAGGATGACGATACGCGGCGACGACGGACGGGACAAGTTTTTTATTACAAAATTCTTAAACGGTACCGGATCAGTTGCGCTTTTCCTAACCGACGAGGAGTTTATTTATTAATTTACATTGCCGCTGACGGGGTCAGTGCCTACTGTTTGCACGGCAAATGTTGACCGGGGACATTCGTCAATTTTATAAATAGATCGCTGCAGTCGAAACGGTGACGTCATTTAATTCGGTGCGTTTTTGTTTTTTTTTCAGAACGCCGCTATGCGGACATGGACCTTTCGCGACCACGGACATACCTACTCCGGGTTCTCCGAAACGATTTTACCGACGTCAAAGGTAAATCAAGTATTGTCCTCGCGAGAGCGGGAAAAAAGGAAAGCAGCAAACGCCGAGAATAGCATCGGAGGACCGTTTCGTCGATCCTGGATTTGTATACACTGTTAAAATAAATTGTAAATTTAATGTACTGGAGTTTGAAAGTTGCTAACACTATTCATATCAATTAAACATTAATGTACCTTGCTTGTAACATAAATATACCAGATATTAAAATTACAAATCTTTTGCTTGAAATTTACAAAAAATTTCATGAAAAATAAAAATTTTACTGCAAAATTGCAACGCAGATGTGTTGGAAATTTCAGAAACAGTTTATGTAAAAAAGCTTCCAATACTGTTCATTAATTTTCAAACTAAATTTTTTTACAGTGTACGATTTTCTTTTCTTTCAACCGTGCGATATTCGAAGAAGATGCATTTTTGAAAAAACCCTTTTTTTATTTTCAATGTTACTTTAATTTTTTCTGCAAATGTTTAACCAGTGGCCGTTTGCAGGGAATCATGCAGTCGCAAACGATCCCTGGGAAACGTTTGCATTGTTTTTTTTTTTTTTTCCAGGAACGCACATTTAGGTCCTCGCGAAGATCGTTCTCGGAGAAGTGCCTGAGTCGACGAGCCCGCGTCTGTTTCTCCTCGCGCCCGCCGGTGAAATTGTGCTCGGTAAGCGCCGTGGTGCTCGCCGTGAGCCGGTGGCACGGAGGAACACACGTCCAGGTTAAATCGCACAGGTGACCGACCGCAGGTACTGAAAAAAAAAAAAAAAAAAAAAAAAAAAAATTGGAGTATTGGAATGCCCCGAGTTAGCAGCGAGGATACAGGCGCATAACCCAGTGAGACAGCTCCGCAATGTTCGCAACTTCGTCACCCCGCAAGTGCGTTCAGCATTTGGGGAGAGGTCAGTCGTCCGTAGACTCGCAGCTCCCGCAAATGGCATTGAAGGCTTGAACTTTCGAGGCTCTCCGGGGGAGTTCAAAAGGCCGACAAGCCGAATTGTGCTGAACCACCAATAACCGTACTCTTCGCGTGATCCATTACGTGACTCGGATGTGACAATGATGTGATATTTTGCATGTACCGAGCAGTGCACAGCGATACCAAAAATGTTTTCTCATGTCAATTATATAATTTACGTATTACACTCGTTAAATCAAACAGGCTATATTTTATCTTTTGCAAAAGGTTTTATCCCGTCGATAAATAAATTAAAAAAAAAAAAAGTAAATAAGTCAAAATAAAAAAATAAAAAAATGAAAATAAAAAAATTAAAAAATCCAATCGAGAAGGGAAACAATTTTCGATAGTCCTGTATCTTCCCTCGGCGGTCGGAGATTTCGCGGTATTCGCGTCTCCCGCGGGGCGGGGATTACCGGTTAGCGTCGGTTCTCCGCAACTTTGTGCCGTCTCTCTCTCTCGGGAGGATCGATAATTTCAGCGGAGTAGTAAAAGGCATAGCGCGACGGGCACGTCAGGTAGGCAGCCGCGCGCCTAGAACTCACGTGTGCCGAGGATTAAATGGCTCGACCGTCGGGGGGGGGGGGGGGGGGGGGGTGTTGTTCAGAGGGAGACCAGGATGATTTCATTTCTCTGATTCCAGGACATTATCGAGCGTGGATTCTCAAGAAACGGGTCGGAGCGTTTCAAGTGCGAAACGCAAGAGTTATTCCGGTACGTCGAAAGAGCGTGCCGGGCGCCCCCTCGCTGGGACGGTCTCTGTATGTAGATATTCACCACCGAGAGACGGAAGGGCGTGACTCCTCGCGTCGAAGCGCGCCTTTTACGCCCCTCTGTTTCCCGGACGGTCGATACACACACGGAGCCAGCGGCAGATGGGAGGGACAGATACAAAATGATTTCCGACTTTCCGAACACTCGGGAGGGCCTCGGCGACAAGTTCTCCGACCGGTGACGTAACGTTGGAGAACGATCTCGCGGCCCACCTGTTCCCAGGAACCGCGAAATAATTAACCCCGCGGTTAATCTCCCTCGGAGAGTAGTTTTACCCGTCACACACCGAGCGAGAAAATTCATTCGCAATTAAACCACTTTGGAACTGCTGGATAACTCGACGCGTCGTAATAACGTCCGTCAAGGTCGTCCTGTTCTTTGGTTTCGTTTTTTTTTTTTACTCCCGCTTACCATCGTGCGTAACGAAATTACGCGGTTTCCCGCTTCTACATTGAATTAACGTTAATCCCCGTGTCGAAAATTAATTCGAACATAGCCGGCGTTCGAGTTGCCGTTTGCCGGGTCAAAGAAATCGGGAAGAGGCACGCGTTCGTCGATTCGTTCGACGCTACGAAAATGCATCCTTTTAGTTTCAGGGAGATGCCTCGTTTATCAGCGTTATTTTCCACTCGACGATGTCCGCGAGGGTAGATGCGAGTGCGGAACGGAGGAATCGAAGGAACAGATTAACTTGGTCGGTATGGAAGATTTAGAAAGGAATGCGCATGTTGCGATTGGGGTAAGATTGATCGGAAAAAAGGCAACCGGCGAAGAGCTGATGGAAGAATCCGAGTGGATAAAAGAACGTGCATCAAATGCGTGTGGAATTTATCTCGAATGCGGCCAGTGACAGAAACGAATGAGTCAAGAGCATGCGCGATACCGCGATCGGTAACAAATCGTCTTCCCTATTTTCCGCCGAGACTGTTAATGTCTTGAAGTTAATTACCAATTTACTTTCCAAACGACTAATTTTATGTCTAAGTCATTAAAATCGTTTCGTATCGAGGAATATCGGGAAGGTGATTTGTTACCGATCGAGTGCAAGAGCGAATGGACCGCAGGATGTTTCCTATCACCTTCAGGAACAAACGGGCAATTCTTTTATCCAAGTGGATAAAAGAATATGCATTAAATGCGTGTGGGATTTACCTCGAATGTATCCATCCAGATAGACAAGCGCCACGAAATGGAGCAATGTGACGCAATATTTGCGACATGTGCAGCACATGTTGCAAATATTGCTCCAACTGCTCCTTTTCGTGGCGCTTGTCTATGTGGCCAGTGATCGAAATTAATGACTCACGAGCATTCGCAATACCGCGGTCGGTAATAAATCGTCTTCCCTATTTTCACCCGAGATAGTTCATATTTCGTACTAAAACGAAATACGCATTTGCCTTCCAAAATTATTAATTTGCTCTTCAAATAATTAACTTGCTTTCCAAATAATTAATTTGCTCTCCAAATAATTAACTTGCTTTCCAAATAATTAATTTGCTCTCCAAATAATTATCTTGCTTTCCAAATAATTAATTTGCTCTCCAAATAATTATCTTGCTTTTCAAACAATTAATTTCCTCTCCAAATAATTAAAATCGTGTCGTATCAAAGAAAATAGGCGATTTGTTACCGACCGAGCGCAGACCTGATGAACCGCACGATGTTTTTCATCACCTTGAAGAACAAACGGGCTTTTAATCCAATTAGATAAAAGAACGTGCCTCAAATGCGTCTGCAATTTATCTCGTATGCATCCAGTGATAGAAACGGATGACTCAAGAGCATGCGCAACATCGCACTCGCTAACAAACCCTCGTTCCAATTTTCCCCCGAAACTGTTAATATTTCGTACAAAAGCGAATGACTAATTTCCTCTCCGGCTCATTAAAATCCTCTCGTATCAAAGAAAATAGGGAGGGCCTTTCGTTGCCGACCGTGCGCACAGCGGATGGACCGCGGGACGTTTCTCATCACCTTGGGGGGAACAAACGAACATTGCTCCGCGCGCTTGACCCCCGTGACGAGAGTTGAAGGATCAGAGAATACCAGTGCTCAGTAAATTTGCACCGATTATCGCCGCTGTACAGTTGGATCTCTGCTTCACTCTCGAGCGGGGGGGGGGGGGGGAGGGGGGGGGGTGTCCATTGCGGCTGCCGTTACTCATCGATCCTGCAGCGCGTACGCGCTCTGCACAGTTCCCTGTATCGGCAGCTGCAGTGGCGATACATTGATGAACCTAACAGCGGGGAACGCATCGTCGTACGCAGCCTCAGCGTGAACCATCGAATCGCTTAGCCCGAACTCTGTTTCGCGGAAAGCTCGTTAACGAGAGTTAAATCGCTCGATGAGGACACTTTGCGGCCGGTAGAATTCCCGCTAGATCGTTCCCTCGGCTCGGGCCGCGGAGGGCCGCTCTCGTTCGCTGCGAGGCTAGATCGTATCTGCTCCGACTCTATCCGCAGCACTAACACACTCTCGCTAGGTGTGTACCTGCCGTGGTATTACGAATTTAGCGACGGGAGAGGCGAGAGAGAGAGAGGAGTCCGGGCTGCATCCCACGACGAAGTATCGCGAGATAAAGTACAATATCTTACGTGATCCTGGCGGCTCGTTCGGGATTGCGCAACGAAAGGCTCTAATCGCCGAGCCATCAAAGCGACGCCGACGACTATTGTTCGCGTGCTGCAGGCCGCCTGGCCTCCGCGCGCATGCAAGCCTGTCTCAGCCGCTTTACCGCTCGGCTCTTCCCTCGGCGACAAATCTCTCGCACGACTGTTTCGAATAATATCTAGGATAGATTTACAACGGAGACCAATGACTCTTCACTGCGGCAGGCGAAAAACTGTTCGGTTAGACGAGAACTATATTTTTTATTTTTTTTTTTTTATCAATAATTCAATCGTTTTTATACTTAAGAAATATGTAAATTATACATTTTTTTTTTTTTTAATATTTTGCATTTTTGTATATTTCATATATTATACGATATTACAATTATCGCCAGTATCCACTATTATTTTTTTTAATTAATAAAAATTGGCGATAAGGACAAGTTCATATGGGTGCTTCGATTTTTCCACAGTAATTTTTGTTATCGCTGCGCAAACAGCTCATCGGTTCCGCGAAGCCCGCGAAACTTATGTCCTTCGCTCTCCAATAATCGCTCGAGGTTTAAAGGATAATGAGCTCTCGGAGGTGCAACGACAATGCGTAGAAGCTCCGTTTCGTTGAACTGGGCTGAGCCGCAGAAGTCGCGACTGATGCATGAGGACAATTTTGTTTAGTTTCATGAAAAATGTAATAAATATATAAATTTTTTTTTTTATATATTAAAAATTTTTTCCGCCAGCATCCACCATTATTCTTTTTCTTTTTTACAAAAAATAAGGAAAAAAATGTAATTCTCAATGAGGACGAGAGGGAGGACGAGTTTATATCTCTATATAAACTCGTCCTCCCTCTCGTCCTCATTTTTGAATAATTAATTTTGTTATCCTTAATGCTGTCAGGCTCCGATTTTTTGCATAATTAATTTTGTTATCGGTGCACAAACGGCGCATCGGTTCGGCGAAGCTAGCGAAACTTGTATCCTTTGCTCTCCAGTGATCGCTCAAGGTTTCAAGGATAATGTGCTCTCGGTGCCGCGACGATGAGGCATAGAGGCTCCGTTTCGCGGAACTGGGCCAAGTCGCAGAAGGGTGGGTTCGCTCGTTACTCCGTTGTTCCTAGATCAAATTCTCTATTCTCGAGTGATGATCCTCTTCGAGGTAGTGGGCGACTGTGCCCGGGTAGCAGTAGTTTGTAACTACGATGCGAACTTGACGGAATTCTCGGTAGCTGGGAACGCGTACCGGGTATAAAGCCGAGGCGAGGCATGATTCACGAGGCGATCTACTTCGTTCGTTCGTCAGTCCGTCCGTTCTGCGATGCCTCAACAAAAATGCTGTGCGTGCGCGCCTGTGTTTGTGTGTGCAGAGGGCTATCCCGTTGCACCGTCACAGTTTATCTCTCGCGGTTAACGCCGCCGCGATCAGCACTCCTGTAATAATTTAACGCACTACTCTAGTCCCCGAGTGTGCTGGATACCCGGTGAACGGGAGACCGGGGCGAGTCGTAACACGGGGCAGGTCGGAACCGCAGCGACAATCAATCGTGGGTTTCCCTATGGTAACACAATATTATGTCGGATAAGAGGCATCGTTTGCAAACTGTGGTTCCCTCGGCGCTCTCGATCCTCTCGAATTTCTTGGAACGATAAACAATTTTACACGAGAATTTATAATAATACTAGCGATCGAGCGTGGGTTTCCGTTCCGCATGTTCCACTGATCGATATGTGAGTTTATCGTCGTGCAGCTTACTGAAACCACCTGTTGAAAAATATATAACTGTCTCACTTTTAAACCGGAAGTGACGTCACGCAGAAAAATATAGTTTTTTCCGGTGGAAGACTATCATTTTTTTTTTTTTTTCGAAGAATAAATCAGAAAAGTGTAATTTTTATCCTGTCGAAAAAATGATATGTTTCGACCGAAAGGGACGTCGCATAGTAGGAAGTACGCAACTTCCGGTCTGAAAATCTTATTTTTCGACCGGAAGTGACGTCATACCAGAAAAACGACACTTCAAATTTTTTAAATTTTACTTTAAGATCGGAACAAGTCGTAAATTAATTAATAAAGTTAACGAAGTGGTGTCTTATTTCTCAAATAAATTATTTAAAATGGTGTGCTATTTTGTAAATAGCAGTACAAGTTTCAATTGAGTATGTGATCCGAGTTTTCGGTTATCGGCCGTACGCTCTCCCCACATTTGTCTCGGATAAATAAACGGGATTCCACTGTACATGAAAATGCAATTTTTCATCGTTCTATCTCGCGAACACACGCGATTTTTTTTTTTCCTCTTCCATTCGGCTCGGCAAAGCGAGCACGGCTCTCATAAGGAGTTAATGCCCGTCTTACCGTGGCATTAACTCCGATGCCTCAGAAATCCAATGATCGCCGCACCGAACTTCCGATTCATTTAATACGGGTCCTGCTCGCTCCGTGTTGCATCTCGCCCCGGTCTCCCCTACCGCGCAACGGTGTATGACTAAGCCATTTTATTATTTCACTTGTCATACCCGCCCGGGCATTTGCTCCTCGCATATAGACATAGACACGTACATATGTGCGTAGTACATGTGTGCAAACACGTACACACGTACACATAACAGGTGGCTTGCCTGACTCTTATCCCGGAATCGTTTTAATCGGAGTTCCCGGTAACTTCCAGGTACAAGTTCCCGGTAAGCCGTCCTCCGTACTTCGACGTACGGCCGCGCAGCCTAAGCTAACGCTATCGGTCATACAAAAGAGCCATAACTCCCCGAGGGCCGTGCCTCTTCCAGTGTGTCGTGGGTGGCGCGTTCGCCTCAGCCCCGCCGTCGCCCTCCGCACTAATCTACTCGCCGACTACGTCAGCCACGAGCAAGCAGCCGTTTATTTCTCTTTTTTTTTTTATATAGACTATTCGCGAGCTCGTAGGTACGACAAAAAAAATATATAAATAAAGAAACAATTGACGCGCATCAGAACACAGTCCCTGCGTCACGCGACACAAGCGCTTTTCCGGCATCGCGTTAATCTCGCCGATAGGACATACCGATCTCCCATTCACGAGACTCGCCGAGACGCAACACGCCGGTTTTTTTTTTTTTTTTTTTTTTTCCTGTTAAGATTGAATAAGCGATTGGCCAGCAGCTACGCGAGATTTACGCAGTGACACCAAGGCGAGGCGAGGGTGTAATTTTTTTTTTCTCAAGCTGATTACGCACCTATTATCGTGCCTATAGGAACCGTAGGCGATGGAAGTTGATTGCTGAAAAGCGGCTAAGAATACATCGACGTCGGTCTGCTGACTGGTTTATCCTCGACCGGTTTTCCTTGTTTCATACAATGTACCGGAAAAGATCTATTGAATGAATTCTCAATGAGGGAAACAAGACGGGCGGTCGTTACGTACGAGTGTCCTAGAAAAATGGGTGTGAATTCGATTACGCCGAATGCAAATACGCACGAGGGAAGGAAGGAAATCGACGTTTCCCGAGCACCGATGTATATTCGTCGCGCCGTCAACAAGTATCGCCCGTCGGTTCTCCGTACTCCGTAAGTCTCTCTCCTGCTTCACGGACATTCTCGGGCTATCGCACGATTTATTTCTTCCTCCGTTAACTCGCGCCTCTCCGCTTATCTCCGCGGCAACGTGACGCGGAGAGCGTTACAAAATTACTGCCGCTGTCCTAAGACACGATCATTAGATACTGCTGTATATATATATATATATATATATATATATATATATATATATATATATATATATATATATATATATATATATATATAGTTGTATGTGTGACGAACGAACGCCGAATGGAGCGTAGCCTCATCCATAATCGGGAGTTGACTTTCCACCGGTCTTCCAGAGGTTCCTAGAAATTCCGGTACCATTCGGTAAAAATTAATTATAAATATAAAACAAGATTCACAGACTGTCGATCGATCTCTCGGAGTTTCATAGAAATTCGGGGAACTTCGTGGTCCAGTTATTTGAAAATTGCGTCCAAAAAACAAAAATCGCCAGTTCTGTGACTATCTACACAGGAAAATAGGTACCAAGGTTTCTTGTCCAGAAATGTCCAGAATTATTTTCTTTTAATTATACATAACAAAGGTTGTCCTTTTAAAAAAAAATTGTATGATCTTATAAATGTTTTTTTGTACAATTAACGAGAAAAGTTTTGCGGACGTTTGCGGACAAAATACGTTTGTTAAAAGTACAAATCTTTATTAACTGTGTACCGTCCAAAAAACAAAAATCGCCAGTTCTGTGACTATCTACACAGGAAAATAGGTACCAAGGTTTCTTGTCCAGAAATGTCCAGAATTATTTTCTTTTAATTATACATAACAAAGGTTGTCCTTTTAAAAAAAAATTGTATGATCTTATAAATGATTTTTTGGACAATTAACGAGAAAAGTTTTGCGGACGTTTGCGGACAAAATAGGTTTGTTAAAAGTACAAATCTTTATTAACTGTGTACCGACCGCTCCGAGTTTCCTAAAAGTTCCGATCGTTAATAATATTGTTCGAAAAAAAATATCGGATAACATTTCGTGGTCCAATTTGTCGAAGTTTCGTTAAAAAAAAAAGCGTAATAAATTTCACGGAGAGTAGACTATCCATCGATCTCTCAGAGTTTCATAGAAATACACGTAACATTCCACGGTCCAATTATTTGACATTTTTTCCTCTAAGAAAACAAAAAAATTCCCCAGTGTGTCGACTATCTGCCGATCTCCCCGAGTCTCCCGAAAATGCACGTAACATTCCGTGGACCGATTGTCAGTAGTATCGTTCGAAAAGAAAAAGAAGAAAACAAATTCCACAAAATTCCACCGAGCAGGCTATCCACAGATCTCCCACAAAAAAAAAAAAAAATCATAGAAAAATTCAGGGCAGTAAACTATCCACCGATCTCCCAGAGTGTCACAGCGATCCATGCGGCATTCAGTGTTCCAATTTCTTCCTTCCCAGAAAAAAAAAAAAAAAAAAAAAAAAAAAAAAAAAAAAAAATCAGAGTTATCACTCCGGTCAATTGTAAGCCCGAAACGATAATCCGAATGATTCGAATTTAGAAACAAGCTTAGCCGCGCGCGTGCTCGCCGCAGCTTGCCGCGGTCGTCGATAAATCTCATCCGTCGTTCTTAACGCCGCTCGGCACGTACGAGCCGTATATTATCACCTAGCAATCGTGTGTACCTCTCACTCGTCTCGACATCCTAAGCAGCAGCGGCAGCGGGCAGAGTCGCAGGCCGAGGAGCCCGAACATATTGCATCGGAGAGTCCGGGGAGCATAATCGGCACTTGCTATTGGGTTGCGGCTTGCCAAGAGTCTATTCTGAGTATAACTAATAGTATGTCCCGTATAAGATGTTTCCCCCGCGGGAGCGGTTAAGAAGCAAGGCGCCGGCGAAGATACTACTGGCTTATAACACAAACTTATGGACCATAAATTATCGAGCCCCCTTGGCCCCCGAGATTTCGGCCCGGTCTCGCCGAGGGAGACCCGAGTGAACGGGAGGAAAAAAAAAAAAGAATCTTTTCGAACACAAGTCAATCGGAGGGAGGGGACCGCGTCGATCGCCGAGCGACGAAAGGGCCCGGCTCCGTTTAACTTCGAACGCAAAAATTCCTCCACTTACGCTCTTCCGCCTCTCGGCTCGTTGCTCACGCGGGCGGCGCAACCGAAAAGACCAGTTTGACGATTCCTCGGCAATGCGAGATAAAGTTGTTTCTTCGCTTCACGCTCGCCGGCTCTAACCCTGACCTGGAGGCTACCGAAATCGCTTGTAATTTATTTGACGCTCGCTTAGTTACGAAAAAAAAGAAGAACCAGGAAATTTATTAAGTAATTATCGAGGTACGAAGCGTGCGCGTGCGCGTTCGATCTCGCCCGCCGAAAACCTCGGCTCGGGCGGAGGCGTACGAGAGATAAAAAAATAACGTCATAAAATGTATTGAAAAATAAATGAAAAGCGTACGATTGCGCGGGCAAGTTCGTTGGACCGTCGGAACGGACAGGGTTGAGAACGCGGCGAGTCACCGTACCGTTCCGCGAAAGAACTCTCGGTCTTGGGACGCAGCCCGGTTATTAAAACTGCGCTCGTCTGCGGCGGGCAGAGGGTTTATTGTTCGAGAAGATTTGCGAGCGGCGCGTCTCGTGCCGTTCATCCTTCAATCCCGGTCTCGTACGCGCCGTGCGGTAGGTATATTAAACGCACGCCGTAGCGGTGCCCCGCAAAGGTGTTGCCACGAAGGATGTCTCTATCTCCGAGCGCGGCTTGAAACGAACGCCGACGGGAAAAAAAAGGAGGATACTTTAATTAGTTCGTTAACCGAGGGTGAACGGGCAGCGCGCGCGTACCAAAAAGCGCGGCCGGCTTCTCTCTCAATCTCGGCTCTCGTCCGTGAAACGAAGACGCTTGTGTATATCGAGGTAAAATGTTTACCGTTCGGCAAATAAAAGGCGTCTAAAAAAAAAGGATTGAATATACACCGAGAATCAATTTCTACTCCTACTTTTTTATCAAATTCAATTTTTGGTCGGTAAACTTCGTGTACCGTGTATAAGTTTTTGTAATTTTTTTGCATTATGCATAAAATCGTTGGTCAAATTTTTATTGATATATCTTGGAGGTAAAGCGATTAACGTTCGATAAATAAAACGTCTCTAAAAAAAAGAAGGATTAAATGTGCACCGAGAATCAATTTCTACTCCTACTTTTTTATCAAATTCAATTTTTGGTCGGTAAACTTCGTGTACCGTGAATAAATTTTTGTAATTTTTTTTTTGCAATGTGTATAAAATCGTTGGTTAAATTTTTATTGATATACCTTGGAGGTAAAGCGATTATCGTTCGATAAATAAAACGTCTCTAAAAAAAAGAAGGATTAAATATGCAGCGAGAATCAATTTCTACTAGTACTTTTATATCAAATTCAATTTTTGGTCGGTAAACTTCGTGTACCGTGTATAAGTTTTTGTAATTTTTTTCGCATTATGCATAAAATCCTTGGTTAAATTTATATTGATATGCGTTGGAGGTAAAGCGTTTATTGGTCGATAAATAAAACGTCTTTAAAAAAAGAAGGATTAGATGTACACCGACAATAAATTTCTACTCGTATTTTTGTATCAAATTCAATTTTCGATCAGGAAACTTCGTGTACCGTTTGCCAATTTTTATAATTTCTTTTCGATACGCATAACATTTTCTACTAAATTAACATTAATTGATATACGTCGGACGCAAAGCGTTTATGGGTCGGTAAATAGAATGCGTCTAAAAAAATAACGATTAAATATACACTGAGAATCAATGTCTTCTCGTACTTTTGTATCAAATTTAATTGTTGATCATTAAACTTCGTGTACCGTGTGTAAATTCTTATATTTTTTTTTCATCCACATAAAATCGTTTGTTAAATTTACATCGGTCGATATACGTTCGAAGTAAACAAGTTTGTTTTTAGCTGCAAATAACAGGCGTCTAAAAAGAGCTCGATTTAATACACATCGACAGTTAATTTTAGCTCTTAATATTACATTAAACTTAATCTGTGATCGTCACGGTGCGACTCTAGCTCGAGTCTTGACTCTGACATATTCGAGAAGCCTCGAAATAGCTCTCGAAACCCAGTAAGTAATATTCCCACATCATCCACGAGGGACGACTGAGATACCTTAATTACTTCCTCAACGAGGGAATGGCACATGGCATTAAGCTAGGTCGAACGGAGAAAGATATCTGAGTCTCCCTCGCGAATAATCCGGACTGTAAAATCGAGAGCTGAGACTCGAAAAGAAAAAAAAAAAAAAAAAAAAAAAAAACCAACAAGGAAACACGGAGCTCCGATAGCTTATTTGTCGAGGGAGAGCAGTGAGTGACGGGGATTGATGAGATTCGTGCGGAGATGAGAGAGCAATTAAGAGGGTGAGCGAAACGCGCCGAGCCGGCAAGCTCGATCGACATATGTAGGATGGCTACGTGTGCGGCTTTAACCGCGGGGACACGCGAGAGAAGCCTTTTCCGATCGGCGTCCGAATTTTACTTTTCTTTTTTCGCGTGCTCAATCTATCGGATTGAATAGCTTCCAGCTGATCGTCGATTCTGGCATTTTCTCGATCGCGCTGATCGTCCGGTACATTCGTCGGTGGCCCTGTTCATCCGCTCGTCGGGCAAAGAAAGAGAGCTACTCGTTTTCAATTACCCGAGGAGAAACCACACGCGAGCGGAGGCCCTGTCTTGTACAGCTTCCCCATGGCTTGTCTACAGCGGCGAACCGCGTCGATCTTCCTGTCTCGAGCCGTTGGTTACGGATAGTCGCCGACCCCCCCCCCCCCCCCCCCCCCCCCCCCCCGACGTAGTCGCAGGGATTCTCTCTCGTGAGAGTGCGTGCCGCTATGCACCATCCGGGAGCTCAGAGAGCGTATTATGTAAGCCGACGTGTGAAAATAATGGAATGCACGCGCATGAGACCAGAGGGTGACTCGAAACTCTATGCCTCACTATGGCCGCGTTTTGCTGCAATAGCTAAATCCATTTTTGCAGATTTTGCGGTATTTCCGTCACTTCCGGTTTGAAAATCTCATTTCTTCGACCGGAAGTGACGGCAGACCGGAAATTCCCGGTCCGAGAAATAAGATTTTCCAACCGAAAGTGACGCTGACTCGTTTAAATATTGTAATTTTATTGTTAGTGAAAAAATGATCCGTGCTGTTTAACAGATTTATTAATAAACAGTTAATAATAGTATGATTTATGTGGTTGATGCATCAATCGGTCGTTATAACGAAATGTGTGTTTCCGTTTATGCTCGGTTTACTCCGGGAATTATGTATCCGCAACGTCTGTTATCAATAGACCGTTCCCTGCCGCTAATGTGCCAAGACGATTGGAACGCGTGAATTATGAAGGATTGTTGCAATTTACCATTACGGGGTAAAAAGTGTGTCGATTTTTTTGTACGATTCTTTTTTTTTAACGATAAATTAAATAAATGGAACGCGCTTTTTTCTTCTTAACAAAAAATCCTTCGTAATTGTGATATTTTTTTTTTTCAGGTGGCAATGCAATTTCTACAACATACCCAGTCGGAAATATTGTGGCAGAATAACGGCAATGGGGCACCACGCAACGCCACAAGGTGTCCACATTTATGTAAATTATATGTAAAAATAAATGCTGATAGGGCTGAAGGACTCAGGTCGATGGCCCTTTCACAAGGTGTACAATTATCGTTATGAATAAAATTACTGTAAGAAGATAACTTCATAAATAGTAAGCATCCGCAATAAATCTCTTTTACTACTGCTCCTAAATGCTAATAAAAATAAACTTTACGTAGGACTCATATAATACTTTTTCTTTTCAGTAATAATTTCAGTAAATAAATAAATGAAGTATTTATTACCCATTCACTTCAGATAAGAAAACTTTATGTCACTCGGTGAGAAAATCGCAGTTTTACGCCCGCTTCACGTGCGTAAAACCCGCGTTTTCTCGTTTTTTCACGTTCAACTCGTTTGATTGCAACACTCGCCTTCGGCCCGTGCTGCAAATTGACACTCGTCAGAAGAAGTTTAATCGCACTAGTATCGTAATGTACTGAATTTCCTACGTTCAAATCTTGATAGGAATGAGAAAGTTCAAATGACAGACGGAAGCACAGCTTTAGAGTTCTAAGCTAACATGCGTAAGGTTCCGGTTTTCGAGCCCAACTTTAGGTCGCCATATTTTTCTTTCCCCCGAAATGCTTAATATAGAAATTGATATAATTCACGATGTTGATTCAAGTCAATTTTGTCCAATGTTACCAAACCTGTTTTTCGGCACGTGCTAACCACCGTGATAAAAATTACGTTACGGCGTGCCGCAACTGTGCCAGCAATGTGGTGTTTCTATGCTGCTCAATGCTGCCTCTAAAATGGATCTACGATGGGCCGTTGTCCTGTCGCCACCGTGTCACAGCGAATCAATGAGATATTGGTGACCCGGTGTAATGTGCAACCAATGCATCGGTATCGTGGCCTCAAGGTGTGACACAATGCTGACTGGTAACGTTGAGGCATGTCGTTGTTTTGTCGCCAGTGTACCTGCACTTCGATTTATTGCTGCTGCAACCCGCTGCGCTTCCAGAAAGACCATTTATAGCGGCGCAGAGTCACGCTTATTTGTGACATCTTGTGGCATTGCGTGCGTTCTATTGCCGTTATTCTACCGGCATTCACTTTCTCATGGCACGTTTGTGTCCGGCTAGTTCCCTGCTAAAAGTTCGCATGGACGATACGGCGATTATTTCGTAATGTTTCATTGATTTTTTTTTTTTTTTTTCGAATAAAATTATTCGACGCTTCACGCTGATAAGAGCTGTAGTTTGAGACGCATCAATATGCCTGGACGAATGTTGCCGTGGCGGAGGGGTTGCGCGGAAGTGTGCCAGGAAACTCAGCGAGGCAAGGCCGGAGCGTCGAGAGACCGCGGGCAGATAGCGAGACCGCACACGACGATTCGCAAGAGTTAAAAAGGTGTGTGTGCGTGGTTTTTTTTTCCTTCTTTTCGTTTCGCTTCCCTCGTTCGAATCGAGACTCACGGGTGGTTCGTGTTCGGAGCGGTCGCGAATCGGTCGCTCCCGCTGTGAAGTATGCACTTCGAGAAGTTGCAGTCTACAATTACATGTCGAGGTTTATTGCCATTGAATCGAACTGACGACCGCGGACTGCCAATTTTTCATTCGTGTTTCTCGCTCGAATTGCCGAATAACCTTGTTTAAAACGTACATTTAAATTGTTGTTTAAAACGCAAAATAAAAGTGTTCTTTAAAACGTGAATTCAAATTATTGTTTAAAACGGAAATGTAAATTGTTGTTTTAAACGCCGAATAAAATTGTTTTTTCAAACGTGAATTCAAATTATTGTTTAAAACGTAAATGTAAATTGTTCTTTAAAACGAAAAATAAAATTGTTTCTTAAAACGTGAATTCAAATTATTGTTTAAAACGTAAATGTAAATTGTTGTTTAAAACGTAAGTTCAGATCGTTGATTAAAACCTAAATTCAAATTGTTGATTAAAACGTAAATTTAAATTGTTGTTTAAAATCGTCAATTTTGATGCGTTGTTTATCATAAAAAAAAGATCGGAACCGACAATTTTTCGTAAACTGGCACGGTCAACATACTCGATTAAATTATAAAGTTATCTGCGTGTACGCGAGGTCAACGACAAAGTCCAGGGCTCATCTGCGTACCCGACGTTATGACTGTCAATGCGAGTCGCAAGATTGTCCCACTCCGCCTGGATGACCGCGACGAGAGGGCCTAAGGCGTTTCGTATTGCCTCAGTGCTCACAGAGTAGAGTGCCCGTCGAGAAAGACCCCGGAGTACATCACTACTGTCGGTACAAAGTGCCAGATAAGAAAGCAGCGCGAGCCACTGTACAGTAAACTTATGTCGTACGAAAGTTTGAATTAAAAAATTTCAAACTTTCATTCCGGTCAATTCGATGACAGAAACTATGAGATATCGATCGCGCACCGGTATTGTTACTTTGATCCTGATCGCTTTCGTCGTTCGTACGGTAATATCGAAACCTCCGCATATCGTATTCATTCTTGCTGACGACCTGGTAAGTGGCAATTACTGTGTGGTTATCAAATATCATATATCATATATCATATATCATATATCATATATCATATATCATATATCATATATCATATATCATATATCATATATCATATATCATATATCATATATCATATATCATATATCATATATCATATATCATATATCATATATCATATATCATATATCATATATCATATATCATATATCATATATCATATATCATATATCATATATCATATATCATATATCATATATCATATATCATATATCATATATCATATATCATATATCATATATCATATATCATATATCATATATCATATATCATATTCCGCTCGAAGTGAAATTCGATAGATCAATATTAAATTTTTAAATTTTAAAGTACACATTGTTTTCAGGGCTTTCACGATGTCGGTTATCGGGGTTCCGGTATGATAAAAACACCGAATATCGACGCACTGGCCTATACCGGTCTGATACTCGACAATTACTACGTGACACCGATATGCACGCCTTCGAGAAGTGCCCTGATGACCGGCAAGTATCCCATTCATACCGGAATGCAACACGGGGTGAGTGGCTGCCGCAAGCGAGAAACCCGACTAAAGCCGGTATACGTCAGTAACGCAAAAAAAAAAATATATATATATAACTCTCTCTTGTCAGGTGTTGAAAGGAGCGGAGCCGCGTGGTTTGCCGCTAACTGAAAAGCTTCTTCCCGAATATCTCCGTGAATACGGTTACTGTAATTACATTGTCGGCAAGTGGCACTTGGGCTTTTGGAAGAGAGAGTACACTCCGACTTTTCGGGGCTTCAAGAGCCATGTCGGGCCATGGACCGGTCATCACGATTACTTCGATCATACCGCATCCGAGAGCGTGAGTTTTATATTTTATATTTTATATTTTATATTTTATATTTTATATTTTATATTTTATATTTTATATTTTATATTTTATATTTTATATTTTATATTTTATATTTTATATTTTATATTTTATATTTTATATTTTATATTTTATATTTTATATTTTATATTTTATATTTTATATTTTATATTTTATATTTTACATTTTATATTTTATATTTTATATTTTATATTTTATATTTTATATTTTATATTTTATATTTTATACTTTCGCTCGCAGCCTTACTGGGGCCTGGACATGAGACGAGACCTCGAGCCGGCCTGGGACCTTCACGGACGTTACTCGACCGAGGTATTTACCGAGACCGCTGTCGATCTCATCGATAGCCACAACACCAGCGATCCTCTCTTCCTGTATCTCGCTCATACCGCCGTGCACTCCGGGAATCCGTACAATCCGTTGCCGGCACCCGACGAGACTGTTGCAAAGTTCGACTGGATCGTGGATTACAAGAGGAGACGTTTCGCTGGTAAGTCTCGGGTTTGCCTACCGTGAGATAATTACAACCGGCGAGACCCTGTTGCGCCTCAACCTCTCTTACCCCGAGCGAACAGGCCGAGCGGTATAATCGAGAATTGAGCAACTCTCTCTCAGACACCCGTGGCTCACCGTTTAAACTACGCTTTCCCATCGTAATAGTTGCCGCTATTCCACACGGGGAATACACGATTAAACACGCCAGTTGTTAATCTCGTTGTACGCATTATATGCCCGCTCACGACTTCTTACTCACGATTTACAACAGCCATGCTGTACGAGCTCGATCGCTCCGTCGGCCGAGTAGTCGAAGCCTTAAGAAAGAGAGCCATGCTCGCAGACAGCGTTATTGTCTTCTCGACCGACAACGGTGGGGCAGCCGGAGGTTTCAATTTAAACGCCGCCTCGAATTGGCCCTTACGTGGCGTCAAAAATACGCTTTGGGAAGGTTCGTTTATTACTATTATTATTATTATTGTTATTATTATTATTATTATTATTATTATTATTATTATTATTATTATTATTATTATTATTATTATTATTATTATTATTATTATTATTATTATTATTATTATTATTATTATTATTATTATTATTATTATTATTATTATTATTATTATTATTATTATTATTATTATTATTATTATTATTATTATTATTATTATTATTATTATTATTATTATTATTATTATTATTATTATGAGCTTAGGAGTAAAGAGTGTTGTCTCGATTAATAACGTGTGACCAGGAGGAGTACGGGGTACCGGAATTTTGTGGTCAGCGCGGTTTCCACGTCCCGGTCGGATGGCTCGCCAGCTCTTTCACATAACAGACTGGCTGCCGACGATACTGAGCGTCGTCGATGATCCGGAAGTAACGAGAAACGATACTGTTTCGCCGAGAGATCTCGACGGTACGAGCGTTTGGAATGCCCTCAAGGACGACACGGTGTCGCCGCGCAGGAGCGTTCTCCACAACATCGACGACACATACAAAATCGCCGGGATAACAATTGACAATTGGAAGTTGATCGAAGGTGGAGCGAGAAACGGCGATAGTGTGCAAACAATGATATCGCGAAGCGATTCGATAAACCCTGCGACTAATCGTCTGTTTACGAATGCGTAGGAACAACGTACGGCGGTACCTGGGACGGCTGGTACGAGTCCTCCGAGGGGAACTGGACTTACTCGGAGAACGAGGTGATCGGGTCGGCGACCGGCAGAGCAATGGCCAGCATAGGATTGCCGATAACGTCGGAGACGATTCGCAGACTCCGGGCCGAAGCCGCGGTCGCTTGCGACTATCCGAGGGCAAAGAATTCTTGCAGACCACTCGAGGCAGCCTGCCTCTTCGACGTGCGGCTGGACCCCTGCGAGTTCAACGATCTCGCCGACCAGTAAGTCTCCATTCCGCCCGCGATCGTCAAACCTACGAACGCGTTCGCCGAAGTTAATATTTAACCGGCTGTCGTTGTTTGTCATCCGCGACCAAACCCACCAAGGTATCCGGAGATCGTTTCGAGGCTGCGGGAGGAAATCAAGAAATTCAACGCTACCGCCGTACCGGCAGGCAACTTGCCCTGGGAGCCGGCGGCCAATCCGGACCACTGGGACCACACGTGGAACAACTTCGGTGACTACGAGAATCCTCAGGTCACGACTCCAAGCTGAGGAGCATCCCCGTCGAGTTCCGTCGCGCTGTCGATGTGACGGTGAGCTGAATGTCCCGGTGATCGAGACCTTAAGCAACATTCTCAACTTCAATAAACTGTAAGAGTTACAATTTATTGTCGACGTCAATAACAATCATCGTAAGTTATCATCAGTATACTATTGTCAACAAACGGAGCGTTTAACTTTTGGCCTACCTTAT
Organism: Exephanes ischioxanthus; assembly: GCA_958510785.1. Classification (NCBI taxonomy): domain Eukaryota; kingdom Metazoa; phylum Arthropoda; class Insecta; order Hymenoptera; family Ichneumonidae; genus Exephanes; species Exephanes ischioxanthus. The sequence goes on along the minus strand of OY294017.1, from coordinate 3,964,462 downwards.
CTTGTTGTTAAAGTTAACATAAAACTTGAGGTGTACAAATGCATCAGTCAAACGGATACACTAAAATCGTGGTTTGCCCAATAATCGTCCCGTGTATGACTCAGTGATCGACAGCCATATTTTAACCTTGTGCACGGGAGGCTCACTTGCTCACTGATAATTATGACAAATGGTATTATTTAACGGTATAATAATAACGAAACAGCAATTTAGAACGTAAGACTTTCAACATTTTATTAAAAGTATATAAGAAAAGAAAAAAAAAAGAGAAGAGAAAATAAATAGTTGTGGTAATATGTCCGAATAAAAAAATGGTGGAGCAATTTTTTTTTTTTTTTAAGGAACAACACACGATGTTGTACTTACCTCGGAGAAAGTATCGTTATTATATTGAAGCGTTGAGAAGTACACACAGTCTTATTTATCGCTCTTTTACAGGTCGAAGAGAAAAAATCAGATCGAAGAGAAAAAAAAAAAAAAAAACGACGGAGGCGGAATGGGAGTTGGGCGTGGGTACTGAGTGACGAGTAGACTTCTCTCTATAAGTAAAGAATCGTGTATCAATGAAATTTTATACAGAATACAATTCGTTCGAGTGTAGACGTTCGTTCTGCGTTTGGGGCCGTGGGAGCGGGTTTTTACCCGCTACAATTGGAAATGACTTCGTGACGGCCGGAATGTCGCGCCGATCGGCTAGAAAGTGAGTATCGGGTCCTCTCGATGATCGAGGATATCTGCGGGAAGGGAAAACAATTTTTTCTTATTGTCGATTGAGATCGTCGCAACGCCGTCGGCGCAAGATTGGGCCTTACGTACCTTTGGCTATGCTCCACCAGGGAAGGGTGATGTACGTGAGAAAGGCGTTGAGAGGCACGGACTGCGCTCTCCTCGTTTCCTTCCAGAAGTGAAAGGTCTGAGTGAATCCTCGCATGGTCCACAGTGGATTGTAAGCCCCGTCGTCGAGCTCTGAGACGATTGGAAACGGCAATAAAAAAAATGAACAAGAGAAACAAGAAACGAATTAAATTGCTATACACAAAACGCGACAATTATCGTTTAGATCCTTCTCGGTGGCTAATAACTGATCGAGAGGTAGGCCAAAACCCTCGACAAAACCCCCGCGTGAAGTTCGTACGGGAGGACGCGGCGCGACGAGCGCGATGTGTTTATTTTTTTTTTTTTCGGGAGTGCAAAGGACATTTTTTTGTTTTTGCTCGATCCCCTGTACCGACTGGATGGAGAGGAAGTGTCTCGAACGTCTCCGTGTTGCAATATTTATAATAACATTGGAGAAATTAGAGTGTGCGAGACGCAAAAGAGTATTCAAGCGAAGGCGCACTGTGTTGTCCCATCGAGATAGAAGATATAAAAAAAAAAAGCGAGCAAATTTGTAGCGAGTCCATCGGAGGAATGGTCTGCGTTATTGATGCGTGCAACGACATTGATTAGAAAGAATCCATAATAAATAGAATATAGTAACATAGTTGTAGAAATAGAAAAGGGGGTGGTGGAGTTTGAAATGTGCGGAAGGAATGTCCAAAGGAGAGCCATTTGAGGAGCACTTGACGCGTGTGGAACGTACCTCCTAGAAACCGCGGTGTTTAAGCAAAAAAAATAAATAAAAAAAAATAACAGCGCATACCGATATATTCAACTCCTAAAAAGTTGGTGTGTGCCCTTTCGTTCGTGCCGCGATGTGTCGGGGTCGCGGCGGGGGAAACGCGGAGGGATGATCGCCAGTTACAGCTCATTTATCATAATCCCCAATCGTATCTTAGTTGCCTTTCTTTGCATCCGTTTTTCATATATATTATGTATATTATATTTTTCGTCTTTTGTTACGGGGATGAATTTACCCTGAGAGCCGGGGCGGCGCGGGAGCTCGCACCAATAGTAGATGGCGGTTCCGTCCGGGGTGACGCGATGGGGCGGAAGTGGATTGCCGATGATGCTCCCGGACATTGCGCGTCTTCTTCGGCGTCGCGGTAACGTGGCGCTCTGCCTCTGGCCGCAATCGTACGTATTGGCTCTGGTGACTCTGGCATTGGCGTTTCTGTCGCGATTGCCGTCTACCAGTCGCGGATGACGATTGTCGTCCGCCGAGTTCTCGGTCTCGCCGATGCCGTTCGCCCGATCGGCAACGTTCCTCGCCTCGGTGTCGTCGTGATTCTTCCGGATCGAATGAACGCCGAGGATCTCCTCGTCGCTGTAGTAGCGGCGCGGACGATGTCGCGGACGGCGTCTTCGGGGCATCGGCGAGTCCTCCGGACGCTCGTCGGGAATCGGCATTCCCCGACGTTCACGCCGCTCCTCCCGTCTCGTCCTCTGCGTCTCGTGAACGTCGTCCGGGCTCACCCGGGCGTTGTCGTCCTGGCCGGCTCCGCCTCCGTAGCCCAGTGGCAATTCCTCCTTTCCGTTAACGAGTATCGCACCGGCGTCCAGCTTCTGCATTACGTTGTCGTCGGTGAGACAGGCACCGGTGCTCGTCACGAGAATCTCGCTGCCGACCTCGATATGATGCTGATGACGATTCCTGTGTGGCTTTCCCGGCGTCGCCGAGCCGGCCGCTCCGCACGCTCCGCCGCGCTGATGGCAATTTCCTGAACGGGCCCAAAGCAACACCCGAAGGCCCCGGGGACTTTCGGTTATCAGACAGTCGCACAGTGCGGGAGACGCAGTAGGATGAGTGTACTCGCACCCTCTCGTTACGGAGAGAAAAGTCGGCGAGGGTGACGTACGCTAATGACGCTCTCGATATATATATAATATTTTTTTTTTTCCAATCTAACTCTTTTTTTTTTTATTCGGTTTTTGAAACACTCGTTGGTTCAGAGTCATGTTCGCGATAATACCCCGTCGATTCGACCTCCGTCGAGAGGGCGAGAGGGCTACATTCTTTTTTTTTTTTATTCCAAGTACATCGTTGGTGTTTTACGGAGAAGGAACTCGTCCAAAAAAAATACACCGTGCTGACACAGTGGATTAAAGTTTTTTTTTTTTTTTTTTTTTTTGGGCGCTTTATTCCCTCCGTGGACGGGAGATTCTTTTGGCATTTTATATATACGAGAGGTCGCGAGCACACTCACCACCACCTCCGACGCGCGTCGACGTCTCGTGATATGCGTCGACCGCCTCATGTTGTTGTTGCTTGTTGCTTCTCAATCTCGATGACGTCGAGTGACCATTCTCGTTATTGGATCTCGATGGTGCGGTCGTCGTCGCCGATTCACTCGTAGTATCGTAAGTGCGCTCCCTTCGCGTCTCTCTTTTGGGGGTTGACGAGACACGCTGAGGGGAGGCTCGTCGACGTGAGCGGGGACTCCTCCGCGGACTATCCGAGGCTCGTACCGGGGACGGGCCCCGGCCGCCCCAGCTGCTAGTCTGTCCTTCAGCTACAAAGGAAATCAGCCGGCAATCGTCGTGCCAAAAGTTATTAGAGACACACGAGAGATTCATCGATTGGTGTTTTTTTTTTGCTCGAAAACCGAACTTGCACTCAAATCAATTTTTTTTTTTTACGATTTCGCGTGTCATAGGCTGAGATCGTGCACGGTCTCGTTTACTATATCGTTGTTGTGTCATTCTCGTTATAACTTTTTTTTTTTTTTTTTTTTTTTTTTTTACCAATTTCTAATATATTCGTCTGGTGATCGGTGTAGTGGGTGTATGCGATAGGTGTGATATGCCAGAGGTATGCTTGTAGTGTTGCGATAGGCTTGAGCGACAGATGTGCAGAGAAACATTTGGATGGATAGAAGTGGAGAAAGATTTTTGTTTATCTCGCATAGACGTCGTCAGTCGTTTGATTCTTTCTCAAGTGTTACTCGTTCCCTCGCGATAATTTTATTCACACTTCTCCTGACTCGCTCGAGAGCGTTATCCGAAAGGCGCACAACGGTGGTGTCGCGGGGGTGGGGGTGGGGGGGGGGGGGGGGGGGAGGGTAACGAGATACGCGGAGATGAAATGAAATTCTGGGAGCGTGCAGCAGATTAATCGTTACATTACAGCGGGACTCGGTTGTGAGAGAAAAAGAAAGAGAGAGCTCGTCGATGCGCAGAACACACACACACACACGTATTTACATATTAGGAATGATTCGCTACGGAGTATCGAGTATAAACGCCACAAGGGGGGGAGGGGGGGATGTGCATGCGATGAAGGTGTCGGATGCGGTATTAAAACGATTGGGAAATACATACATCAATCATTATAGTGTTACACTATGTACGGGGGATTAATCGTCGTTACACAAATGCCGGTGAGAACGAGGGAGTCGAGAGTGTGTGGGTGAGCGCGCCTTCGCGTCCTATATTTTTTTTCGATTTTTTTTTGTTTTTCTCAGAATTTGTCGCGAGATTATGACGACCAGCGTGACTGATGTACATCGATCAGTATCCATGAAATTATCCTTCCTCCTCCGTTTCTCAAAGTTTCTCTATGATTATCAATAGCCAGGGACAGAGATAAATGTTACTACGGGTAAAGAGAGAGTGGGCGTAACATTCAAATGGTTTGTATCAAATGCGATAGTTTTTTTTTTTTTTTTGTAATTAAATAAATCTCAATAAATTACCGTCACGAACGTCTCCGGCCTCGATTTCATTGAGACCGTTGGCCATCGAGTCGAGACCCTCGTTTTCCGAACGTGCCTTTGTCGCTACCGCGTCCGGCTTCGTTCGCCATCCACCTCTGACGAAGTTGTTGAGATTTGCGCTGGGGTCGGAGAGTCTCCGTTGGTGACGGTACATGAACAGCTCCTCGGCGTCGTCCCAGTCGGCGTCCCACAGTGCGTCTGTCGCCGAGTATCCTGGCTCCGACGTCGGCGTCTCCGCGCCCGATCCTTTGGGCTTCGTCACTGCCATCTCAGCGTGTCCTTTGCCTGCAAACATTTTTATCCGTACAAGCAGCTCTATTTATTTCGCAGGGCCTAAACTTAAATTTCATAATCAAGTTAAAACTTAAGTTTCATAATTCATTTCAAACTTAAGTTTCATAATTCATTTCAAACTTAAGTTTTATAATTCATTTAAAATTTAAGTTTCATAATTCAATTCAAACTTAAGTTTCATAATTCATTTCTAACTTAAGTTTTATAATTCATTTAAAATTTAAGTTTCATAATTCAATTCAAACTTAAGTTTCATAATTCATCTCTAACTTAAGTTATTGGAGACGAATAGAATTTTGAAGGTGCGCTTCAAAGTTCGGCCCTTAGTCTGGACCGCGCGGGGGCGGGAAAGCGGCACGTTCCTTTATCGTGATCAACGCATCGCGTTACCAAGCGCAATGCGATACGAATTTATGGCCGATCGGGTGTCGATAAAAAAAAAAAAAAAAACGGAATGGTAGAAACACGGGTGTTGACGTACCTTGGGGTCCCTTCATTCGAACAAATTCGATCCTCTGGGAGGAGGCGCCGGAAAAGAGGCCAAAGGTCATACGCTGAGCCATCTTCGTGCTGAGGCTCGACTGCGGGAATTATATCCGTTTAAAATTGAATTTCAAGTTTCCCGTGGGAAACAGGATAGTGAAAGATAGCGGAGATCAGAGAAACTGGACTCACCCTAGCGTCGTAGACCTTTTTGAGGGCGTCGTATCTGATAGAACCGAGAAATATGACGCCCTGTACAGCGCCGTCTCGGTCGGAGGCGACCAACTCGACGCACACCATCTCACCGTCCCTAACTAATATATCACAGAATACTTCGTCGAAATTATCGACCATGAAGCAGATGTGCGGATAAGTCATCTCCTCGAGGTCCCCCTTGGCGTCCATCCTTCTGCGGCTCGGACTCGCGTATACTTTTTGCGAGTGACGCCTCAGCACCTGTTCGACAAATGAAAAACGAAAAATTAATAAGACCCCAATAAAAACTGAAACGTTGAAAAAGTCATAGAAAAAAAAAAAAGTTAAAGTGCGTCGCTTCGCGAGGAAGCTAAGCAGATTGGGAGTCTCACCTGCAATTCCTTTGGACTCGTTCGCGTGCATATAGCGAGCGTGAGCGTATAGTCGAACTGATGGACAACGAGATTGAGATAAACGGTCTCCTCCCAGTCGATGTCCGGATCGCCGATCGGTAGCTTCTTGCTGTCCTTGCGAAAGACATCGACCTCGGTCTCGAATTTCGGCACGTATCTCGACGACGTTTTAACGTGCTTCTTGCGGACGAAGAACAGAAGATCGTCACCGTCTATCGTGTGCTCGGCTTGGAAGAGAAAGTGACGAACGAACAGATCGGTCCAGTAGGTCGTTCCCTGGAGCATCACGAAACCGGAGTCTGAAAATAGGGGACAAATTATCGTCTATCATTTGTTATGTCGTGTCTTGATTATTGGCCGATTAATTGTGTAACAAAAAAAAAAAAAATTAAAGAAAGAAAGAAGAAATACGAATGGTCTCGAGATTTTTTAAATTAATCGATGGACAAGTGCGAATCTTTATGGGGCATCGTTTGGACAACTAAAGCTATGTCCAAGGATATTCAGGATCTCAGCGTGCCCAAGTCCCACGATTAATTGTGCGAAACTGGAGATAACATCTGTACATTTCTTCTGCGTTTAGTCATTTGGGCGTAGGAAGTTTATATACGATGGATATATCGTAGGCAATATATTTAATGAATACCGAAAAAGTCGACACCATAGCGACTCGACACGGACAGTTCACACCTTGTAAGTGAGCACACAATAGCTTACCACGAGTCAGCTCTGCACCAAACAACTCGAAGGTAAAGTGGTAGGGTGGCCTAGCCCCCGAAAAGAGTAACGCCCGAAACGTAGGGGAGACCGGGGCAAAATGGCACAGCGGGGCAAAACGGGACGGTGAGGGCAAAACTCAATTTTCCAATAATTTTTGATGCCCCATTTTGTCCCAACGATACATCCGGATTGTCAAACCCGTTTTGCCCCACGGACTACCATCGCTACCATCCAATAGTTATTGGAAAATTGCGTTTTGTCCTCATTATCCCGTTTTGCCCCGCTGTGCCATTTTGCCCCGCTCTCCCCTATATACCCAGAAAAATGAACCCCCAAAATACATATCCCGCGAAAAGTTAAGCCCCGAAACGTTACTTTATTAAAATATTGCGGCCCCTTGATCACGAATATGACGTTCATTTTGCTTCAAACCCAATATTTTAGATTTTAATCCCAAAAATGCGATTTCACATCAGAGCAGACTGTTTTCAGTGCATAAAATCGAAGATACAAATGGCCCACTACACTTACGCACAGAAAGGCCAACACATTTGTGTTCAACGCACAAAAATACGTCGGAATACGTCGCAGTTAATTTTATAAACGGAAAAAGACATTCCATACCGACAAAAAATATTTCATCAAAAATTCCAAGGCTAAGGCCTTTCCAATCAATTTTTCACGTTTTTCAACGTCCTCGAACGGCACGATAAAACGCCTCCAAAACTTCGGACAGGACCCAATATTGTGTATTTTTTTCCGTACAAGGCGATGGGCATTTCAGAATTTTCCTAGCTCCATTCGGAGCCGAGATATCGACCTTTGAAAACTACGAAAATTGACGTTTTTCCAAAAATTGCCCAAAAAAGGAAAAATCGTTGTTCAATCGATTTTTTTTTATTTCGAGGCTTTATCCCACGGATTTTTCCCGCTGATGACGAATATAACAATTATTTTACTCCCAAATCAATATTTTCCATCTAAATCCCAAAAATACGATTTTTCGTGCATAAAATCGGGACTTTCAATGTCTCACTGTACTTTAGCCCCAAAAAAGCATTAAAAAAAAAAGACAAAAATATTTACTAATCTAAATATACATTTTGAAACAAACTTCTGTACCCGACCAAATGCACTTACGATTCGATAGTTTCGATAGGCTTCGCATTATTTTAATAAATTGTCGATTTGGGGGTTAATCTTTCGGGGGTCCGTCTTTTCGGAGGATATAGGTTTCTGGCGTAATTTTTTCGGGGGATATTCATGGGGGGATAACCGTTCGGGGGCTATGCCACCCTACCGGTAGAGTATCTTCTATAATACTAATTTTTCGACCGGAAATGACGTCATATCGGAAATATTATATATATATTTCCGGTTTGAAAATATAATTTAAAAATCGTAAGTGACGTCTTTCTGTAGGATGTGACTTCCAATCTCAAAATGAGATCTTCAAACCGGAAGTGACGTATTTCCAATATATCGCAAATTCCTGTAAAAAATTAAGATTGTCAACGTTTTTCTTGGTGCAGAGCCGACTGGTCGTAAGATGTAACGTGCCCACTTTCACGGTGTAAGCTCTTCGTCTTGAGTTATCATGGTTTTATTTCGTTCAGTCCTCATTTGATATACTGCCACACAGTAACAATGCGTGCATGCGTGGAATTGAATAAGAGCGCTGCCCGGAGTCCTCGTGGAGTAGCCGAGCAACTCGACTCGAGGATATAATCGATAGACAGTGTAAGTTCGTCGGGCACACGGTGAGCGTCGCACAGCCCGAAGCAGCTGTTCCCTCGCCCTGTCCGTGTCACTGCTATTCCGCGCCGTACATTAATTCCTGGGACGTGCATTAACATCCGTTCTATCCTTTCAAGTATGCAGCGATGATTCACCTGCCTGCATCTCGACTACAATTAAACTCCCACACACGCACGCGATTCAGAGCAATGAGAATAAGTTTCAATAACGAATGATTCACGAGGGAGCGTTCCGGGCCGCGGGGCGTGGGGGAAATGATTGAAACGTCGCTGCGATTGGAGCGTATGTCAGCCGGCACATAATGCATGCTAATTCTCCCGGCGGCAGAGACGTACGAGCGTGTGTAAACAAATAACGACGATACAACAAGCACGACGGGAATAATCGGTCAACCCACCGTCCTTAAGTAGCTGTCGCATCTCCTTTGTTCGCTGGAAATTTATTTCCTCGAGTAGTTGTTCCAGCATCGTCGGGGCTCGGGGAAAACTCGCCGAGCTACCGGCTAGACTGGCCATCTCGTGATGTTTTCCGACAGGATTCCCGACCGTCAGCGATGGACTCGCAGGGACAAGCACTCGATGGACGAGAGGTGGTGGCGTACGGCACTGAGCCTCGCCAATTCCACCGTCTTCTCGTCTCGGTGTCTCGTCGATTATCTCCGAGGCTCCCGACAACGTACATCAACGACTTATGAATTTATTGTCGAAGAAAAAGTATACCGAGTACCACGTAAAAGACTGTACAAAAGTGCGTTCGGCCGGCACAAACGCGATGAGCGAACGATTCAGACTGTCAGGTGTCCGAGTCGCACTCCACCGATAAGAACAAGATTTTTGTGATCTCAGGGAAGAAAAAAATAATAAAAAAAAAATAAAAAAAAGATGTCTCTCGAACCCGCTACGGCGCGCCAAGTGGCTGGAAGTAGTGTAATCGCGAAGACAGACGCGCGCGCGAATATTTCTCTCGGTTCGTTCTCGCGACTCGTGCCAGGCAGTTACTGCGAGCTCGGTAGGAGCATTCTCGATTATCTGTCTCTCTCTCGGCTTCGCGTCTGTACTTTGACACCAGTGTAGCCTCTGGGCTGCTGGCTGGCAACGAGAGGCAGAAGCCGCGGTCGATAATGTCCCGCGCAGGCGCCTCGGCTGAGGGCGCTAGCTCGCGGCGCAGGTGGCGCTCGCGTCGACAATGAAAATACCTAATTCCCGAACGAGAGGAGACCTGCCCGAATGCCAGCTTAAAAGCCATTGTAGGTCAGACATAATTTATCACGTTATATTTGTACGCAAATTAAATACTCTCAAGGACACGGAACTACCGCCAGCTCGACCCGCATCGAGGGACACTTCGCCGAAAGAAAAAAAAAATATATTTTCGACGGATCATTATCGAGCGCGTTAATAGAGTCGAAGCGTTTTAGTCTCTTGTTTACTACGATCATTGCGGTTTTCTTATCGCACGATGGGTCAACGCTTGGACGAGATATCCGAGTGACCCGGAGCGACTGACCTCTCGACTTCTCTCAGATAATAACGGACTGAAATGTTTCTCGATCCACGGTTACTTTACGGCGAGAAATCGGCGGCCTGTTAGTCTCGTGTGTTTTCCCTTTCAGCGATCAGAGGGGCAAAATCGATTCTCGACTATTCGCCCTTACACAAGCTCCGCTGGAATGCGGTTGAAGAGGCCCTCGTGACGAGAGGCGTCGATGGCTCTTAAGGGGATTCTCCGACGTCGAGGACACTGGGTAACATTACCCGGGCGTTCGAGTAACTTGTATCTGTTTTTTTTTTTTTAACTTTTTTGTCCCGCTTCTTTGGCTCTCGTTTCTCTGCTCCGCTGCCGGATAAGCGCACCACGCAGCACGCGAGTTTCTCGGTATCGAAACCGCGCGTAGTTCGTTCGCGTAGTCCCAGGCGTATTGCGGCCAGTGTGACGCTTTCCTCCGATCGCGCCAGTAGAAAATCTTCTCGTCCCGCGCTAGGGCGTTAGTTGATCGACGCTTCATTGGCAATTTTCGTATTATCAAGCTTGTTCGTATCACTCGTTATTATTTTTTAATTGTAATCCACAACTCTCCATGTGAATTAAACGTTAAAAATTATCGTTCAGGGAAGGAAGAAAAAATAAAAATACCTGCTGGAAAATGGGCGCAGCGGGATGGACGATCGCGTTGATCCAGGCGACGCTTCTCGTCGTTCTGGCGAACGCCGGATGTCCGATGCGGCCAACGTCTGCGCAGACATCCGCTCAGAGGAGCCCCGGTGACGGTGGATACAAAATCATGTCGAGCGGACGCACAGAGAAATACGTTCCGGACACGATTTACGCGATCGGTCTTAGAGGTAAAGAGTCGCATAAAAAAAGTAAAAGTAATAAAAAAATTCCGCAGAGACGACGGGGTGTTTAAATTCGAGGATTTCTTTTCTTCTTTAAACCAAGGTTCCCTCACGCACGAGACCATTCAGCAATTCACGCGTTTCACGCTCTCGGTGGATTCGCAGCATTCGCCGAACAGTCCGGTGTCCCGAGTGGGCTCCTTTCAGCTTTACTCGGACTCGCTGACGAGCTTCAACGAGGATTGCGTAAACACCGTGTCCGAGGCGACGGATCTTCCGAAGTCGGAGATCAAGGTCATGTGGCGGTCGCCGCCGGCCGGCTCGGGCTGCGTTGTTTTCACAGCGATGGTTTTCGAAAATCCGAACGTATGGTACGCCGAGGACGGCAATTTGGTTAAAACTCTTTGCGAGGCGAGATCCGAGGAGAGGGACAGTCGGGAAGGCTCGACGACTTGCTGCGCCTGCGACGAGGCCAAGTACTCGGCAAGTAAACGAAATTAATTGACCCGAGTGAAATGCTCGATGGGCGTTGTGCCATTAAGGTGAAGTGAGACACGTTCTCTGTCGCTCTCCCTCGCTCCACCGTAAGACCAATGGCGCTATCTCTCTCACACTCCTGGCTCCGTCACGTGTTAATTTTTATGGCAAAAAAATGAATTCGGGCCGGATGCGAAATTATCGCACTGAGAAAAATAGTTCGTTGGATTAACCAAAAGTCGCGGTGACATACGTTCAAAGCTGTTATTTGTTTGGTACAAATAAAGCATTGTTTTGTTAAACGACTATTTGCTTCAATTTATTCAAAATGTGTCGATTGAAACAAACATACTTGTTGTACCAGTAAAATACACCTTTGAACGTATGTCACCGCGCATTTGCTCAATCCAACCGTTTCTTTTTCTCAGTGCGTGCGCATCCAGCTCGAATTTGCTTTTACCTGAAAAAAAAAAAAATTAGCACCCTTGAGAAAAGTTCATTACAGTTTTCATTACGGACCGCGATATTTCACTTCCCCTTAAGGTGAAGTGAAAGTCACGTGACGGGGCCATGAGTGTGAGAGAGATAGTTGCAATTTTCAAATTAACTTTATCCAATCGTGATTTTTTTGAGAAAAAGATGAATTCGGGCCGGATGCGAAATTACGGTGCGCATCCAGCTTGAATTTGCTTTTTCCTAAAAAACAAAAATTAGCACCCTTGAGAAAAGTTCATTACAGTTTTCGTTACGGACCGCGATATTTCACTTCCCCTTGAGACCGTATGAAACGCCTCCCTCCTCGTCCACCCCGGGCTCAGTCGGTATCAAAAGCTGTAAACAACTTTTCTCACGGGTTCTCCCATGTACGGTCAGAGAATAGTCACATATAAAGCGGATATAGTCTCGGCTTTCAATGAAGTTTTTCTTTTGATCGTGAATGCCAGAACCCGTGAGAAAAGTTGATTACAGTTTTTATTACCGACCGCGGTATTGCACATGCTTTTGAGATACCACCGTCGGTAACGTAGAAAATATGTTGAATCTGCAGCTGGAAGGCCTAAGGCGTCGTGACACTCCTCCCTCTCTACCATCCCCGGGCTCAGTCGGTAGAACAAAACTGTAATTAATTTTTCTAACAGTGCAGACCATCCGCGATTAAAAGCAACTGCTTGCTCGAAGCGGATAGCAATTCAGCTTCATGCAAGAATCCGATCTCTGTCGTAGATGTTCGGCATAATTAAACAAAAAAATCAACCACAGTTTTTATTACCGACAGCGGTATTTTGGGCGCACTTCGTCGGACCCCGAAGAAGTGCATGTGAAATATTTGCCATACTTGAAATCATTTGTCACGAGTGTATGTATTCCTTACAAAAAACTAATTTTCTTTTCTCTAAATCAATAATAGGATCGGAAAAGATAAGAAAATCGAAATTTATTACCGACTGAGTAACAGGCACGCGGTGCGCGATGCGAAACATGGCCTTAAGGTGAAGTGAAAGTCACGTGACGGGGCCATGAGTGTGAGAGAGATAGTTGCAATTTTCAAATTACCTTTATTCAATGGTGCAAATTTTTTTGAGAAAAAGATTAATTCGGGCCGGATGCAAAATTACCGTGTGCATCCGGCTCGAATTTGCTTTTTCCTAAAAAAAAAAAATTTGCACCCTTGAGAAAAGTTCATTACAGTTTTCATTACCGACCGCGATATTTCACTTCCCCTCAATCGACGCAACAAGATGTCCCATTTCCGTGCGAAAAAAAATTCCGCCAAACGACCAGATAAGTGTGACCTCTGCTCTGCTTTACTGTTCTCTTGCCACCTCCGCAGCTCGTGATGGAAGGAATCTGGTCCAACATCACGCATCCCAGGGACTTCCCCTTCTCCGCTTGGCTGACGCATTTCAGCGATTTAATCGGAGCCTCCCACGAGAGCGACTTCTCGTTCTGGGGAAAGGATCACATAGCCACCGACGGCTTTCGCCAATTGGCCGAATGGGGATCGGCCTCGGGACTCGAGACCGAGCTGAGGGCAAAGTCCCAGCACCTGAGGACTCTCGTCAAGGCCGCCGGGCTTTGGTACCCAAACGTAAACACGAACACCACCGCGAGTTTCCGGGTCGACAAGAAGCATCCCCTCCTCTCGGTGGCTTCGATGCTCGGACCGTCTCCCGACTGGGTAGTCGGAGTCAGCAAGCTGAACCTCTGCCAGGCCGACTGCACGTGGATGAGTCGCACTACCATCGACCTCTATCCCTGGGACTCCGGCACCGACAACGGCATAAGCTACATGTCCCCGAACTCCGAGACTAAACCGCGGGAGAAAATGAAACCGATAACCACGCGCTATCCGGAAGATCCCAGATCACCGTTCTACGATCCAACGGGAAGACCCATGCTGCCGCTGGCGCGCTTGTACATTAATCGGGAAAAGGTCATTCCGAGAAGCTGCGACGAGGAGAGCCTCAGGACACAACTCGCCGAGTTTGAGGTCGCCGAAAATACCGAGGATACCAGCAGACGTGAGTCAACTTTACGGCTGGAACGTTGCGAACAATTTGAACTTGTTATACTTTAAAACATTACATTCTATTAATTGATTCATTAATTAATGAATTAATTAACCAATCAATTGATTAATTAATTAGTCAATCAATCAGTTGATTAATTAATTGATTAATTGATTGATTAATTAATTGATTAATTGATTGATTAATTAATTGATTAATTGATTGATTAATTAATTGATTAATTAATTTTTTCATTTTTATCTTGCAGCCGAATGTCAAACGACCGACTACACTGCCTGGTCCCCGTGCTCCGTGAGTTGCGGTAAGGGCCTCAGGATGCGTACGCGTTCGTACATAATGCCCGACAAAGCTAAAATGCTCGGGTGCAACAGGCAACTCGTTTCCAAGGAGATGTGCGTCGCCGCGATCCCAGAATGCCCGTGAGTAAATAGTCGGAGACTTTTCGCCTCCATCAGTATTGAGTTATTTATTATGTTATTTTATTTTATTTTTATAGTGGCGAGGAGGAGAGAAACGAGGACGCCGACGAGATCTCATTGCCAGGCACCGAAGGTGGAATTTGCGAAACGACCGAATGGAACGAATGGTCCGAGTGCTCGTCGTCCTGCGGTGTGGGACTGAAGATGCGCACGAGAAGGTTCAAGGATCGCATGGGACGTAAGAAGTGTCCGCACGTCTCGATCGTCGAGAAGACCAAGTGTATGGAACCGGCGTGCGCACCGGGGACCGAAGAAGTCATCGATCCGACATGCAAGGTCCATCGATCTAACGACGAAAAAATAATAAATCCATCGTGCTTCACCGATAGACAGTCACCACGAAACGGTTGCAGTTTGCCTAATATTTGCGACATGCGCTACGCGTAGGGGAGACCGGGGCAAAATGGCGCAGCGGGGCAAAACGGGACAGTGAGGGCAAAACTCAATTTTCCAATAATCTTTGGATGCCACATGTTGTCCCAACGATACAGCCAGATTTTCAAACCCGTTTTACTCCACTTACCACCATCGCCACCATCCAAAAGTTATTGGAAAATTGCGTTTTCTCTCATTATCCCGTTTTGCCCCGCTGTGCCATTTTGTCCCGCTTTCCCCTATCGCAAATATTGCTCCAACTACGTCCTCTTCGTGGCGCTTGTCTATCTGGGTTGAAACGCAACATTTAAAAAAAAATATCCTCATGTTAATGAAACAGGTTACGGAGTGGTCTGATTGGTCCCCGTGCAGTGCTTCCTGCGGCAAGGGAATAAAACTGAGAACGAGATTGCTCATGGTGGATCCGTCCAAGCAGGAAGAGTGTTCGTCCCGAGTGGAATTACTGCAGCAGAGAACCTGCCTCGTGCAAGCCGATTGCACCTTCGACATGGCTACGGCCAAGGGTTGGAACAATCAACTTCGTCAACTTAAAAAAAATTAAAATAAAGAAACTCACTTAATCGTTCGAATTTGGTCCACAGTGGTCTGCATGGAGGAGGCCGACGTCGGCCCGTGCCGAGGATACTTTCAGCGCTGGGCGTTCGATCCTCGAAAGCTCATGTGCGTCTCGTTCGGTTACGGCGGTTGCCGCGGTAACAGAAACAATTTTCTCACCTCGGAGGAGTGCACAAGTACATGCGGAATCGTTAGTGTTTTTTTGATTAAAATATCCCTCAGCAATGTTACATCAAATTTTCACTCACGAGACGAATCCTTTCGTTCCGGAAACGCGCAGGTGAGAGCCGCCCTCACGGGTCAATCGCTTCCGGATCCGGCGAGTCTTCAACAGAATCAAATCGCATCCCCGTCGCCTCCTCCGATCGACTGCATGGTCACCGAGTGGTCCCCGTGGACCCCGTGCAGTGTCAGCTGCGGTCCCGGACGCCTCACCAGTTTCCGGATGATCAAGGTAAAGAGTCGCTCTGCCCATTGTGAGCGATATATTCCAGCGGAATTCGTACGTTATGCTACAAGGGGGAGAAGGACGCGATCTTCGCCGAGCGTGAAGTTACTGCCTGAGCGAAGCGAGGGCAGAAATCGCACGAGGTGAAAATCCACTTCCTCCTGCGTGACATACGATACTTTTTTTTCCGACTTCGTTAAAGTAACCAATTTCTTGCATCGCAAAATCGTCATAATCGCCAATAACCATTACTCCTATGGGGGTAACAGGGCTTAAAGAGGGAATAATGAACCCTATTACTTCCTAAGGAGTAATGAACCCTATTACTTCCTAAGCAGTAATGAAATAATAATAATTTAATTTACCGATGTTCATCGGTAAATAATGGGTGATTTTCCGGGGGTTGCACGCAAGTAATGTGGTTGTTTTATCGAAGTCGGGAGATATAGTGTATTATGCTACAAGGGAGGGAAGTGCGCGATCTTCGCTGAGTGTGAAATTTACTGCCCGTGCGAAGCGATGGGAGAATCCGCTTCCTCCCACGTAGCACACGATACTTTTTTTTTCGGAGTTCGTTACATTAACCACATTTTTCGCGTCACAGAATCTTCATATTCGCCAATGACCATTACTCCCCCGGCAGTAATAGGGCTTTCAGAGGGAGTAATGAGCCCTTTTACTCCCTAGGGAGTAATGAAACAGTACTGCGTATGCGTACCGGTTTACAATGATCAGTCCCCGAGTTGCACGCAAGGAATGTAGTTATTTCAGCGATGTCGGAACGAAATAACAAATTTATCATTGCGAATTGTGTCTGTCTCCAGCGCGAACCGGAGAACGGCGGGAGGCCGTGCCCGAGAAAATTACAGAGACGCGCCCGCTGCATGCTGGCGCCCTGCGAGTAAAAAGCTCCGAGAGCGAAGTGGAACGAGAACGGTAGATTATTTTTTATCACTATTATCGTCGTTAGTCAACAGTTTACAGAATCGTATGGAATTACAGTACGCATAACGATTAAATAAATGAGAGACTCGTGCATGTAATAATTATCATTATAATATCCTTTATCTGTCCTACACGCGCACTCAATGATAGGCGCAGGTATTCTATGTCCCACAATTAAGTACGTCGATAATACGGTACGCGCGTGGTGTATACGAGAAAATTGCACGCTTCCTCGACGCTCTACCAGTTATACTGCTTTTTCTTTCCTTCCTTTTTTTTTTTTTATAATCGTACAATATTTTATACTATTGGACTATCAGAGATACCTCTAATTATCTGACGCTACTTGGTCGTGACGACAACGGTCATCCTCCAGCCTCTCTTCCCTGATCGGCTATGTGAGATAAATCTTTGGTATTTAGTCGTAGTTTAGTAGTAGTGTTTAGTAGCGTTACTAATAATAAAACGTACGATAAGTTTGATAGTGATAAAATCCCGAATAATGGCTCGCTCGTTAACGTTGTAGTGTGATTTTCTTTCTTTTTTTTTTTTTGCTTAGTTTTGTTTTGATTTGTTGTTTCATTTTAATATAGAATAGTTTGTGCAAGGGGGCAATAGCCCGTCTCCGTTGCCCGACCCGAGCGTCATATCAACGTACTGGCAGTTTATTAACAACAGTGGCCCTTACGAGCCACGCTCGCAAATTGTGCAGGTGAAAAAATACACAAGTCCATCAGCCTCCGGTATAGCTTATTACGATAAATATCTGTATACGCGCTACGTTATTATTTCTTTTTCCTCCGTTTTTTTTCTATCAGGACTAGACAAATCTCATCCTCGCTTATCTCGTATCTCAATAATCTTTCCTGGATGCTGAGACTCTCTTACCCAATCGCACGGCGATCAGCGATACTTTTTAGTTTTTCTTTTCTTTTTTTTTTTAATCATACTGTATATGTAGAACGAGGAAAAAGTGAGTTGAAGAGATAAAGAGAAAGAGAGATTCCAGCGAGGGGATTGCTAATTAAAAACGAGAGCGTCCACGATGAATTATATTATATATTATATATATATATAAAGATTTCGCGCCCGCGCGCTTCTTGCTCAATTCGGTACGAGGCTCGTGGGGGCGACCGCGACGATGCGTCTGTGTACTCTCACTGCCTCACAGTTACGATTTTTTAATTCTTTTTTTGAATGTTTTCTCTTCTTTTATTATATACGTGTATACTTATAATCTAAACTCATTTTCGGTCTCGCTCGCGCGACGAAGGCATCGTTGTGGCTCTCTCTCTCTCTCTCTCTTTCCCTCTCTCTCGACGATACGATCAAGCTCTTGCTCTACCCGTTGAGAGGTAATGTGTGTGGCGTCTCAGAGCCAGCCGGTCGTCACGTCGTAGCCGGCGATCGGCTCGATACCCGCGAGCCTCTGCAGCCTGCTCGCCGAGCCATTTCTCTTGAAGCTCGACGATAGATCGAGACCGGCCGATGGATCGGCGGGGTCCTCGGGATTCGCTGGACCAGCCTGCGCCCCGACGACGCTCTCCTCCGTCGTCGACGGTGTCAGCGGTGGCGTGCTCGTTGTCGTTGCCGTGCCTTCACCTGCAACATCGTCGACCTCTGGATCGCGAGAAGTATCACAAGTTTACAACTAGTGGCCGTGATCCGTGAGTCGCCGCCCGTCGTCGCTATACTCAATATCGAGCGGCCTCACCTACTCTCTCGGTGATGCTGGAAATTTCCGTCGTATCGAGACTCGGCTGTTGGCTCTGTGTCGCCTCGTGACGTCGGACGGGTATCATCTGCGAGGACAGATCGGGTCCCCGAGTGGGCACGCTGCTCGCCCGTTGCAGCTGGCCCTTCAGCGTCGCCGACGACGTCGAACTCGCCGCCGCTAGCGTCGTCGCTGCGCTCCTGACGCACGATGCCGGCAGTATCGCGCTCGGTGGATTCGACGTGCTCTCGATCGTGCTCGCGTTGCCGCTCGTCATCGTCGGTGTCGAGGCCCTCGAGGCGGAAAATTTTTTGCGCTTCTTCCTCAGAGCGGCGATCGCCGGTCCGAGACCGTGGGCGAACATGTGATGAGCCTCGTTCGTACGATGATGTTGATTCTCGGCCACTGTGTGATGCTGGGAATGTTCGTGCGAGGAACCCGCGGACGCCTGGTGATGCTGATTATTATTATGGGAGCGCGAAGATGACGGTGGCGCGTCGAGGGAGGACTTCGAGTCGGAGGAGCCATCCGAATGGGAACCACCGTCGTCCGATGCTGGCGAGTACACCGAGTCCTCGGATCGCGAACGACCTGCGATTGAAAAACCCAAGACGTTTTGTAACTTATTGGATGGTACCGGTGAGGTGGACTACACGTAACAAACAATTGTAAATTTAATGCACCGGACTGAAAGATTTTATGCAACAACTGGTATATTAAATTTCATGTAGAATTGTCATGAAAAATTAACGTACAGTATATTAAAAACTTTCTAAATATTTTACTTTTCATAATTTACTTTAATTTCACTGTAAAGCCCATTAATTTTTCATTATAATTAGACATGAAATTTAATATACAAGTTTTTGCATAAAAACTTCCAGTACGGTGCATTAAATTTACAAAAAAAAATATATGTTATTATATACTAAAAAAAATAAAATAATAATTCGTTTCCGCAGCGACTTTTCTCCTGAACGATATGTCAATATCGATGATATTACACGCACCAATGAGCCTGGATACCCGTCCAGCTTTGGCAGCCTCGATCAGAGTACCCCACCGTCGTTTCCTCGATCCGTTACGGGTGAAACGCGACTGACGCGTGGAAGTTGTAAGCCCAGGAACGCTGTTCGTGCTCGTGTGATGAGGATGCTTCTTCGGTGTCGCACCAGGTCCGAATATCCCACTGAGGGTACTGCCGAACAAGTCGTGATGGGTACTCTCCGACTGTGTGTGCTGCAGCGACGCTATGAACTCGGCTACCGGCGGCAACGTTCCGCTACCACCGGGTTGCGGCGCTATGTTGAAGCCCTTCATCAGTCGACGCTCCTTCTGACGATTCTTCTTTCCTCCGGCACCTGCGGAAACATTTTTTCATCGGTACTTCACGATCACCGAAACTTTTGACAAAACTCACGACATATTTACTCTAAGGGAACCGCATGCCGACAGTTCGATCGCTGGACTGCATCGGCGAAACGGAGAGAAAGAGCGACAGAGTGAAAGATGACGTCGAAAATTTCTGTACACTATGGAAAAAAAAAATTATAATCTCTGGCAATTTGTGGCGCCTGAACTATCCGGCCTTGGGCAAAAGAATCTCAGAGGACCTTCTTTACCACGTTCAATATCCTGCTAATGGCTTTTTTTTTAATCTATTAAATTCTCTCAAGGAATTGTAAAGGAAAAGTATTAAAAAATCCATTGCCAGAAAATTGAAAACGGAGAGTCCTTGGACGTATATTTTGTCCAAGGCGAATATAGTGTCGGCGACAAAAAGAAGACGTGACCAATGATTGTGGAACAGAAAATGGATGTGACTCGTTCGCGATACAATGAGTGGGTGAGAGATGAATTGTGTGTGAAAGCGGCAGGCTCTTGAAAGCGCGAACGTTTATGAAATGGGAATTGGAGGGGATATTGGAAAGGAGTACGGGGCTCACCGGTACCGGTTCCTGAGGCGGTGGACGTGTTCATTCCCGAATTCTTCAGTATCTCAATGAGCTCGCATCTGAAAGCGCTGATGTCCTGCTTTATCTCGTTGACGTCGTCCTCGGTGACGCCCTCGCCCTCGGTCTTTCGTTGCTCGACGGTGACGTAACGCCTCACGAGATTTCTCATTATTCCCTGATAACGAAAGTCCCTCTCGGAGGCTTGCTTCACTTTCCTCTGAATAGATTTAAACAAACAAAAGCAAAATCAAAGTAAGTCACTGCATTCGAGTGAGGACGTAATAATTATTTGTATGGCAAGGGCGTAGAAAGAGAGTTCTTGACGAGCTTGAAAATGCCGTACGAACCGAAGGCGAGAGCGGCCATGCTATTCACATTATTTTCCCTAACAAATTCACGAAAATCGTGAATTTTCGTTCTTGGGAAGTGTTCGCAGAAAGACACTTTTTGTAACTCAAGCATGATAAGTGTTACTTTTGGTACCGGCTCAGAGTGGCGAAAGTGGCGCTTTACAGCCAAGTGTACTATAAATACCCGGCACTTGGTCGGGTATTTATAGTACAGGTCTTGCTGTACAGTGCCACAATCAGCAGGCACGGAATAGCAGCACGCCTCCTGCATTTGTTACTAAAAATATTATGCGATACTAGCTCGGTGTAGCGAAGATTATACGCGGGCTGTCAAGTGACTAGTTTCATAGCGTCCGTCCAAAGTTCGCTTTACCGCACTTGTATCGTAAATTACTATTCACGCACTAGTGCGAGAAAAAAAATACCATATTGCGTTTGAACGCATGCGCAGTATTTTTCTCGCCCACTATGCGAAAAAGGGCCTCTGCGCTCACTTCTCAGGAACGGAAAGCGGGATTTAACGTGCATGCGTCAGGAAAAATTAATTACTCGGGGATTATAAGAATAAGGTTAAACCGTACTCTTATCGTTCTCATGTGCTCCTTCTTGGCGGCCCGGCTGTGTCCGCACAGCTTCCGATAGACCCACTGTCCCACGTACCACGCGCTCTTCGGCGTAGGTATTATGTTAAACGGCGGTGGAACTGTGCCACCCTCCTCGAAGTAGCTTATCCACAATTTGCTTCTGGCGAACTTCCACTCGACGTCCGCGCGCTCCTGCTCGATTAAATTATCATTCGAACGCGATGTCATCCATATTTACGAGAGTCCCGGGTCTATGTGCGAGGCTGGGAAGTTTGTAAATTTACTAACCGATATGAGTTGATAGGAATGATTCATCATGGCGATAAGAAGATTCAGCAGGACGACGATGTTTATGACGGAGTAAGTGCCGAACATCAGCATGCCCCAGAAGCGCGTGAATACTTTTATGCCATCGAGCTCGAAGCTCTCGAGATCCACGAGGCCGAAGACCGCCCAGAAGAGCGTCTGAGTGGTCTCGAACAAGCTGCAATCATCCGTAGAAACCCCTTTGAATAAACCCGTGTGCCTGATTGCGGACTATCGGAAGGTATGCCCCGAAAAAAAATATAGATATATATGTATGTATATAAAAAACAAAAGAAGAAATATTTCGACCTACTTCGCGAATCTGCGCCAGACGATACAGGCGTTCGAGTCGGCGGTCACGTTGTTGCTGCTGCTCGGATAGAGCATCGCCGTCGGGCATCTTTTCTTCTCCATGTCGGCGTAGTACCACAGCAGCTGGTTGAGCCCTGAAAAATAAACATTAGAGACATTTTTACTAGACCTTTATTTTTCTCTCGGAACATCCGTAAGCGATAATGATATACCACTCACCGCACGAGAATGCGAAAAGCACGAGAACGTAGAGAAAGAAGAATTTCATTATATCCATGACCATTCGCGATAACGAGACTTGAAGAGGTCCCAGATGAGGATTCACCGAGAAGATGTAGACGAGCTTCAGTGAACTACATCATCATTATTATTGTTATTATTATTGTTATTATTATTATTATTATTATTATTATTATTATTATTATTATTATTATTATTGTTATTATTATTATTATTATTATTATTATTATTATTATTATTATTATTATTATTATTATTATTATTATTATTATTATTATTATTATTATTATTATTATTATTATTATTATTATTATTATTGCGTATCCAGTCTCGACCGATTATCGCAGATAATCAATGGACAACGATACTTAATAATTACAATCGTTACTGACCTGAATATATTAGCAGCCGAAAATAATCCCTCGGAGATAAGCATGGGATCCCAGGTGTCCCACTGTTCTCTCTGAAGTTCCGTAATGGTCCCAATTTGTGCCTCTCTTTCCTTCTGTACTCTGTAATACGCGACTATCCTGAGGGCAACCGTCGCTACGTACAACGAATTAGTGACAAAATCAATGACGTTCCACATATCATTGATGTATTCCTCGAGACCGACGTCCCACAGTTGTTTCACCTCGGACCATATGAGCCCCGAGACCCAGGCCAGAACGAACCACTCGACGATGGTCGGTGGCGCACCTCTCTTCGACTGGGACGGTGACGGCGTCATGTCATGTCCCATCCAGAGACTGATAACGACGCTCTCGATCCTCTGGCTCGCGAGTATCAGCATAACTGCGAGCAAAGATTAAAAAAAAGAATCGTTTAGAAGGAAACATCATTCACCGATCGCTCGTTCGTCGAGCGTGAATCGCAGATGAATCGACGCGAGGAAAGTCCGTTCGGGGAGCCTTTTTCCGCCCCCTCCCCCTCCCCGTCCTCCGCGCGATTATATATATTCTATTTTAGATTCGAGGCGGGCGGTATAGCAGAGGAAATCAAACATCCGCGAGCCCCAACGAGTTTCCAAACAGTTTACAAATATCTTTCAATAGCTCGGGCGCGTTAAACGGCGTAGGCGAGCCGGACGCGTGACTTCCTATCGGTTAAGTTGACGATAGCGGACGGACGCTGGCCACAAGAGGGAGAACGTCGACATCTTAGCTTTACAAGTGAACTTCGGATAAACAAATCGCGAACAGGTAAAATCTTCGATATAAAATTATGTGCGACTCGCGGTCATCGATGATCGAAGTAACAAAGCTGATCCTGCCGATATTTGCCCGTCGCCCTCGGGTGATACCAGCCCCTCATTTGAAAAATCTACCATATCAAATATTTAAGCGTGATAACCTCAACAACCCGGCTATATCTTCGATATAAAATTATTTGCGATTCGCTGTCGTGGATGATCGAAGTAACAAAGCTGGTCCGGCAACCGCGTGATACTAGCCACCCGTTTAAAAAAATCTACAATATGAAATATTGAAGAGTGATAAATGAATAGCAAACAATCGGCCCGCGTTCGCCCACTATCACCCTCTCGCCCGACGGACATTAAAAACTCACACAAGAAAGTGAAGTACGAAGCCGAGTGACAGATAAATTTGATGAAGGGCTTTCGCATAGTCTGACCGAAGACGCTGTGAGGGGCTATTATGTAGGCCACGCTGAATATAGGAAACAGAAGACCGATCCGCACGATCTCCAATGCCTGAAGAACCATGTTCTTGCGACGGAATCCCGGCAGTCCCTCGTACCAGATGGAAGCCAGAAGTTGCTGCACGTTCGGATGGGCCACGAACTGCGAGAAGCAATAAATTTCGATAGTTTGCACGTGAAGGTGGAGGAACGACGGACGAGAGCGGTAAGAATAAGAGACGAGAAAGGGTGAAAACGAAAGACACCAATGCCGTCTCGACGAGCATTCTCGTACGATTCAACGAGAATTCCCCCTCCCCGCTTTTCTCCATCGCTCTCGAATGTCCATCCTTCGACGCCGCGCGTACTCCGTTCGTGCGAATTGCGGAACCGTCCCTTTACCTTCTTCTGGCGCAATTTAATGGCCAACTTGAGACGATTCAAGTGCATTCTCTCGCCGTGCTCGAAGGCCGGCCCAGTGGGATCGTGGTTCAGCAATACCTCCAATTCGTACGAACTTCTCGTGTGGTCGAGCAACGCGGTCGCGAAGTCCTGGCACTGTCTTCTCAGTTCCTGTTACGGAGACGAAAATTTGTAGTTTTATTCAAAGTTACTTTTAACCGAATCGGTTGAGGAAGTTGGTGTATTATTTTCGAAGCGAACTCGTAAGGACAATCTTAATGGAGTTTCGTCCGTTTCGGATGGACAACAGCTCCGCTCGTTCGTTCACCTGATACTCGCACTTGAACTCGTGCTCGAGAAACGACAGTCGTCGAAGTTCCCACGAGAGCTCGAAGGCAGTGAGGATCGGGTCCTTCGAGGACAGAGCTATGAGGGACGGCGAGGCCAGCGCTCTGTAAGCGTTTATACGACTCCTCGAGTGCCTCAGCGAATCTTCCATCCGGGACGTAACGCACTCGTCGCATCTGCTTCGAGAAAAAAAAAAGCAAACAAATAAATACAAAAATTAAGCCGTCAGCCAAATTCGAGAAACAAGATTTTTTTTTTTTCAATTTTTGTTATCTCCGTCTTCCGGATGACTCTCGGCCATTAAGGTAGTACTAGCGGACAGTTCGACCTCGCGTGAGTTCATAGAGAAATGAGAAAGAATTGCCAACAGTTGGGAATTTTTTTTCGTTAATTTGTTACTAACATTTTGGAATTATTATTATGCAAAATCAATCGTTTCGATACCTTCCATATGGTTGATTTTTTCAGATTTTTATCCCATCGAGAAGGGTTCGTAATTCCTCTCTCAATTCTTCGCGAGAACTACCTTAACGCACTCGCTGCGTTGCTTTGAAACAAAAAATTAAGAAAATACAAATTTAGCCGTCAGCCAAAGTTAAGAAACGTAAGTTCTTTTTTCAATTTTTTTTATCTCGTTTTTCTGGATGACTGGGCCACATTGATAGAATTAATTAATGAATACAAAACAAATAAAAGAAACAGGATAATAATTACAGACCCGCAACGAACATCGTGAGGCATGGGCAGAACGGATCCTCGATCCAGTAGAATCTTGATGATCTCGTAATTGTCCCGATGAGCGGAGAGTATCAGGGGTGAGATGTCCGGCGTGAATGTCGCTGTGTCCGGCGGCAGAGCTTCCCAGCTCTGGTGAATCGACATGTGATTTAGCCGATGAATTTACACCACCGATGTGTAATGAAACAATACAGGATAAATAAAATCGGTGAATATTGTGCCAATTTTAGACGACATGCAAAGACAGTGCTAGCAAGTTTAACGTTATTGGCTACTGTAAGCATGCGATTGCATAGCCACACGTGCGATTATTAACCGACTCATGGAGCTTGGGTATAATTATTTAATAAATTGTGAAACTCGTGTCGGGCGGACGGATTAACTGATATCCAGTCGGAATCAGACGGTGGGGTGCATTATTATTATGTGTGTGCAGGTGTGCGTTCGTGCATGCTCCCGTGTCGATAAAGTTTACAACCCCCCTCGCCGACTCCACTATCAAAACAGAAGGGAAGTCCCGGAGTGAAATTTAACAGGGCGAATTTCGTCGGGAACTCTGCAATTGGAATCCGACTAATACTGGAGGCGTCGGAGGGAACCTGATTGTGAAGCACATAGATGGTGCATTCGAAGCGCGAATACATTCCGATAGCCTCGAAACGCATATACCAATTAAAGGGGGAGAGCGGCGCAAAATGGACCAATGTTCAAAAAATGTTGGAGGGCATAAAAAATAATTTCCACATGGCTTCCTCTATGATAAAGTTCGCTGATCGATGTTTGGCTTTCGCGTGGAGGAAGCTATGCGCAAAATTGTAATATATAAAAGAAAGCATTACAAGTTACTTTGCATGTTTTTGTAACGTTGAAAAGTGTCTACATCTCACAAAGTTAAAACGGTCGTAAAGTTACCGCAAAGTTTATCGTAGAAAGTCGCGAACTGAAATATGAATAATTTTGAAATACTTTTCACCGCTGATTACAAACCTGTAACACGTTTTACTCACAGCGTGATGTTTGATTCAGAAACTCGAGTCAGATGTAACAAAAAACAAATTTTTGAAAAAATTCAAAACTGTTAAAATCTTATAAAATCTAAATGGTCGAATCCATTTTTCACTAAATTTAATATCAAACATTGTAGAGTGTTCGTCCATCCGCATATGAAACTTAAGCTCGATATCTCTATATATATTCTAATAAGACGGTTTTTTTAGTAATTTTTCAAAACGGAACCAAAATAAGACAGTCCCATCGTGAATGGAAAAGACCGGTCCATTTCGCCCCGTTCTCTCCCTCCTGCGACGGAGACGTCACTACGATAAATAAGGTGAATATGGCCCGGCCTTCGTGTCACCGAGTTTTCGTGCCGATCGAGGTGGGCCATATCCCCCCCCCCCCCATTTGCTTATGTGCAATTGTAGGTAAAGAAACAGAAAGATCACAGAGTCGTTCACGTATGAGCATATAAATTGTACGGTCTACGAACGGGCATACTGCAAGCGGGGAGGAGCTGACTGCACAGAGCGAATCTTCTTACATGGGGCTCGCCGTTTCTATGGACCGTCTTCTCGTGCTCCAGCAGTACCTCAACAGCCTCCACGAACTCTTCCGATATCGCGTGAAGAAGGGCGTCCTTCGTTTCGACCTTGTACTCGATCAAAAGCTCAACCATCTCGAGATTCTCGTTGTCGATTGCCATTAGCAGGGCCGATCTTCCGAGCGGATCGACGCAATTCATGTTTATCCAGTCGGAGTCCTGGGCCCGCTGCAGCATTCTGCGAGAATTCCACCACTTTAACGGAGCGCCCTTAATGGGTCGCATGAGTAAAAAAAAAAAAAAAAAATTACAATAAAAATCTCCACTTTTTTTCGTCGAACGGGGTCACAACTGCAGCACAAAATAAAACCATCAAACCCTTCGTCTGCTTTCGTAAATCTAAAAAGATTTGCTGAAAAACGGTAAAATAAATAAGTGACTTTCCCACTCGTCTCTATCGACGACCATCCGTGCGACAAAAAAGAGCGATGAAAATAAATAAAATTTGCTTTCACATCTCCCTAATCGTCTCGCCTTACCGGATACTCTCTCTTCACTTTACGCCGTAAACTTTTATAGAACATCCAACTTTACCTCCTCACCGAAGCAACGTCACCGCGCTCCACGGCGAGAAGATATTTCTTCTCGTCGAGCGACAAACTCGCCATCTCCTGATGCGGCCTTACCACGTTCTCCTCTTCCATCATCCCGTGTATGCTGTGCCTCTGTGACAAAAAAAAAAAAACAAACTAAATTAAAAAACATGAAAAAAAAAATAAATAAAAATTTTTCTCGACAGTGGAAGGAGCGGCGGATCACGACAGGATCCAAACCGACCTCAACAGCCTTTGGGAGTGGTGCACGCATAACCGTCTGGGGCTCAAGCTAGCCAAATGCAAGGTTATCTCGCTTACGAGGAAGAGAAATCCGAGCTTGCTGGAGTACACGCCGGGAGGTGCTGTGGTGCAAAAAAACTGAACCCAAAAAAAGAGAGTTTAAAAAAAAACCAAACCCAAAAAAGAGAGAGTTTAAAAAAAAAACCAAACCCAAACAAAGAGAGAGTTACAAAAAAAAACCTAACCCAAAAAAAGAGAGAGTTACAAAAAAAAAAACCTAACCCAAAAAAAGAGAGACTTGGAAAAAAAAATCCAAACCCAAAAAAAGAGCGACTTTTAAAAAAATCAGCCCGAAAAAAACCAAACCCAAAAAAAAAAGAGAGACAAAAAAGCAATCGGTTCCCTCCGCATTGGAAACGAATGTCTCGCGATTTTTGGCCAAGGAACGTGGTGTTCGGAGGAGGAGGAAGCAGTTGAGAATAGATATATTCTCTTGGGCAGGGTGTCAGCCATCAAGGACCTCGGCGTGATAATCGACTCCAAAATGAGCTTCGTGCCTCACATGGACGAAATCGTCAGCGGAGCTCTTCGACGATTTCGTGCGTCAAGTGCGTAGCACAAGACGCCCAAGACGTTGTACATAGCATTGGTTCGGACAATCCTGACCTACGCTGATCGGAAGTCTGGACACCAGGGTTCGCGGTGCAGACTCGGAGACTCGAGGGAGTTCAGCACCGATTTCTTCGGCTTGCAGCGCACGAGCTTGGAAGGCCGATGGCCAAAGAGAACGACGACTACTCCGAAGTGGCTGGTGAGCTTCGCATCCCCAGTCTCGAGTCGCTGAGGTGCTTCAGCGACATGTGTACATTGTTCAAGACGGTGAATGGGCTACTTAACTGTCCAACACTGTCGGCTAGAGTCAGAGCATACGCACCAGCGCGAACCATTCGCAACGCACGGAATTTTGTTATACCCCAAGTTCGTTCCGAGTTCGGGGCGAGATCGGCTTTACTCAGACTCACACGACAAGCCAACACTTACAACACACCAATCTTGGACTCGAGGGCTCCCTAGCAATTTTCAAAGAGGCGGCAGGCAGGATCCTACGCTATGCCTAAATGGAGGTGCAAAACATATTTTGTGGACTTCCAAAACAGTCATAATCTACGTCTCTGTGATATTCCAATTTAAAACTGAAATTATAGTGAATGTTATATAAATTGTATATAAGACTTTCTATTTCGTAAAAGGGCTTTGCCCGTCGATAAATAAATGAATAAATAAAAATGACAAAAATAAAAAAGTACACTGAGAAAAAAAAAAAGAAATGGTTGGATTAAGCAAATGCGCGTCGACATACGTTCAAAAATCTATTTTGTTGGTACAACAAAAATGTTCCTTTCAATGGACAAATTTTGAATGAATTGAACCAAATAATCGTTCAACAAAACGATGCTTTATTTGTACAAACCAAATAACAGCTTTGAGCGTACATCACCGCGACTTTTTGTTAACCCAACCAATTTTTTTTTTTCTCACTGTATAAAAATCAAAAAGTACCATGCGAGTGCTGCGAGGATTTCGTTCGAAAGGGTGCATAATTCGTCGACACCTGTTGGTCTGAACGGCCGTCGTGTGCACGGTTGAATTAATATACGAGAGGAGGGTGGCTTTCACGCCTGAAAACGAACGGGAGGACCGCGTGACGCATGGACCACTGTGCGTTAGAGGCTCGGTGACCGCAGGTCCTCGGCTCAGGCAGCGTCATTCATGTGATTTTTATCATTATTATAAAAAAAAAAAAAAAGATTGTCGTATATTAACTCATAACGCGTATATCGGGAGATGCGTAAATGAAACGCTTGCAGCCAGGACGCGCCATCCGCATGGATGAAATGTGTTATTGCATACAGGGGTGCGCCTGTGCGCGTGCAGCCCTTGTTTCAGTCTATCCATCACGGTCCTACATAGATATTCCAATAGCACGTGTGCTCCTCGAGGCTTGTGTACGCGCTCGAGGGGTATTGGTATATACGGAGGAAGGAAGAGGAAGGGAGACGGAGAGAGCGTGAAAGCACGCGCGCGCGCGCGTGCGAGAGCCTCGAGGGTGTGGTCGCTCGACAATTGTGAGAGGGAGCGCCAGGGTAAACACTCGTCCTCGTAGTCTTCGACATCCTGTCCTCTTCCTCACCGTCGTTCTTCTTCTTCTTCTTCCTTGGCGTCGTAAAGTGGCCTTCGGAATAGCGTCCTATATATATATATATATATATATATATATATATATATATATATATATATATATATATATATATATATATATATATATATATATATATATATATGTATGTATGTATGTATATATATGGAGGAGGCTAGAAGCGGGGTAAAATGGACCGGTGTGCTCCATTTCGCGTGAGCCTTTTTCTTCGTATGCCCCACGAAAAATGTGCGAGTGGTCCGTTTTGCCCCACCCTCTCGATACATCTATACGTTACGCTTCAGGCGTTCCCTCCGGTTCGGCGGGGCTTTTTCTCTCACTCTCTTTATCCCATCCTGAGGGAGTCTCGAGGGGTTTTAATAGCGCGCGCACGGTATGCGGTAGTGGATATAGCTCGGGAAGAAGCGAGGCTTGCACACCCGGAGCGCCCTTACTTATGTGTGTGCAATACGAGTGTGTATGCTCTCGAGCTTTGTCTATCTGTCTACCTGGCCAACTCCGGGCGACTGACGCTTTCACAGCTGCCACGCCTAACCGAGCTTTGACGGATCGCGCGCTCTATCCGCGCGTAGGAGCACGTGAACTTGCGAGGAAATTGAATTCCTTTTATTGCGGTACCGCGACTCGGCTCGTATCATGCGCGTTGCAATATCGAATATTTGCGGATTGCGGTAATTCGGTGCGGTAGGGATCGAGAGCGGGGCGAAACGGAACACCGGTTTGTGACGGGCCATTTCGAATAGAAGACACTGGTCCGTTTTAACCCGGGTTTTCGTTTCGCCCCGCTCGGCCCTCTGACCAATCGTTCCGATATCTCTTTGCAAAGTTAATCGAACCGTTTCCAGGTTTTCGAGTCTGCGAACCACATCACAGTCAAATTACCACCGAATTGGCACGATTCACATGCCAATTTCCATGTTGGAACATACGAGTTGTATGGCCAATCAGACTGTTTTTTTCTTTTTCTTGCACCCTCCGAAAATTGTTGATGGGTTAAATAACGATTATCCTCGCCGAGATTATCGCAGTCTCTCTAACCCACCTAAAGATAACGTGCGACTAGCTCCGCCGTGTGTTTTGCGGAGGATTGGGTTTAAGGACCCCCGGCAGTTGCGGCGTCTCGTGATCGTCCATGAAAGGAGATATAAAACTCCCAGATACTGTGGATAGTGCCTTTTCCCGTTTTTCCCCACCCTTCATCGCCCTATGCTGGGGCTATTTTGAGTAGAAGACACTGGTCCGTTTTAACCCGGATTTCAGTTTCGCCCCGCTTTTCCCAACGGCCAATCGTTCCGATACTTCTTTGTAAGGCCAATCCAGCCGTCTTCGGGGTTTCTAGTCTACGAACCAGTCCACAGTGTAATTCCCACCGAGTCAGCTCGATTTCCATGCTGGAACATCCGGATTGTATGGTCAATTAGACTGTTTCTTTTTTCATGCACCCTCCGAAAACTTTTGGGTTAAATTACGATCATCCCCGTCTCTGTAAACCATGTGAAGATAACGCACGACAAACTCCACTGCGTGATTAGCGGAGGATTGGTTAAAGGACCCCCGGCAGTTGCGGCGTCTCATGATCGTCCATGAAAGGAGAAATAAATCTCCGAGATACTGTGGATAGTTCCTTTTCCCGTTTTTCCCCACCCTTCGTCGCCCTATGCTGGGGCTATTTTGAGTACAAGACACTGGTCCGTTTTAACCCGGATTCCAGTTTCGCCCCGCTTTTCCCAATGGCCAATCGTTCCGATATTTCTTTGTAAAGCCAATCCAGCCGTCTTCAGGGTTTCTTCTAGTCTACGAAGCAGTCCACAGAATTCCTACCGAGTCAGCTCGATTTCCATGCTGATTTCCATGCTGGAACATCCGAGTTGTATGTTCCTTTTTCATGCACCATCCGAAAACTGTTGGGTTTCCGTCTCTGCAACCCATGGGAAGACAATGTGCGACAAACTCCACAGAGTGTTTCACGGAGGATATGTTTAAGGATCCCCGGCCGTCGCGGCGTCTCACGATGGTCCCCGAAAGGAGATATAAAGCTCGCAGACACTGTGGATAGTTCCTTCTCTCGTTTTCCCATATCATCATCGCCTATGGCGACATGGGAAATCGCCATATCTTCATCGCCCCATGCTAGGGCGATTTCGAATAGAAGACATTGGTCCGTTTTAACCCGGGATTCCGTTTCACCCCGCTCTCCCCTATGACCAATCGTTCCGATATCTCTTCGCAAAGTTAATCCAACCGTTACCAGGGTTTCGAATCTACGAACCAGACCATAGTGAAATTCCTACCAAATTGGCCCGATTTCCCTTTTTTCTCGCACCATCCGAAAACTGTTGTGTTAAATTACGATTACGCCCGTCACTTCAACCCATGTGACGATAACGTGCGACAGACTCCACTGTGTGTCTCGCGGAGGATTGCGTTTAAGGATCTCCAGCAGTCCCGACGTCTCACGACCGAGCCACATCCTGTGGTCCACGAGAGGAGATATAAAGCTCGCAGACACTGTGGATACTTCCTTCTCTCGTTTTCCCATATCATCATCGCCCTCATCATCGCCTATGGCGATATGGGAAATCGCCATATCTTCATCGCCCCATGCTAGGGCGATTTCGAATAGAAGACATTGGTCCGTTTTAACCCAGAATTCCGTTTCACCCCGCTCTCCCCTATGACCAATCGTTCCGATATCTCTTCGCAAAGTTAATCCAACCGTTACCTGGGTTTCGAATCTACGAACCAGACCCCAGTGAAATTCCTACCAAATTGGCCCGACTTCCTTGCTGGAACATCCAGATTGCATGGCCAATGAGGCTTTTTTTCTCGCACCATCCGAAAACTGTTGTCTTAAATTACGATTACCCCCGTCACTTCAACCCACGTGACGATAACGTGCGACAGACTCCACTGTGTGTCTCGCGGAGGATTGCGTTTAAGGATCTCCGGCAGTCCCGACGTCGCACGACCGAGCCACATCCTGTGGTCCACGAGAGGAGATATAAAGCTCGCAGACACTGTGGATAGTTCCTTCCCTCCTTTTTCCCCATTCTTCACCGCCCTATGCTTCGCGGTGCGTTATAGTAATACGATACATCGGATCAGTGTCGAGGATGGTATTTCACCCTCGCACGAGCTCGCGGAAACGACGTTAAAAGCTTCGGGATGAGCTGAGGTGGAAGCTCGACTAGGGCAGAGAGAGTGTGTCTAAATTGTCCTTCTTCCGGCGAATCCTCGCTCGGGCTCCATGGGGGCGGAGTGCAATGCACGCTCGAAGAGGTAAAAGGTAATAAGAGCTGGCAAGGCGAAAAGACACACAGACTCACTCACCGCTGCATTCGATATAGACTTCACGGCTGTGGGAAAAGAGCGAAGAGGAACCGAGAGGAGGATCTTTCGGGAGTTCTTTCAACCGGCAACCCCTTTTACGACCTCTTACCTTGACTTTCTTGTTGCCTTCCGGCTTCTCGAGCAAGCTCGTTGTCTGATGATGAGGCGGGTGAGAGCACGGTGTGAGTGGCGGCGCCTCCGGGTCAAAGGTAACGTGCTGCTGCTGATGGTGCTGATGATGTTGGCCAGCTCCGCGACCGATGCCGCGAAGGAAGCCGGCAGCGGGGTTTGGACGTGGACCCCCACCGCCGCCCCCCATCGACGATCGCGGCATTGTTCTCGTCGTCATGGGCAAATCCCTGGTGACATCGGCGTCGGAAGGAACCGCGAAATCGAAGAACCTCCCGGCGTCGGCGACGCTCTCCTCATTCTCGTCCGCGCTTTCTGAAACGAGAGAGGACGGAAGGTTTGTATTAAATTTCCTACAAACAGACTGGATGGGCTTTAGGGCAGACAGGGGTCGAAAGCGAGGCGGAATGTGGAGGGACGGAAAGGGACACATTTCAGGCCAGGGAACTTGTTTTCTTTGAGCGCTGAGCGGATACAAGCAGGACAGCAGTTTTCATAAAATGACGTACACTGATGAAAATTTAGTGGTTAAATTTTAGCTCATCGAATTTATTACATTCTATAGACTAAATTTTCGAACGGTTGCATTCAGCGCATGGAGTGGATTTTATTCAATTCTGTGGCCCAATTTTCTAATGGTTGAATTTAACTCATGGAATAAAGTTTATTCCATTGTATGGGCCAAATTTTCCCATGAATTACAGCCCTCGAAATAAAGTTTACTCCATTCTATGGATTAAATATCGTAATAGTTAAATGTTCGCCCATGCAATGGAATTTTGGCGCCGACACTCGCAGTGAGTGTCTGTCGCCGTCGGGCTTATCGTCACTCGACATCGGTCTACCTTCCCCACGGGAAGAATATTCCCGTTCGATAAAAGACACGACGATAAAATGGTCCAATATTGCATTTCAATATCGTCGATACGTTGCATACAACTGTTATTGCCGCACCGCTTACGGTTTCAGTGCCTACAGAACCGCGACTGTGAAGAATCGCGAACGATGAATGCGCCTTCAAAAACGCTGCCGAGAACGTCGAGTTCGATTAATCCGTCGATTTAACCGAGGAGGTAGGAGGAGGGGGAGGGGGGGGGGGGGATGAGGCCAGTAGCGAAAAGAGAGATTTGCCCGAGATTCGATGCGGGTAGCGCGACCGTACGAAATACACTATCACACTGTGTGCTTTCCGATTAGGGTTCGATGCGAACCAACGCTTATCGCGAAACGATCGATCAGCCGTCCACTCGAATACTCCTCGATCGTTAAACTCTCCTACTGGCGTATACATATATACATATCCATACATGCATATTTCTGTTTCATAGGGTCTATAAAGACTCTTTCCAGTAATCGTCCATTAAATTCCATGTATCAGTGTTTTACACCGATAGAAATAAAATTCTACGGATATTTTTTATCTCCCCTTTTGCTTCTCATTTATCCGATGCACACACGCACCCTCGGGCTGTCCAGAACGAGGTACCCGGTACATTGGTAAGTACAGAGGAGTGGATGAGCCCGCGTGTTGTACACACGACGAGAAACCCTCAAACTCCACCGTCGCTCGAGGCAATTCGTTTTCACGATCCGGCGAACCCTAAAACGTTTCTTGATGGCGAACAGATCTCTGAGCCGAGGGGGTTTATACCACGCTGGCTGGTTACCTACTGCCGTTTTTTTTTTTTCTCTCCCCTCCCCAGCGGCCGCGGCGAGTCCTGTTATCTGGGGAGACGATGATGGATCGACGAATCTACTAGCCGCTTCTTAGCTCGATATCTCGTACGGACATGTGACTTTTCTTAAACCTCCTCGGAGCTCAACGAGCCGAGTCGTGCGCCCTGCATAATTTTTCTCCGTGGCGGGACGGCATTCTATGCAGGAAAAAAAAGTGCAACTTTTTTTTCTAATTAATTTTTTTTTTTTTTTTTTTTTTGGTCAACGAAGCGTATTTTTTTTTTACCGTCCAGCGATTTCGGTAAAATCAAACTTGTTGTGATTTTTCGGTCTGTGGATTGTAAAATGAAAATAAAATATTCAATGAAAAATCCTCTACGATTTATCGGCTCGTAGCCCAGCGTTCAAATCGTGCAGAAAAAATCCGCTGTAGCGAATATTATTTTTTATTTCATATTCGTGCACGGCAATCGCGCATCACACGATCGGAGAACGAAGGGTCGCTCGCGATGGATCTTAGATCGATCCTTTATTTAATTACCGACTAAAAATAAAAATATTGTTTTCCCTAAAATCGATTAATGGAAATGTACTCCTTTTTTTGTTATCGTGTATACCGAATATTATTTTTTATTTAATATTCGTTCCCGGCAGACAGTAAAAAAGTTTGTACTTTTTACGACTTATTGTCCAAAAAAGTCCACAATTTTGTATTTGTCAATTTTCCGATCTAACCGCCTGGTTCTCGTTTACCGAACAAAAGTACAAACTAAAATTGTCAATTACACAGAAAATAAAACGGCAGGTTTGTAATATTCAAACCTTGACAAACGAGTCTGTCACTTATTTCAAAAAATTATTTTTGCAAAACTTCGTATTCCAATTTAACGAAATTATTTTTTACCGTGCAATTGGCCATCACAAGATCGGAAGCTCAGATAAATCTTCATTTAAATCCCCGACTAAAAACCACCATTCTTTTCCTAAAAATCAATGAATAGAAACTTCTTCTTTTTTGTACCGTGCGTGAGAATCCCAGTGCGACAGGATCGTCGGTCTGGCGATGGAAATGAAGAATCGACGGTGCGTTTCGGCAATTGTTCGGCCTCGTTATCAGGCCGAAGGCGGGGGGGGCGGGGGGGCTTTTGGCGCATGCGGCGCAGTTGGGATCCTTTGATATCGTTGAGAGGAGAGCGCGATCGATACACAGCTATGAGGCAAGTTACACATGTATTAAACCGGCTGCACTATGGTCTCTGACTGGCCTCGGCAGGAGTTGCCTCACAGTTATGCCTCGCGGTTAGCAGGCAGACTTCGACCCCTCGACCTCTCGGTTAGGGGTCGTTGCGCCGAAGACGCCGTTGCATGCTTCCGACCCGAGAGACTCCCGCAAAGAGTAACCAGATCGATAAAGTAGTACGCTATAACCTGCGCCGGCCGCTATGTGGGTGGCCCTTTGGTCCGTACCGCGGGAATCGCAGGTGCACCGCTGCGAGGCGGTACACGTGCGCGCCGCGGCTACCTGCACACGTGTGCGAAAGAGGTGAGTCGGAGCGGCGGGTACCGGAGGGAAGAAAACGCGAGGGACGTAATCTCCGTCGGCTATTACCTCAACCGCCAAGGGGTTGTCGGAGAGGGAGATCGATGTTACTTTAATGCGCGCCTCTCGCGTGATTGATGATGTTCGGAGCGTATTATGAAGGCGTGTATTACGGGCTGAAGGTTGTCAGCGGTGTTTGAATTGGTGTCAGATAATCCGGGAAGACTCGGCGGGGGAGAGGAAGGTGGAAGAGTCGGATGTCTCATATAAAACGTTCCGAGGACTATCATCCGAATCTCTGGCGAATAGGCGGCTAAGACCCGTGAGGGTTCATTGACCCCCCCCGCCTACTCGAAGGAACATTCTCTTATACACCTGTTGCTCTCCGCTGTGCCTCTCGCTCCCTGCCCGCGTTTACTGGTACCAGAAACATAAGCGATGGATGAAGAGGCTTGACTTGTGTATACGTTTCGGCGGAGGAACTTGGAGCAGAGGAAGTGTTTGCATGAGTCTGGTAGCGTGGACGGTTGGGACTGTTAGGGTAGGACTGCTTGACGGTTGAGAGGCGGGCAGGGGTTGCAGGGGCAAAGTGGAGAAGCTGCGGACCGCGGGCAGGTGAAATGGTGAACAGCAAAGTATTCCGGAATATTAATTGGAGCACTGAATTAGGTACGAAAAAATGTTTCGAAAATTTGATTGGAAGACTGGTTGAGACACTGGGGTAAAATGGGCAGTTCCATATAATTTCTTTTGAAAACATGGCAAAATGGAGAAGCTGCGGACCGCGGGCAGGTGAAATGGTGAACAGCAAAGTATTCCGGAATATTAATTGGAGCACTGAATTAGGTACGAAAAAATATCTCGAAAATTTGATTGGAAGACTGGTTGAGACACTGGGGTAAAATGGGCAGTTCCATATAATTTTTTTTGAAAACATGGCAAAATGGAGAAGCTGCGGACCGCGGGCAGGTGAAATGGTGAACAACAAAGTATTCCGGAATATTAATTGGAGCACTGAATTAGGTACGAAAAAATATTTCGAAAATTTGATTGGAAGACTGGTTGAGACACTGGGGTAAAATGGGCAGTTCCATATAATTTTTTTTTTAAACATGGCAAAGTGGAGAAGCTGCGGACCGCGGGCAGGTGAAATGGTGAACAGCAAAGTATTCCGGAATATCAATTGGAGCACTGAATTAGGTACGAAAAAATGTTTCGAAAATTTGATTGGAAGACTGGTTGAGACACTGGGGTAAAATGGGCAGTTCCATATAATTTTTTTTGAAAACATGGCAAAATGGAGAAGCTGCGGACCGCGGGCAGGTGAAATGGTGAACAACAAAGTATTCCGGAATATTAATTGGAGCACTGAATTAGGTACGAAAAAATGTTTCGAAAATTTGATTGGAAGACTGGTTGAGACACTGGGGTAAAATGGGCAGTTCCATATAATTTTTTTTTAAACATGGCAAAGTGGAGAAGCTGCGGACCGCGGGCAGGTGAAATGGTGAACAGCAAAGTATTCCGGAATATTAATTGGAGCACTGAATTAGGTACGAAAAAATGTTTCGAAAATTTGATTGGAAGACTGGTTGAGACACTGGGGTAAAATGGGCAGTTCGATATAATTTTTTGAAGACATTAGATAAACAGGCTTGACTTGTGTATACGTTTCGGCGGAGGAACTTGGAGCAGGGGAAGTGTTTGCATGTGTCTGGTAGCGTGGACGGTTGGGACTGTTAGGGTAGAACTGCTTGAGGGTTTCGAGGCGAGCAGGAGTTGCAGGGGCAAAATGGAAAAGCTGCGGACCGCGGGCAGGTGAAATGGTGAACAGCAAAGTATTCCGGAATATTAATTGGAGCACTGAATTAGGTACGAAAAAATATCTCGAAAATTTGATTCGAAGACTATTTGAGACACTGGGGTAAAATGGGCAGTTCCATATAATTTTTTTTAAAACATGGGACAAACAGGCTTGACTTGTTTATACCTTTCGGCGGACCGACTTGGTGTAGAGGAACTGTAAGCTTGGCTCTGGTATCGTTTGACGGTTTGATGGACTGCTTGACGGTCTTGAGACGCGCAGGGAATGCAGAGGCAAAATTGAGAGGTTGCGAACCGCAGACACGGGGTGAAATGGTGCACAAACTATTCCACAAAATTAATTGGATCACTAAAATTGGGCACGAAAAAAATGTCCCGCAAATTCGATTGGAACACTAGTCAAGACACCGGGGTAAAATGGATTCTTCCACACAATTTTGCTTCCTCATAGAGAAACCTTTTTTTTTCATTGCGCATTAAAGCAGCCTTTTTTTTAAAAACTATAGTCGTCTTAATTGGGAGTCTTAATTGAAAGGCCCGAGGTGAAAGATGAAACGAGAGTTGCCGAAGATGCTGACCTTCAAGATCCGGATGCCGCGTCAACTCCCGGAACGGGACCGGATGTGTACCGTGTAAGCCGAACCATAAAGAACACTCCCGTATTCCGGTGGCTGCGCAGTTTTTTCTGCGGCAACGATCGGCCGATAAATCATCGTAAATCCTCCGCCACCGGGGGTGGGGTGGGGGTGGGGAGGAGCGGGGGGGGGGGGGGGGGGGGCAGGAGCAAATGAGTTTGAATATCGTTCGAGTCACGAGCGTTCCTCCCTCCGCTTTTTCTGTATACGACGGAGCCAGATATTTTTGCAAGATACCGATGGCCTGGCTCTTTCAACTTTCGCGGGAAACACGCTCATGAAAAATGTATCCCTCGTCCGCAACACTAGCGTTAGGCCATGGTTTTTAGCAAGTCCAACCGCTCCGTCGCCGCGGACGGGAATGTTTCCAACGCTCGCCATCGCGATTCATCGCACGGCTTAAACCGCCGGTGTACGCGAGAGTAAATCATCGCCAGATGCGCTAAATCCAAACAGCTTGTCGAGCTTTCGCGGCCGCGTCGAAGCCCCCGCCTTGCCTCCGGAGCTTCAACCGAATTCTGACGAGGTGTTCGAGGACGGATGTTGAGGCTACGCGCCGGTGCGCGATCGCGAGACCGTTCGCACATCGGTCTTAATATAGCCCCTTCGATATTTTGTATATCTTGTGGAAACAGATCGGTGATCGAAAAACAAAGTATACATAAAATATACATGCATGTATGTTGCAGCTTTAAAAAAAAAAAAAGAAAAAAAAAATTGTACTGGATGTAGCTTAGCAATTATTCCGTCGAGCCGGAGGGGAGGGAGCACGCCTGTGCTCTCGTCTGTTATCTTGAGATCCTATAATCGCGAAGGCTCGCGGGTGCTCATAGGCGAGCCTGCAGTGACTCGAGGGCTTTCGTCGAACCTCCAACTTTTAACGAGTCTCCAGCGAGCAATATAGCGCATATTGCCGACGAGCTCGACCAACTAACGCTGGGTCCTATATATGTCTCCCTATAATATATATATATATTTGCCTATGCAGCATTCCTTCCTAATTCGGTAAATGGCTTTCTCGTACATAACTCGCGAGTTCAGTGCCACGAGACGCCGGTTTTAATGTAATACGCGCGCGAGGATCTTGATAAAATATAGAGAGGTGGGGAGGAATGGGTTAAAGCTCGAACACGGTTATTCGGTCAACCGGGGGCGGGGGCAGGCGATGGAGTTGGGGTAAAATCGTTTCGCGAGTTCTTCGCTATGGTCGCCCTTTCCCTCACGGTGGCGGAAATTCCGCGACGAGCCTCTCCGTCCGTCCTGCCGGACGTCGAAGAGGCGACGACGACGAGGGGGTTAATTTAATCAACACGCCCGGCGCAAAGGAAACGAGGGTGAAACGGTCGTCGGACGTTGGGACTTCGCTCGACGGGGAATAAACGGTTGTAATAAACCTACGGGAAGTTTAGAAAGTTAATAACGCGAAGAAAGAACTCGCGCCCTTCGAAAAAAACGTATACATGTATATTCGATGCTCTGTCGCGAAAATTCGTTGTATTGGTTTTTGTTGAAACCAGCCGAACTCGATAAACCGGCATTTAGCGAAATTTAGTTAAAAAATATATATTTCTTTAATTCACATCGAAAGTTTCCGCATCCGGAGACATTTTTTTGTTTGTCAAAAACTTCGGAATCTTTCTTTGGTCTTATTGAACGTTAAATCAAATTTTCAAGCGAAAGGAATGTTACTTTCTGTTTTTTTTTTTTTTTTTTTTCATTTTTTTACCATTTACAATTACATTTACATTTACAAGCGTAAGTCGACAAACCGGACTGCAGTAAAATATCTTCTCTAATTCTCATGGAAAGATTACGCGTCGAGAGGAATTTCTTCTGTTTGGGCAGAATTTGGGAATCTTTTTTTGTCTTTATTCGAGGTGAAAACAATTTTTCAAGCGAAAGGAATGTTACTTTGCGTTTTCTTTTCTCTTTTTTTTTTGTTACCATTTACAGAACATCCTCGAAGCGCGGGAAGCGCTATAATGCCGCAGGTAAGATACCTCGGACAGAGCTCCCTTAATGAAGCAGGAATTGTTTTTCTACCGGGAACAATAGGCGAAGAGCCGACGGATGGAAAGTTCTTCTGTTGTACTCTCCGGCGGATTATTCGCCTTTCCCCCTATTGTCCGACGATAAACTTAAAAGCGAACTCATTTCGGTGCGGCCACTATCAGCGGCCGTGCAGGCGCAAACGACTACCCACTAGGCGCGCGCTGGGCTACTCCGCAGTGGAAATAAAATTGTTGGGCGGCCGCACGGTCGGGAAGCGAACGAACGGAGCGAATCCACCGTACTCCGAGAAACTCAAGTAGCAATTAATTTGTTCGGACAAAACCCGCGATTTGCGTGAGGATTCGCGCGGAATCGTCAAAAAATCTCGCTATCCCCAATTAAAATAATGTAATGAAACTTTCGCTTCGGTGGGACGACATCATTGTATCCCAGCGAGCGTGCCGTGTCACACTTCCGCAAAGTTCTGAACTCCTCCCGTCGGCTCGAATTGACACATTCTGAAAAATTAGTTTTTGAAAAAATATTTGTGAGATTGAAAAATGAAAAAAATTGTAAAACATACTTGGTACATTCTGTAATGCGTCGCCGTAGTCGGAATGAAATAAACATTTAATTATAATCAAATTTATCCGTACATCGGATGTATCATTTTTTGTATCTTCTGACTCTTGACTAGGGTAAATATCGACCCAACGTGTTTCTTCTACGTGCAAGAGTCCCATGAGCAGTAAATGGGGTTTTCCGCACATGAATCTCTTCGTTTTTAATACTGAATAGAATGGCATGTGACAAATTTGTTTTTATTAAAATATAAGGGGGTAAAAATTACCCAAAACGTAGGGAAAATGGGCAAAAATCTCATTTTTTAATATCAATTATGTTAAAGTTTAGGGGGTAAAAATGATACTTTTGAAACCCAAAACGTCACAAAAATTGGAAAAAGTTGCATTTTTTAAATATCGTCTGGGGTGGTTTTCCACCCCAGACATGAGTACATACGAAAATACGTCACTTCCTATCGAAAAATGATATTCATTTTTCGAGCCGGAAGCGACGTTACAGGGAAAGTGTTTAATGTTTCTCTGTGAAAGTATCTCGAAACGGATGAATTAACGAACGCGCGGAGCTCGACCCGCGGTGACGTAGAAGGATCAACCGTTGAGACGACGCAAAAACAATTGTTTATTCAATATTTTGCTAACATTCTCCACACAGTCCCGGAAGTTGAGACGAGACGATGCAAAGAGAATTGTTTATTCAATTTTTTGCTAACATTCTCCACAGCGTCCTACCCCGAAGTTGAAAAATGGTACTGCAGAGAGAAAAATATGTGCCCAACCGGGGCGTGTAACTGCGGCCGATTGTTTGCCGACCGTTGCAGCCCGTGGGCTTCGAGTGGAAGAAAATCGTTGCCGCGATGGCCGAACCCCGCAGCCGCTCTCCGGTGGCTCTCGGATAACTCTCTAATTCACCCTCGTTATCCAGCGTTAGCCCACGCGAGCCAGCCGGCACGTAATGTAAGCAGCAATTAACCGCGCGGCTCTCGCGAGCCGGCGATTAACGATCTGTTTGCACTCAAGCGACAGGAAGGTACGGCGTGCCTTCCTGATTGTCAACCGCGCGACCCGGTAGGCCCGAGTGGAACGACACACAGTGGCGATGAGTTCGCCCATAACCGGACGAGAGAGGAAAGCAGAAAGAACAAAAGAACAAAAGGATCTTTCACGAGTTCAAACGAGAGTTCGCAGAAACGAAGTTCCAAAAGAGGGACCTCCATTAGTCTTTCCCACCGCATCGCGTGCCTCTCGCCTTTCCTTTGATACTCAGCAAAAAGTCAGAGCCGCCGAGATACATATCGGTGACGGAGCACCCGGAGAGCAGACCGTCCAAAGCTGGACCGGGTGGGCGCTTTCCCCACTAAACTAGCAGTAACTGAACGTGCGAAGCAGTCGCGCGGGCTCGGCGAGACCTTCTTTTCAAGAACTCGCGGCCTTTTGCCTTAGACCCTGCTTTTTTGCCGTGCAACGATTTGCGGCTCACACTTGTGAAGTGAGAGGAGTTCATTTTCGTTTTATTCGCTATATAAAAAAACAATAAAGAAATGTTGTCGTTAGAGTAGGGCCTCGCTTATCCGACGTCCAATTATCCGAGCCCACCGCGTTAACCGGGATGTAAGCTCGGATTAAGGTGCTCGCACATAAAACAACGTTTGCCGTTTTCCGTCACACGGACGAGTCGATCGGACCGGATCGAACACCAATACGCGAGCATTGGCCAATCACGGCTGTGTTTGTGCAAAATACGGCACGGCCTGTCTGTGTTCCGTACGTAGTTTTGTGTGCGAACAGCTTTATAGGGACAACTCGGATGAAACGGATAAAGCAACATGCCCGCGCGCGGAATAGTCTGTAACTGCTACATTGTTGCATACGCGCTTAAAGTTGTACAAGTTTGCTGCGTCTTTATACTGCGAGCTGTAAATACATCAGTTCCCATTTCTAGAGTCAATGGTAGAACATCGTGATGTCTCAAAAAAGGAAAAAAAAGTCGGAAATTATCTAATAAAGTTAATGTTTATATGAAGTGGTGTGTGTTTTTTTTTAATATATAAAATAGTAGCACAAGTTTGAATTGAGTATATTATCCGTCTTATTCTCTCCCCCCACATTACCCGCTCATTACCTCGGATAAACGGGGTTCTACTGTATTTGTATATTGATGTCGTGTATTTTTTCTTCCGCTATACCATAGACGGTGATCGTTAATTTCGACAAATAGACCAGTGAATCAAATTCCGCACACAATCGTACATTAATCACTTAATCTTCATGACCATTTTCATAAAAGATATAAGTAACATAAATTGACATAAATTCATTCCTCACTTGTTACAATTTTTTCACTTCATTCAGATCCACATTCCCTTTTCTCAATAATTTATCCAGTTTTCTTTTGGCGAATTTTCAGAGTCGGTGTACAATGGCGGTGCAACAAATAAAACATAACCAAAAACTTATCTCGGTTATCGATGTCTTTCGATGGCTCTTTTTGCCGTTCTGGGTCACGAAGTCCGAGGTGACGGGAATTTGAAATTCCGCTGACCAAGCGGATTCGAGACCTCGGACACGTGTTCACCACGCTAGTTCTCGAAAAATGGTTCCTCGACTTGACAAACGAGACGTCTTCCTCACTCGACGTCCCCGGAACGAAAGAGGCCGGGATTTTGGGGGTACCGAGGACGTGGTCCTCCTCGTTGCGTCACACGCGCGTGTGCTACCCGTTTACATATTTTCGGGTGTACCGATCGCTAATCAATACGCACGGACCCGAGTAGAAATCTTCGAGCGTTACATCGGGCCCCGATAAGTTCCTGAGGAGGCCTGATAAGGCCTTATCAGGGCCCGGATGTAACGCTCGAAAATTTCTACTCGGGGAGTTGTCGCTCGCCCTTCTCGGAGAGCTCGAAATTTGAACTCATTTCTGTCGCATCTTACACACTTTACTCGCTTCCTTTTGCTTCCTCATAGAGGAAGCTTTGTGATGGTGAAAAAAAAAAATTTCGAGATTTTAATGAAAACGTGTTCAGAATGTTCCAAAACATCGAAAAATCACATTTAGAAAAAATGTCCGGATGTATGTGTGTGTGTGTGTGTGTGTGTGTGTGTGTGTGTGTGTGTGTGTGTGAATCGGAAGCGAAAAATTCAAACCGCTATAACTCGAGAACGCCTCCACGAATCCGGCCGAAATTTTGCACATAGCTTGTGTGGTTAATAGTCAATGTTTCTCTAAAATTTCGTCCAAAAATGTTCAGTTGTTTTTTTTGTACGCCATTTTTAATTTCTTCGAAAATGTCTGTACGCACTGTAGCGCTCGCAATTTTTTAGCTGTCGGGCTAAAAA
The DNA here is from genome assembly GCA_958510785.1 of Exephanes ischioxanthus. NCBI lineage: Eukaryota > Metazoa > Arthropoda > Insecta > Hymenoptera > Ichneumonidae > Exephanes > Exephanes ischioxanthus. The sequence continues at coordinate 3,919,606 of OY294017.1, read as the reverse complement.
TGCGTACACAGATAGAATCTGATCATCCGAGGATCCCATTAAAATTTCAAGAAAATCGATCGAACCGTTTAAATTTTATGTCATTTTGAATTTTTTGAATTTCATGCAATTTTTTTTTTTTTTAAGACGCATTTTTTCCGGATCAAATATTCATCTGTGAATAGAATAAGTGTCAGATTCGTGATCAGCGCGAAAAAATACATAGAATTACAGTCCCGGAGCGACAACTAACCAAAAAGTTTACCAGGCATTTTTATAGCCAAAATTGCAAAAATGAATGATTTTAGGTATTTTTAAACAACGATTTCTTTGCTTTTCGATGGCATCGCGGAAAAACCCAGGTGCCTATCGTGATGTACAGCAAGACATACACAAGACGATAGATATGACGGACTTGAAAAAGCTATATAAAGAGGTGTCACTTGGATTCCTTGAGTGAAAATTCACAAAAAAAAAATCACGAGCGCTCACTTCCATGTATTTTTTCGCGTCAAGCGCAGATCCGACAAAGTGAAGCGTGACGATGGAGTATTTTTTTCTCGCTGAATATGAATCGGTCAGCCGTTTTGCATAAAAGTCTAACAAGACGTTGACGGTGAAAAAAGTTGAAAATTGAAATTTTCATAGCGCTTCCTCATAAAGTTGGAAATTGAAATTTTCATAGCGCTTCCTCATAAAGTTGGAAATTGAAATTTTCATATCGCTTTCTCATAATTTTCCTTCATTCGCGAAGCTTCCTCTATGAGGAAGCCAAAAATACAGACAATGCTTCCTCATAGAAGAGGCTTCGCGAATGAAGGAAAATTATGAGAAAGCGATATGAAAATTTCAATTTCCAACTTTATGAGGAAGCGCTATGAAAATTTCAATTTCCAACTTTATGAGGAAGCGCTATGAAAATTTCAATTTTCAACTTTTTTTATTGGTCGGAAGCTCTCACAGGAATGAGCTATTCCATACCGGAGAAAATCATCCATTTCACACTCGGCGAAGTAGAAGTTTAACGTACGCGCGCGGCCGTGGAGTCACAATGGATATATGCGGGTGTGAAAAGTGAGTCTCACGCGCGCTCTCCGTGTCTCTCAATCGAATTGTCAGTCAACGGGGAGAACGAGTGCACACCCCGACTAACTGGATCGTGCCTATCGGGTCCTCCTCGTCATCCATTCATCGGGCGATCTCTCCTATCCTTATAACGCCGCTAACGAGATCTCTCGAATACGCCCGCACACGGGGAGTTGGAGAGGCGCGTCCGGAGTCGATTGATACGCGAGGGCGAGATGACGACTCAACGCTCGGCGGTATTCACTCGTTCCACCGGATATTGGCAAGTGGGGAATCCGATAAGCAGACATGACGTCCGCGGAGTCACGGTAAAGCGGCGGAATGCCTTCTCCTTCGGTGACTCGCTCTATAATGCTGTTTCTGATATAGATGACTCGGGGTGTGTAATGTGCTTCGCGGGAAACACGCGCTGGGTCGACACTCGCCCGACTCTCCGTGCAAATTCGTCCGGGCTATCGAGGAAAATCCTCCGGAAGGTACCGGCAATTCGAACGATTTTTGTTCATACAATAATTTTTTTTTCTTCATTTTTGTCGATCAGCGAGATCGAATTTAATTGATGACGAATTCGGGTCATATGGGTGAAGAGGTAAACACAAAAGTCGACGGACTTTCGAGCAAACGTTAATAATTTATCGCTATTTACACACCGGCTATGCAGAATTTTTCTGATTTTGTTTTTACCAATTAACCGGAACGGAATAAATAAAAAAACGAAGCGTTAAAGACTATACTCGACTGGGTTTCGAGCAAACGATGAAAATTTATCGGTATTTACGTCCGGCGTATGACAAAAATTTTATATCTTTTTTTTATCAATTAACGAGAACGGAATAAATTGATGGCGAATTCGGGCCATCCTGGAGAAGAGAAGAGAACACAAAACTCGACAGGCTCTCGAGGAAGCGTTAAAAATATATCGCTATTTACGCCCTACGCAGAATTTTGTCTTTCGGATCTAACGATTATTATTCCTCGATAAGATTTCAATAGTTAATTCAATTTTCAATTTCAATTCAATTTTTCAATTGAATTCAATTTTTCAATTTTCAATTTCAATTCAAAATTGAAAATTGAAAATTGAAAATTGAAATTTTCATTTTCAATTTTTCAATTTTTTTTACAAGCATACAAAATTTGAAAAAACGAAAATCAGTTCGTCAAGATCTTACCGTCAATTCGTCTCTTTCTTTCGGTTTGGTATCGACCTAGGTCAACCCTCACCATAGCTCCAGTAGGATGGAACAAGAAACTGATAAAAAAAAAGGGTCGATTAATACACGTCGTCAATGCAATCGAAACAATGACTCTATTCGTTTTCCCTCTTGCAGGAAGAAGTTCGACGATGGCGCGCGAATGACCGAGCTGGGTTGGGTTGATGGGGGACGAGAGTAAGAAAAAATCGACCTCCACGTTTTTAGCGGTGCTGCGCTCAGCACTCGGTCGCGGGAGAGCCTTCGAAGCTTCCATCGATGAGAAATTGATCGGAGCTCTCTGTAAGCTGGGCGGGGATGAGATAGTTGCTTTCAGTGGGAGCGGCGAACCGGAGAGTTCCTGGCCGGAGGCTCATCTCACGCGGTTTAAGAAATATAATGGAAGGTAAAAAATGTATTCGTCCTCGGGGGGGCCAACGGTCCGAGTGCAAAATTTCACTGGATCGCCTTTACGTTCCATTGCCACTGTATTTCACCGCGTCTCGAGTACATTTCGCGCAGTAGAAGAGCACGCGGCAAACGGAACTCCATTTTAGATGAGACTTTTTTCCTCAGAATTTCCCGCGGTAAATTGGCGGTCCATTTTGCCCCCTTCTCTATTATCTCTCGTGTCGATGGTTAAAAAAAAAAACGAAAGCAATGGCCGTATTTACCCGGCATTACCCTGCCACCTTTTACCTTAGACCCCGTTTTTTTGCCGTGCAACGATTGCGGCCCACACTTGTGAAGTGAGACGAGTTCATTTTTGTTTTATTCGCTATATAAAAACAAATAAAGAAATATTATCGTTAGAGTAGGACCTCGCTTATCCGATGTCCAATTATCAGAGCCCACCGCGTTAACCGGGATGTAAGCTCGGATTAAGGAGCTCGCACATAAAACAACGTTTGCCGTTTTCCGTCACACAGACGAGTCGATCGGACCAGATCGAACCCCAATACGCGAGCATCGGCCAATCACGGCTGAGTTTGTGCAAAATACGGCACGGCCTGTCTGTGTTCCGTACGTAGTTTTGTGTGCGAACAGCTTTATAGGGACAACTCGGATAAAACGGATAAAGCAACATGCCCGCGCGCGGAATAGTCTGTAACTGCTACATTGTTGCATACGCGGTTAAAGTTGTACAAGTTTGCTGCGTCTTTATATTGCGAGCTGTAAATACATCAGTTCCCATTTCTACAGTCAATGGTAGAACATCGTGATGTCTCAAAAAAGGAAAAAAAAGTCGGAAATTATCTAATAAAGTTAATGTTTATATGAAGTGGTGTGTTATTTTTTTAATATATAAAATAGTAGCACAAGTTTGAATTGAGTATATTATCCGTCTTATGCTCTCCCCCCACATTACCCGCTCATTACCTCGGATAAACGGGGTTCTACTGTATTTGTATATTAATGTCGTGTATTTTTTCTTCCGCTGTATCATAGACGGTGATCGTTAACGGCCAAAATTGGCGGTCCGTTTTGCCCCCTTCGCTATTATCTCTCGTGTCGATGGTTAAAAAAAAAACGAAAGCAATGGCCGTATTTACCCGGCATTACCCTGCCACCTCTCGCATTCCTCGGTAGGACAGTGCACACGATAATAGAATTTTCTTCCGTCGTTCCAATAAGAAATTCCTCCTACGGAGTCGAGGGTTTACTTTTTCCCCTTTCCCTCCGACCATACCAAGCGGCAACAGGGACGATGTCGAGGAATCCCGAACGATCGACTCCGTCCTATAGGGTATCGCGCGCCTCCAGCGCAGGGACACGACAACAGAATGTAGGACTGGAAGAGTTAATTCCTGTGGAGCGTACAAAAAGAAAGAACACGATAGATTCCACTTCAGCGTGTAACCCGTGAGTCCGTCTATGCCGATGTATCCCGTCCGATCCGATTAAACGACGATCTGAGGGTAAAATCGTTACGCTTTGCAAATGCCCGTAAATGGAAGGGTGGCTGTACTCTCGGGCGAGGAATTATAATTCGAGTGGTGGTGATTGCGTTAGTAGGCGGTGGTAAAACGAAGTCCCGGCGGTGATGCATGCAGCCCGCGTGCGTCCCGGTAAGTACAATATAATACGGTATCGAGAAGGGGGATTGGCGGGCGAGGGGGGGGGGGGGGGGGGGGCGGAGGGGATGAGAGGCGATAGCTGGGCTTTAATGCAATTTGTGTGCTCTACCTGTACTCACCGATCTTCTGTACGTTCCTGTCATGGTAACCCTCGGCGAAAGACTGGAACACATAAATATATAGCGATTTTTAATGGATCGATTTGAGAGATATGCGCATTCTGCAATCTTCTTGGCATACGAAGTTTACCCTTCAAGTACGGGATCGTCGTTCGACGAGGACCTAGAGTTTGCCGAGATGCAACATTCGAACGGTTCGGATAACAAGTTGATGTGCTGAAGGAAATCTGGGAAAATCCACAGTAGCTCGAAGTGGTTTTTTTTTTTTTTTTTTTTTTTTTTTATAACGCAGAAGAAATTTTTTACGAAGATCCGTATCGTTTAAACGAAGGCATGGTCGTTTGCTCTCGGCAAAAAGTCCTCCGTACTTGAAGGGTTGAAGATGTAAAAGAAAAGTAAGAAAGGGGTAGTAAAAGAAAATTGCACAAGACGACAAATTCCTTTCTATTGTTGCACTTTGCTAAAAAGTCTGACAATATAGTGTCCAATTGGCTTGTGCGAATTGACAAGCGAACCATTTTTTTCCTTCGCAAAGCCCTGCATCGATAGAGACTTGCCAAAGATGAAATTTGATGGCATGCGAATATCTTCTGGGTAATTTTTTTAAACCCTATAAACCCAAGTCTTCATCAATACAAAAAACTAATGTAATCTCTCGCAGTGTTTTCGGGTTTTCCGTCTGTCCCAACGATTATTGCACGGTAGTTGGCCGCGGATTTACCGAAAAACCGTCGGTCGGCAGGTTGGTTTTGTTTGAAAATAGAAATTGAATTTCCCAAGGAATGTTCGCGTCGATGACGCTGCGGCTCGTACGGAATCGTTCACTGTAATCGCCGGATCGTTATAATCGGAGCTGCCAGGGCGGTGAGTCGAAATTCTCACGGAAAATTAATCGTCGCCCCCGCAAATAGAACTTTTTTTTTTCATTATTTTTTTAAACATCAAACAAAGGTTTCCGCACGCCCGACGGCGGTCGGCATTCCTCACGCTTCTCGCGTTCAAAGAGTTCGCGAACCTTTTTTTCCCCGTGCGTCTGTTTTCCGGACTCTCGGGTGCGCCTCTCTTTCTTATTTCCGGTTCCGCGAAAACTCGTGCAAGATATATGGAAAGAGCGCCGACTGCGGTCTCCGGAGGCCTCCCGTGTAGCTGACGGATCCGGCGAGAGAGTGCGAACCGTCCTCGCTTCGGAAATCAAGCCGCGAACGTAAATCTCTGTCGAATCTCTTCCGACCGGCGAACGCGCGCGCCTCGGCCGAGCGTTCACGAGCTGAAGCGTAACTTACACAGTCGCCTTCCGTTTCTTCCCTTCCTTTATAGCTTAACATACCGAATAATACATATGTCAGAGAGGATCGCACGCGGACCTCGGGAAACTCCTCGATTCCACGAGCTTCTTGCTTCCCTCCCTTTTATCCTCGGTGCGCTCTTTACTCTTTCCAGCAATTTCTTCCCCCCTCGATCGTCCCGGACTGTCTCGGAAGATTCATGCTGAGTTTATGCGCTCATGCGCGTCTGCATCGGAGTGTATATTGTTCTTTTTGTCTTTGCAATGTTAAAAAAAATTTCACATTAAGATTAATGTTAAGATTAATGTTAAGATTAATGTTAAGATTAATGTTAAGATTAATGTTAAGATTAATGTTAAGATTAATGTTAAGATTAATGTTAAGATTAATGTTAAGATTAATGTTAAGATTAATGTTAAGATTAATGTTAAGATTAATGTTAAGATTAATGTTAAGATTAATGTTAAGATTAATGTTAAGATTAATGTTAAGATTAATGTTAAGATTAATGTTAAGATTAATGTTAAGATTAATGTTGAGATTAATGTTAAGATTAATGTTAAGATTAATGTTAAGATTAATGTTAAGATTAATGTTAAGATTAATGTTGAGATTAATGTTGAGATTAATGTTAAGATTAATGTTAAGATTAATGTTAAGATTAATGTTAAGATTAATGTTAAGATTAATGTTAAGATTAATGTTAAGATTAATGTTAAGATTAATGTTAAGATTAATGTTAAGATTAATGTTAAGATTAATGTTAAGATTAATGTTAAGATTAATGTTAAGATTAATGTTAAGATTAATGTTAAGATTAATGTTAAGATTAATGTTAAGATTAATGTTAAGATTAATGTTAAGATTAAGATTAAGATTAAGATTAAGGTTGATGTTAATGTTAAGATATGAGATTCCTTGCAATTTCATCGGCGTAAAAATAGTTTCGAAAAATGTTGCCTAAATCGAGTGGGACATTGATGAGTTTCGAAGGAAATTTGATTTTTTTTTTTCGTTTTCAGCGCGTTGAAATTCCCTGGAAACAGTTCCCTGCCTTGCAAACCTTTGCAATCTTTTTGGCAACATTTTCTTTGTTTTTTGTGCTAAAAATTGTATAGTTGCGAAATAAATGTTTTAGACAGGACAATACGCTCGGGACGAATCCGATAATGATAAACGACATTGTCGACATTATATACTACATGTGTCCGAGATGATCGCACACGGACTTTGCGAATCTCCTCGCTTCCGGGATCTTCTTACTTCCTCCCTTCTATCCCCGCCGCGACTCTTTACTCTTTCCCGCAATTTCTTCCCCCCTCGCTCGCCCCATCCGGACTGTCTCGGAAGATTCATGCTGAGTTTATGTGCGCGCATGCGCGCCTGTACCGGAGTGTGTTCCGGGAAGTTTTACGATCGACCTATATTGCGGCTCCGCTCTCAGCTTGATCGAGAGAAAAGAATCGTGCGAATCGAAGGAGTGTCCATTGGACGGGATGAAAGATTCCGAGAAGGAAGCCGCGAGGTGCAACATGGTTGCCGGTTCGTTGAACTCGTGGGCGCGGACCGGCCGAGGGAGTGACAAATTGCGAATCTCTATCGCTATGAATTATCACTCGCCCGTTCGCCGCGCGTCGAGACTCGATCGAGGCGAACGGAGGCGAACGCAGATGACGGATTTTGCGAGGGTTCGGACGCAATCGCCAACTCATTCCTCGACGCTGCACCTCGCACAGGCGTTTCGTGGAAAAACGCTCCTTCGTACAAAATCAAACAAATTGTCTATCCGGAACGTCTCGACGACGAACTTTTTTTTTTGGCAATTCTCAGAGGGACACGGAAACGAAGTTTCTTATCAAATAGAGAAATACCTGTTCGCTCGGTATTTGTAAGAAAAAAATGTTTCGTTTTAACCATTGAACAATTATGAGATTGCATATTATTTCGCGTAAGAAGTAGTTTCGAAAAATGTTCCCAAAAATCGAGCGGGATATTGGAAATTTTTGGTGGAGAATTTTTTTTTTTTTTTTTTTTCGTTTTTGGCACACTGAGAAAAAATTACGTGGTAAAAACAACAATACTGACTTTTTACTACAAAAAAATAGTTCCCAAGGGGAACGTCTACATTTTATAATGACGACTGTGACAAAAAAAAATCATGATTGCAACCATGATTATAATTCAACCTATAGAATACATGCTATGAGAAACTATCTATATAGACATTCCCAGTGGGAACTATTGGTTATAGTAGGAAGTACTATGCTTTTTCTCAATGCACGATTGAAATTCTTCGTGAACAGTTCCCCGCTTTAGACTCGCGAACCATAGCAATCATTTTGCCAAAATTCGTTTTTTCGTTACGAAAAATCTTACAGTTGCAAATCAATGTTTTAGACCATACGATTGTATGGTACAAAACATTTATTTGCAACTGTAAAATTCGCTCGGGCCGTGTCCGATAACGGTAATTTACGAGTGGCAAAACCCTACGCTATTACCAAAAAAAAAAAAAAATTGTCGCTAATCTGGGAGTTCGTGCCCTTTGTACCGGATGGCGAGAGCTCTGCCGCGAGTGTAGGTGGATAGTGAAGCAAAGAGAACTGTAGGCCGGACGAGTTGAGCGCCGGTTTTGCACCACCGGAGCCACCCATCGCGCGCGCTTAATTGTGGCCTAATTATAACACACGCCCTTCACGCGCGTTTCGTACAAGCGACGACCGCTGTGCCCAGCGGTGTTCCGGCACTCGCGCATCCACACGTACACGAAAAAAAAAAAAAGGAAACCCGTACCATACTCAGCCCGGTGAAAATGTGAGAGACGATAATGTAAATGCAGCAAGGTCGAGCGACGAGAGAACCGAGAGAAGCGCTCTTTCCGAGTGTCGAGATATAATCCACTCGCCCTCCCGATTCTCTCACTCGAGGACGTATTCTATCCTCGCTACTCGCGTGCTTATATTACCAAAAAAAAAAAAAATTAAAAAAAGAAGATGAAAAAAATCCTCCGCGACGCTCCAAGAGATAAAACTTTTATTCTGGTACTGACGGATAATTGCAGGAGAAGAGCTTTGTACCCGACACGCTGATACTATTACACTATTCCGTGGAACGAGCGTTTCCGTCTTCGTGGCTCGAGGCGTCCATTACGGGGCTTGAGCGACTACAGACTTCGGATGTGAATTCCCTTTTTTTTTTTTTTAGCTTTAATTTAATTCTCCCGGCGATTGTGTAAAGCCTACTGGGCGTTGTGAAGAATAACACGAGTTTTTCTTTATCGGGAAATAAAATTGAAATAAAACAGTGATAAAGTAGGAGCGAAAAATAAAAATAAAAAAAAGGACGAGCGGATCTCGCTGCAGAGCCCGTCCTATCGATCACCCTAAGTCCCGCGCCGCTTCTTACGAGGGAACGAAAGTTCCCGTCGGACCTTCGTAGCAATCGGTGGAATCGTTGCCGTCTGTCCCTCGTTGACTCCATCGACGGCGAGGACGACGCCCGTTCGCGCATCCCTCTCCCGATCGGTTGACACGGACGAGGGATAAAAAAAAAAATAACGAGGCGAACGCGAGGGAAACTTCGACAACTGGACAGACACACTCGGGCCGCGATACTTCTTTCCGCCCCGCTCGTTCACTCTCCCCACGGTGATATTCCTTCTCGAGGAGAGAGATCTATCGATGCCATCGACGAGAACCCGCCGAAGCCCGAGATTTCCGCGTAAAACAACGATAAAAAAAAAACAGATACTTCCTGCCTCGAACGCGAACGAATATATTCCGCCCTATCCGTCAATGTTATCTTTGTCGCGTAAAAGAAACAATGATCTCCACGCTCGTCAAATATTTCTCCACCCAGGGCTGTAATTTCTTTTCTCTGCTTCGGCGAACGAAATGCATCGTTGACTGGGAAAATTGCACAATGCATAAAATTGTTACATCTCGTAGATTGTTTTATTTTTTTTTTAATTATTTTTATGTCCGGCATTGCTGATTATGTTAAACGACGCAATATGATTCGACTTTTATTATCATCGATCCATGAAGCACCGTACCGGAGGATCGTCATTTCTAAATTGTTATCTTCGTGCAAGAGGGCTGGTCCGGTAAGTAAATGCGTAAGCAAATAAAAATAGCGAGAAAATAAAACACTTGTCGCCATTCGATATAATTGACTGGTGGATAACAAATTTTTTAATTTGTATCTTTGTCCAAAAGGGCTGGTACTGAAAATGAATATGTGAGCAAACAAAAATAGCAAAAAAAAAAAAAAAAAAAGATTTGTCGCTATCCGGTACGATTGACTAGCGGGTAAATGTTTTAATTGTTATTTTCGTTTAAAAGAGCTGATCCCGTATTAAATATGTAAGCAAATAAAAATAGATAGACAGTGTCGTTTATTCGATAGCGAGAAAAAAAGAGAGACTCGTTGCCATTCGACATAATTGACTGGCGGCTAAAAAACGTCTAAATTATTATCTTCCTCTAAAAGGCCTGGTATCGTAAACAAATAAAAATAGCGAGAAAAAAAAAAAGAAAGACTCGTCGCCATTCGACATAATTGACTGGCGGCTAAAAAAAAAAATTGTTCGAATAAACGGTTCTTCGTTACACGCCGATAACGATAATTCATCATCATATTGCACGGCTGCCCGAACGCTTGTGTGCCTATAATTTAATGGCCATAGGAATAAAGTTGCTCTTTCACTCCTCTCCCTAGTTTTCTCGTTCCGTCTCGGCAAAGCGCCCTGCGGCGTGAAATTCTACGACTTCCTGCCTCCTCCCGTAGGTGTTCGCAGCAATTCGCCGAACGGGCGGCGGGTACCGATCGGGGCGCAACTCGAAGGAATTACACGCTTTTCTCGTTCAAATGAAACCGCAGAAGCTGGCCGCGACACGGCTACTCCGTGATACTAACGGGTTATTGCGAACAACGCCCTGGCGTCGCTTGGCAAATTGTTCGATCCTCCGACTCCACCTCCCGTCCGCAACCCCCCTCGCCGTTTCGTCTATGTACGTTTATGCTCTGTTTCGTTCGCACTCTACTTTCGTGGAACGTAATCGGTTTGCGCCACGTCGCGCTGTACACTCCGAGTTTCGTAGCATCGGGAACAACGTAACTCCTCCGGTACTTTGTAGAATTGTATGCGAGCGTTCGTCACCGTCGACGCGTCGGTACGTAAGAATTAGCCTCCATGTACTCCTGTATATACTCCGGATCTGCGAGCGTCTCGTATTCCAGTAGACTATGTAATATACGCGTAGGGAAAGCGCGGGGCAAAATGGACCAGTTTTTATCAATCTTTCGTGGGACATTAAAGAAAAAAGGGTCTTAACTGAAATTGAGTTCCGTTCTTGCTCCGCTCTCATTTATACACATAAGGAAAGGGTGGGGTGAAACGAACCGTTGATTTAAAAAAATCTTGACGGATAAAAAATTAAATACCTCAATCTGAACTAGTTTCCAGCGGTCCGTTTTGCCTCGCTCTCCCCTACATATAGGTAAGAACGGGGCATAACGGTCTATTTTTTTATCACTTATCAATCGGAATATAGAAGGAAAATCGCATCTCAAGTAACGCTTTGCTCGCCCTCCCTTGTAAAGATAGTGACTAAAGGGGCAGAACGGACCATTTTTATCAATTTTTCGCGGAACATAAAAAGACCATCGCATCTCAAATGGTGAACCGTTTTGCCCACCCTCGCTTGTAAATACAGTGAGGAATGGGGCAAAATGGACCATTTTTACCAATCTTTTCGTGTATGAAAAAAGTCTCGTTCCGAATAGAGTACACTGGTCCGTTTTGCCCCGCGCGCCTCCTCCGTGTACGCGTTATCTACGTGTCTTCCGTTCGTCCGTGCTGCAGTACAACGCGACGAGATAGAGGCGCGCACACACATTCCCATATCCATATAGACACGGGTAGACACGCTTAGGGTGCGAGGCTGTTGCTCGGGTTGGAGAGAATCAATGGGGATGGCGTCAGTCTGGGCCGTATATTCTCGTCCTTCATACAAATGGCGTACGGCAAAGTCGGCGTCGTTCGTTTGCGCGCGCTCGCCGCGTTCCGAGCGTCCTTCCATTTTGGCCCTCTTATGGTCCACGCGCGGACTCTTCCGGCAACTCCTCGATTTCCTACGACTAATAATATTGGCATGATTTAGCAGCAATCGCATCAGCTGAACCAGCATCCACGGCCCATTCATCACCGGTCCGAACCATTTTTCCGGTCGTAATGCTCCTTCGTCCTCCACATTGCGCATATAAAAATATTTATTGCTGCCCAACCGCCTCCGGCGCGTGTGGCATGTATCGCCTCGTCTTGTAGATAAGAAAATATATAATAATATATTTTATATTATATTTATTGTCATAATTATACATCACACTAACCGGTTATTCTATGGACCAGGGAATTTAGAAACCAGCGATTCATATTTCCAGAGATTTACCGAAATTACGTCACTTCCGGTTTGAAAATCTCATTTTTCGACTGGAAGTAACGTCATACCAGAAATACCGCATTTCCGGTGCGGAAATCTTATTTTTATTTTTTGAACGGAATTGACGTCATACCGGAAAGACGTCACTTCCGGTTTGACAGTCTTTTTTAGACCGGAAGTGGTGACATCCGGAAATAGCAGTGGTGGTCACTGTATTTATGGCCAATGTTTTTGCATGGTGCGTACATCGATATATCTAGGATGTTATTCGGAAATATGTCACATCCAGTTTGACAATCTCATTTTTCGACCGGAAATAACGTCATACCGGAAATACGAAGGAAGTTCCCCAGGGAGACAAAATAATTAGGGCCCGGGGGGGCCCCTAGGGAAAGGCCAGGATTTTTGAAAATTGGAAAGAAATTCATTCGGATAGAGAAAACGTTTGGATGAACGACGATATGAATAATTTATGTTCGGACGATCGACGTTTTACCGTACAGTGTACAATTTCGGGCGTTCGGTCAGTCCGCTGACGAGCCGCGATACACAGTTTTAACAAGTCGCGCGTTAACTCGCCGGCGCTCTTTGCCTTAAGCGCCAGAGAGGTGTGCCGGCAGAACCCTCTCATTCGATTACGATACTGAACGGACACGCACTCGCGATTGCGCAATCCTCGAGGGTCCTTCGTGACAATGAAAACACGCGAATAAAGCGCGTACGTGTCGCGAGTCACAGACGATGCGCGCGGTGCACGGTAAAAAAGATGTTTGCACATCGAACGGACATTTCTCATCCGCTAAAGTCCGCAATTTGTCACTCGTTACATTTTCAATTTTATAGTAACAAAAAAATACAGTTACTCGAGCCTGAGTCCGTCTGCGGATAAAGAAAATTGTTTCACAATTCGACAATTTTATTTTAATTACAAAGAACTATTTTTCATATTTTTTCTTTCCCCTCTCATTTCGGGCAAAATTACAAATTAAATTATCCCTTCGAACTTTCGAGTCGAGTTTAAAGTAAAATTAACATTTCAAGTTTAAAATTGTGTTTGAACTTTGGTCGACCAAGATTGAACCTGTGATAGCATGTAACAAGATTATGCGGTACGTTACTCGCCCTGCTCTCCTCTAACTTTATTCTTATGATCCAATTAAAAAAAAAAAAACGTAAAACATGTCCCGAATAATTTTTAAAAGTCAAATTAACGAATGTCGGACCTTCCTGAAGAACGAATGTTCGCCAGCTGTACGATCCGTTTTAATCGGCCGCGAAATTGAAATACTTCCAAGTTTTTTTGCCCTCGGTGTCTCCCGGATGTAACACTAAAAATCCCGAATGCCTCTGGAGACCGTGTTTGATCCGATTCGGGGCTTTTCCGCGAGCCGCGAGCTCAGTCGCCTCGTCCCGACCGCGGAGACATCGGTGAATAATCCCCCTCGCGTTGATCTCTCGCCTCCAGCGGTCGCACTGATTCTATATTCCACAAACATCTCCCTCTCCCAACCCCCTTCTGCCCCTCTCTGCGGCAGATTAATTAGTAACTGTGTCGGACAGTCCGCACGTGAGACGACACCGTCATCTTCGTCACCGAGTCCACGCCGGTATTGCGAGCCCGGTGTCGCCACGCTGTGACCTCTTTCCCGAGACGACTGACCTCACTTTAATAGAGATGAGAATAAACAACCTCTCTCATGACGCACCACCGTCTTCTCTGTGTCCACAGACAAATATTTGATTACCTTTTACGAGTCTCCGTAAATACCGTCTACCAGACCGAGTGTACGAGTACCTAAAAAAACTGATCTACGGTAGACCTGTGACGGATTTACTAGGAATCTGAGGTATACAAATCTACCATGTAAAAAAAGTATCCACTTAAAACAAAATCCATCATCTGCAAAAATCTGCCATCTAAAAGAAAAGCATCTACCTAAAAAAAATAAGTTTTTCTACTGACGACTGTAGACGTAAGTTGTGGATTTTTTAAAAATAATTGTTGAATCTGATGCTCATCTACTTGAATCTCCAATCTAAACCGTCTTCGCTGTGTCCACAGATAAACATTTGGTTACCTTTTACGAGTCTCCGTAAATACCGTCTACCAGGCCGAATGTACGAGTACCTAAAAAAAACTGATCTACAGTAGACTTGTGACGTTTTTACTAGGGATCTAAGGTATACAAATCTACCATCTAAAAAAAAGTATCCACTTAAAACAAAATCCATCATCTGCAAAAATCTGCCATCTAAAAGAAAAGCATCTACCTAAAAAAAAATAAGTTTTTCTACTGACGACTGTAGACGTAAGTTGTGGATTTTTTAAAAATAATTGTTGAATCTGATGCTCATCTACTTGAATCTCCAATCTAAACCGTCTTCGCTGTGTCCACAGATAAACATTTGGTTACCTTTTACGAGTCTCCGTAAATACCGTCTACCAGACCGAGTGTATGAATACCCAAAAAAAAATCTGATCTATGATAGACTCGCGACGAATCTACTCGGACGGATCTACCATACAAAAAATCTATGAACTAAACGAAAAATGAGTTCTTCCAATGGGATAACTGTGAATGTACATTGTAAATTTTGTAAATAACTGCTAAGTTTGATGCTCGTCAGCTCGAGTCTTCGATCTACGTAGACTTCGGTCTACGTAGATCGTCGCTTATAGTAGACAGACAGATAGTAGTAGTAGAACTCCATGTAACGTACAACCAAAGTCTGCAGACCGGCTCGACTCCGCACATACCGATCTACTGTAGACTTCGGTAGACACTTCTAGAACTCTTTTCTTATTTTCACTCCAACCTATATGGAAGTTTTCACAAATTTTCTTCCCGACTTTCCGGTCGAACGGTATTATTGATTCCGTTTATCCATTCTTTGCATCGAAGCCGCAAACCGATATTCCGAAATGTTTATGTAGATTCGATGTAAAACTTCTCCGCTGGTGGCACGCTCTGCTTTACTGCCTCCGCCCCGGATGAATATCGAGTGCGGGCGTTGACGCTCGCGCGAGGGTCGGAGCACGGCGGAGAATTCGAGCCCGGAGGGCTCCCAGAGCCGGAATATCGGGAGAATGATTGGGATTAATCGTACAGGATATCGATCGATCGTCAGCTCGACCGCGGCCTATCGCTCCTCCGGTCGCGTACCGCTCCGCTTTTGCCCCACGCCGGTGTATGGCACTGTCGGTTATGGCCGAACGGCCGCACGATTGCACACAGCGACATAGCCCCGCTAATAGAATGCCCTACAGGGGGATTAACGTCGTACGATTATCTCGCGGGTCCTCCTACTTGCGCCGTTGTGTGCGCGCGTCTACTCAACCACCCCTCACGACACATAACTCCGGCTATAGAATTAAACTATCCGGCGGCGCCTATTGCGGTAACATTGTTATCCGAGACTCCGATACTCATTTATCCCTCCGGAACGGCGACTGTAATGCACACCCGGTGGGAGAGACCAATTTCGTGGCCTCCGGGCACAAGAGACAACGCGAGGACTGCAGCCCAATAGGATGTTTGCTCGCTTGACGAAAATTTCGACGCTCACAGTTTGTTGTTCATTTTTTTATTTTTTATAATTTTTTTTAGGCGCTGCTTGACTGTAGAAACATTTGTAAAATTATGTAGCAAAAGAAATTGAAAAGTTATGTGGCCAAAAAAGAAATGGTGAAGTTATCGAGTGAAATAAATTGTAAAATCATCGAGCAAGAAAGTTTGTAAGCGTGATTATTACCCCCCAAACTTTAATGAAATAAAATTTACCGCATAACATTATCTTCCTTATGAAAAAAATGACATGACCCCGCGAGGACTGCAGCCCAACAGGATGTTTGCTCGCTTGACAAACATTTCGACGCTCACAGTTTGTTGTTCATTTTTTTTTTTTTTATATAATTTTTTCAAGGCGCTGCTTGACTGTACAAACATTTGTGAAATTATGTAGCAAAAGAAATTGAAAAATTATGTGGCAAAAAAAGAAATGGTGAAGTTATCGAGTAAAATATATTGTAAAATCATCGAGCAATAGGATGTTTGCTCGCTTGACGAAAATTTCGACGCTCACAGCTTGTTGTTCACTTTTTTATTTTTTATTATTTTTTTAAGGCGCTGCTTGACTGTACAGACATTTGTAAAATTATGTAGCAAAAGAAATTGAAAAGTTATGTGGCAAAAAAAAAATGGTAAAGTTATCGAGTAAAATATATTGTAAAATCATCGAGCAATAGGATGTTTGCTCGCTTGACGAAAATTTCGACGCTCACAGTTTGTTGTTCATTTTTTTATTTTTTATAATTTTTTTAAGGCGCTGCTTGACTGTACAAACATTTGTAAAATTATGTAGCAAAAGAAATTGAAAAGTGATGTGGCAAAAAAAAAATGGGAAAGTTATCGAATAAAATAAATTGTAACGTCATCGGGCAAGAAAGTTTGTAAGCGTGATTATCAACCCCTAAACTTTAATAAAATCAAATTTGACGCATAGCATTATCTTCCTTATGAAAAAAAAAAACGAAGAGATTCATGTGCGACAAAACCCATTTACTGCTCATAGGACTCTAGTACGTTGAAGAAACCATGTGGGGTACGTATGTACCCCAGTCATGAG